>OX103728.1:19484506-19587133 GCA_944470365.2 Schistosoma intercalatum
AACGAATGATAGTTGTTCTAGTCAACACAATGTGAACTACACGAGTATCTTCCTGCGGAAATATTTCCACAGTATTTATAGATGGAATATTTCACAGTCAGTGGTATGGATGAAAATTCAAACGGTGTTCACATCTAACTTCATCCACTCCACGACATTGCGCGACCATCTACCATTGTTTTTGATAAGTAAATGCCTCACACTGAACACAGTTGAACTCTTCTGGAATGAAAGAACAATCAAGTTAGTAAGAATCAACTGACGGAAGACATGCAAGTGAAGTGTGGGATGTATGGTTTTTATATTAAATGAAGACACTCTGTGATTCTGCAACTAACAATAAACTGATCATTCACATCTGAGTTCTCATTCACTCACTCACTCACTCACTACAAAGAGTAATAGTTGGTGTCAAATCTGGTAAACATCTATCCAGAAGAATCCGAAGAAAGACATACTTCAAATCAGCTTCACTGCACACTTTAGAACAATGAGCTTGACTAAAAAATATCTCCAGCATCACCTGTGGTGTGCGTTAGCTTCAACAAATGGGAATTCAACGTTGAGGAATGAGTTCTTATTCATTCAAAGCACTCAACGCAATCAGCCATGAAATGTTCAATCAAAGCATCGGAATCTTCTTCGAAAGCTATTGAAGGGAAGTATATTTTGTGACTTTGTACAGTCAAAGCTTTGAATAAAATAACGAAACTGTGTACTGCGTTTGTCAACAATCGAATTATCGAACGAACCGAAAGAGGTATATAATCACCCTTTTATGGGGAAATAAGACCTTGAACATCATGATTAGATGTGGATTATTATCATCAAAAGCTCCAATCTGATTAAGATTTAGTAACGGGATTTGGAATCATCATTAACGAAATGAACAGTAGTTTAACATACCATCATAATATGTTTATTCTTGTCACATTTCAAGCATTCAGCAACAGGGAGAATAAATGACATTTGTGAATGCAGACTGCCACAGGACAAATATTTATCATGTCTGTGATCACCTTAATATATATTACATTGAAGTTGTTTGTAGGAGCCAGTGGGTATCCATACTGAGTTTGAAATAAACTATATCGAGTATGAGTATAGCAGTAACATATCAACTCTGTGATGCAGATTCAGCTAGCTAACGAGTCTCAAACGTGACGAAGTGACGCGTGTCATGGATTTCATTGCTGGTCACTAACAAACTTTGCTTTTATTTTTTGTGACCTTATAATAATATTGTAGCAACTCGCACATGATTTACATATAACATGAAAAGACTGAACACTTTTCAGTCCTAAACACTAACGAGAACATTTTAACACCTAATGCAAATGATTTTTTGCAGACTGGTTTCTCATAAATCCATGAGAATAGGACCGATGATTAGCCAAGTTTTGTTCAATAATGTGATCACTAATTGACGCAAACACTTCAATGTTTTCTCTTTTCACATCTGTCATCTTATTACCAATGCCACGGCAGAACTGTTACTAGTTCATCATTTACTCTACATCTTTTTTCATTCCTACTTGAGTATCAGCTAGACACTCGAAAATTATTTCATATTCAACACATTCATAACACCTCATTAACAGCAGTCTGTCTACCAGCTTTCACTCAACAGTGAATATTCAAATAACGGAGTATTCAGGTGACTTATTAAATATTGATGCCGCATTCCGACTGTTTAGTTTAAAACAATGAACGACGTCAATTTCGATTGACATTTCTCAGTATTGAGACTTTAACTAAATGGACATTTCCAACGGACTCATTGCTGATTTCAATGGTCACATAATCACGCATACACGATACTGTTAATTGACAAGTGCAATGTTGTAACCTCTTGTGAAATTACCCATGTTTCCATTGAATGAAAACAATGACACAAATACAAAAAATTATATTTTTATATTCTACCAACAAAGTGACATCAGTCATTACGTAAACAATCATCAATGTGATATGCAGTTCCATGAAACAATCTTCAATGTATTGAAATGATTAACAAAATAGAAAGTGTATTTCATAAAATACGAAAATGAAAATAGCACAGTCAACTTGATGAACAAAATTGACAAACTGTTTGTGGGGACTATGGATGAACTCTCCTTCTTCTGTAGAACCATAGCCAAATGCCACAAGCAATGCATACAATAAGGAAAGATATAACCAATGGTACAACGATGTACACGTATTGCAGTGTTTTTCCTTCGTTATTGTCTTCAGTTGTATCTGTAGTGATGGTCTGAAATGAATGAAATAGTATAATGATTAAAAAATATCAAATATTTACCAAATGTGATTCAGTGCTTCCACTGGTCTCCTTCAATTCATTTATTAGATCAGTTTCAGTTGTTGCTACAGTTGTTGGTCCAGTAGAAACCATGACAGTCGGACTCTTCAGAAGCAATAAACAGTGGAAATATGATTAAATATCAAATATTTCATCATTCATTAAACACCATTGTCAGTATTGATTTCAGAAGTGAATTCAACAATTAGTTACATAATTTACATTTGCACAATATGATCAATGCATAATGATTTTGAATATCTGCTACCGATTTAACAGTCAATGTGATAAGTACACATTATCCAACAACTAACTGCCGACTTTTGTTTTGGTAGTGAAATTTGTTTGCTGGATGTCACATCTTATCACAATCTATACATGATTCAACAAACTTATGACTGACGGCTTTATTCAAGCAATTCATTCAGGGTACACATTTCTGAACAAGGAATGAGAAATACTTATACTGTACTTCAACAATGGATGTCTACGAACTTCCAATTATTATCCGAACATGCTACACAATTTTCAACAGATTACGCTTCATCATTCAAACTGATTTTATCTGTATTCTTCAACAGTTCACAGAGATTTAAGGTTTCATATTGATCATCAGGATTTACTACACATTCTATGAGCTAAATAATTAACATGTTTCCAGGCATTAGTGTTAAACAACTCTTCTATTCATTGTTGAATGTCCACATGGAAACAGAGCATTGCATTCATATGTGCTTAAGTATCGTATACGATACTTCGATTTATTCACTTAGGGCACAATAGCAATCACTACCAATTCGTAACAATGCAAATGTTCTTCCGAAAAAACGATTGCAATTTGGAATATCGTAATGTTAAGAACAATCTTTGAAGTCTACCAATTGCTTACTTTAATCTGACAACCATTCACTTCGAAGACATGAACATCCGTATCGTTTCTTGTAATGCATATATTAGCTTTTCCACACCAAATACACTTTGTATCTGATGTCCTTCCGCCTAGACATCCTTCACTCGAATTGTATTTTGGACAATCTTCAGTGAAAAGAAGAAGGTGATTGCATTTCAAGTTATCGAACGAAAGATAAATGAATTACAAAGAAATGTAACTGTAATTCAATGATGGTGATTTCGGAGTTAAATGAGTATTTCATTCTCTGTGCATTTGTCATCACATTGCTCAATCCAAAATTCAATACACTTTCAATGTCATTCACATTTCCTGAAAACATGTTGGAATTGAATAAAATTACGTTGTTTGTTGAACGATGAAACTTGTCAGGCGAATGTCACGGATGTCAGTGACTGTTAATATTAGAAAAGAAATGTGCACGCTAGACGGTTGACGAATCTCATTCCTGCTTTATGATTGAAATATTTCGTGTATACCATCTTTACAAATGCCAAGATGAGAATAACATTGTTATTTCACTCTAACTGACTATTAATAAGCCGATGCACGAACGTCAGTTGTACTAAGGGAGAAAACTTACTCTTTCAATCTGTCGAATTTGTAGGATAAAGTATAAATTTTGGAAATTATGCTATTGTTTCCAAGGTGATGGCTTGATATCATTTAATAGCTGTCTGAAATCATACATGAATTTTCCAATTTTATGAAATTAAAGTGATGCACTTTAGTGTGAAAATAGTCAACTCTGATAAAATATGCTTTGACATACCACCGAGAACTTCATATTCCACTAGCGTTCCACTTTGTATCCAATCATGAGGAACCCTTACTTTAGGCCCTTTGGAATCTAATGTGAATAATTGTACATAAGAAGATGCTTAAAATTCTGATTTCCATTTTGGATATAACATGTTGTTTGTTCGTTTAAGAAGTGATCAAAGTAAGAAACTGTTTAATTTCTGATTACAGATACAATGACGGTCAAATAACATCCTTATGAAATATGTTCTACACCGCTTAGGGTTTGAAAGTGACCGATGTTCAACCACTAAATGAAAAGCGATATCGTAAGTTTCCTGATTTGCTTTGCTAAGGTGTCAGTGCAACATTTACAGAAAAAATATGTTTATCTCGTTAGTCAATATTGAAAGGCTGCATGTTTGACTATCTACTAGTGGGTGAGTGAATAAATGAGTAGATATATCGCCTGTCTAGTATCCTCGTTCATACATTACCGTCTGGATCGTTAAGAATATACAGAAGACTTCTCCAAATATCTATCTGCAAATTCGTGCTGAAGACATTCACACATCTTAGTTATGTTACTCGGTATATCAAGTTAGGCAAGCGTCAGATGACGTGGATCTTGACATTCTTTTCGATGGAACTTAGCACAAAAACATAAAACAATACCATTCCGATTTAATCACAACAACTCAAATCTGCTTTGCCATATCAACGAGGATGACGGTTGTTGAATTGAGGATACATATACTTTGGCATCAATCCGAGAGTGGGGAGAGTCCGCTCTCCCTCTCGAAATACTCTCACACGGCCACGCGTATATAGCCTCTGCCAGGGAAGTCCTACTCATTGCCTTCTCGTGGCGGGGGTGTTGTTTACGAAAATGAGAGGACGAGAAGCGAATGTCCGGCGCTTTAACCGGATTTCAAACCAATGGTGCACATGGGCTCCAGTATCCTGCGGGAACGAATGGCGTATGAACCAATCGTTGGTCACCGGCTACCATGGGACTGCATCTCCTTACGATGCTCCACTGCCTTGTGGGTTAGACCTTTAGGTCAAAGGCTCGGGGAGTGGCCCCCTAAGATAACCACCTGCTTCGGTTTGGGCACCTGGGCAGTATCACAGCCCACACACAAATGATGAACTGTTTATGTCTATGGAAACTACTTTTGTCGCTTTGAAAAACAATCAATTGATTCAAATTATGTTCACTTCAATTATTGTCATTATTAATACTAATATTATTATTACTACTATTATTGTCATTATTGTTATTATCATCATTATTATTATTATTTTCCACATTATTCACCTTCTTTTATACTTATACAGCGGCTCGTCTTTGGTGGAATTCCGACTGTATCTAAACGTTCTCGAGTCACTGTCCGGTTGAAAATTGTATGTTACCACCGAATACGAGGACTGAAGCAGATTTTTTGAAACCACGTGCATCATTCAAACTGGCTGCCTTCAACGTTCGCACATTTATGCAGGTCGGACAACAGATAGGGCTGGCTATGTCTTTGGAAAGTCTTAATATCGACGTGTGTTGTCTATCCGAGACCCGTATTCAAGACTCTGGCGAAGTACTACAAATTCGATCTCCATCTGTCGCTTCGAAAAGCTTGTTTTACGTGCGCTTATCCGGGGACCCTGTGGCATCTTCGTCTGGTTTTGCTGGCGTTGGTGTCGCACCAAGCACTAGAGCTGAGGCAGCACTAGTTGATTGGATGCCCATTAACAGTCGGTTATGTGCTGTTAGATTAGAAAGTTCCATCAAAGTGAGAAGAAATCGGCGTGAGAAACGATGTCTTTTCGTCATCTCCGCCTATGCCCCGACAGATTGCAGCCCGGATGCAATCAAGGATGAGTTTTACCACCAGTTATCAGTTCTTCTCCAGAAAGTGCGTTCGACAGATATTGTAGTACTAGCCGGAGACTTGAATGCTCAGGTCGGGCGTCTAGGCACAGAAGAGAGTCGTTTAGGTGGCCGATGGGGACTCGTTGGTCGCAGGTCAGATAACGGGGACCGCCTACTGCAACTTTGCGCAGACCACAACCTGTTTCTGGCTAGCACTAACTTTCGGCACAGTCATCGCCGATGTGCCACCTGGCGTCCTCCCTCTGCATCTCAAGCCTGGACTCAGATTGATCACATCGCGATCAGCTACCGCTGGCGTGGTTGTGTACAAGACTGCCGCTCTTTTTGGAGTACCTATCTGGACTCTGACCATGCCTTGGTCTGCGCCAATCTTGCCTTACTTTTCAGTGGACAACGAAGTGAACGCCATCAACGGATTGATGTTAGCAAGCTGGTTGCAACTTCTGTTGCAAGTAAGTATCGAACCGAGCTAGCCTCTAGGCTAGCTACCACTCCACCGAAAAGTATAGATGAGCATTGATTGCAATTGCATGACGCCATGAAAATGGCGGGAACAGTCAGTTGTGGGTTTGCGAAACGTCCCGCTTTTAAGCACTGGGTTTCTTCTGGTTCCTTACAACTCATTGAAACCCGTCGGTCTACTCCGGGTAACCGTGAGTTTGACCAGAAACGAAGGTTTTTACGTAAGGAAATCGGGCAAAGCTTGCGAAAGGACCGAGAAGCCTGGTGGTCGATGCGTGCTAATGAGCTGGAAGCAGCAGCTGCATCTGGTAACTACCGGAAGCTCTTCCAACTCATCCGAGCCACTGGCAGCAAGAAGTCTGGTGTGAGTGAAACAATCTGCGAGGATGATGGGATGCCAATCACTAACATCCATCGACGTCTTGGACGATGGGCAGAATTTTTCGAAGGGCAGTTCAACTGGCCTGCTGCTCCGGTAACATCGGTCAGACTGTCCTGCCCTCCATGGCCGGTGACGACTGATCCACCAAATGAGGAGGAAGTCCGCAAGGAACTCCAACTCTTGAAGCGTTACAAATCACCTGGCCCAGATGACTTACCTCCGGCTCTTTTTAAAGATGGTGGTGACTTTTTGACTAAGGAATTGACGACGTTGTTTACAAAGGTTTGGGATCTAGAGAGTGTACCAACGTCATGGAATGAGTCGATAGTTGTCCCTATCTTTAAAAAGGGTTCACGTCGTTCTTGTAACAACTATCGGGGGATAAGTTTACTTCCGATTGCGTCCAAGCTATTGGCTTCCGTCATTCTTCGTAGGTTGTTCAAAACCCGAGAAAGATTGACTCGCGAGGAGCAGGCTGAGTTTCGTTCTGGTCGAGGATGTATTGATCATATCTTCACCCTCCGCCAAATGTTAGAACACCGCCATACTTTTCAAAGGCCAACAATCGTAGTGTTTCTTGACATCAGGGCTGCCTTCGATTCATTGGATAGGACTGTTCTCTGGGATTGTCTATTGAAGAAGGGTGTGCCTGAGAAGTTTATTAACATCCTAAAAGCCCTGTATAAAAACACCTCAGGCAGAGTGAGGGCATACAACCACCTTTCTCCATTGTTCCATTCGAGCAGTGGGGTTAGGCAGGGTTGCCCAATCTCACCATTCCTCTTCAACTTTGCCATCGATGACATTCTGGAAACAGCTCTGATGGATGTAAGTAATGGTGGTGTGGATCTGTTGCCTGGAGAAAGACTTCTCGACCTTGAGTATGCGGACGATATTGTCTTACTGTGCGATAATGCCCAAGGCATGTAATCCGCACTTAATCAGTTGGCAATCAATGTTCGTAGGTATGGTATGTGCTTTGCACCTTCGAAGTGCAAAGTACTTCTACAAGACTGGCTGGATTCTAATCCTGTACTCACCCTGAATGGTGAGCAGATAGACGTAGTTGAGAAGTTCGTGTATCTGGGTAGCTGCATAAGTGCTGGTGGGGGTGTGAGTGATGAGATCAATGCACGAATAGTGAAAGCCAGAGCGGCTTATGCCAATCTGGGCCACCTTTGGCGCCTTCGTGATGTTAGTCTGGCTGTAAAAGGCCGGATCTACAACGCGTCGGTGAGAGCAGTTTTGCTCTATGCTTGTGAAACCTGGCCTCTCCGAGTTGAGGACGTTAGACGACTCTCTGTGTTCGATCATCGCTGTCTCCGAAGGATTGCTGACATTCAGTGGCAACACCATGTCAGTAATGCAGAGGTTCGGCATCGTGTGTTCGGGCACAGAGATGATAACTCAATTGGTGTCGCCATCTTGAAACACCGACTTCGGTGGCTTGGACATGTTCTCCGAATGTCGTCCCAGAGAATTCCACGTCGTGCATTATTTGCCGACTCTGGGACTGGTTGAAAGAAGCGGAGAGGTGGTCAGTGCATGACATGGTGTCGTGGCATGAAAGAAAGCTGCAAAGGACTGGCTTGTGTTGGTCCTTCACGACTCCCTGGCTGGGGTCCGAGAGATGGTGCAACACAGTGGCTAGAGACGTTATCAGATATGGCTCAGAATAGAAGCCAGTGGCGATCCTGCTGTAACCTTCTTTTACTTTCTTCATAAAAAGTGGTTGTGTCTCCTTTACCTGAAAGATTTCTTCTGATTGTACCTCTTCGTCATTACTCTCTTTTTCTTTTGCGTTCCTTAGTTTTTTTTCTTTCTTTCTACTTCTCTTCGAATTCCCATTGTTTTGTGTGGCGCATATATATTGGCGCTCTCTTGTACCAATATTTATGTGTTCAAATAAATAAATAAATAATGAATTTTTATTACATGTGACACTTGAATGTTGCTTCAAGATTTCTAATCACCAAATTGACGTTGAATTTTCAATAGACAGAAGCATTGAGACAGTGCGTTTGCCTAAATTATTCAGATTCTATTTCACACAATTTTCCTCAGCACTTCAACGACACTTCCATCAATTTATTGTGCAAACAAAAAACAACTGAATATTGTAGACTGTAAGAAACACAAATTCGGTCACCATTATAAATTACAGAAAATCTCCACGTTGACATAGTGATGATCGTGTACAAACAGAAGATAACGTCATGCTAACAGATGACTAGTCATGTAAGTCAATGTAAATTAGAATGTAAATAACATTTATTACCTTTCCCACACTGGATATAATAAAAAACGTCCGATTGAACTGGGACTTTTTTAAGTCCTTTAGGAATCTGAAAAAGAGTAATGGAAGTCTGAGTCATGATCTGTCAATACACAACCACCTATATTAAAACCAACCAAACATTGAAGTAATGTGTCGTCATTCACATTATGACACTATGGGTTATTTTAATTATCTGAAAAGTTGCATTCACATTATCTTATTCAAAGACAACTAATCACACATACAGTAAACATACTGATCTCCTCGGTTCCCTACAAAATATACTCCATCTAATTTACAAAGATATTCTGACTCACCTCAGTTGGCAACTTCAGTGAAGTTAGATGAACGATCTATTTATCATGGAATGAGGCTATATATAGTGAGATGAACATCTACGTCCGTTAGTAGAGGTGTGATTGTGAATAACTGCAATGTCACCGAACGTGAATTTGTTGTGCTGTTGTGGAATTGTGTTTACATGCTTACTTATATCAATTGCCGTTCATTTCTCAATAGAATTCATTCCACAATTTGTTCTGATTACCTCCAAGCAAACAAGATGGATTGAGTTCAACACTCATACAATTCATCATCTCACCAGCCATTTCTAGTCATCCAGCATTTATTGTATTCCGAATCAATAAAGTTCTAACTAGTTACATTCGAAAAAATACAATCTGAGAAGTAATCAAGATTTTAACAACCTCCTTCACAAAATATTCAATTATGAACTTTTCTTACAATTGGTCTGTAGAAGGCTGAAAATGACCTTTCACGTACATCACTATGACATACACTCTTTGTCCTTAATTGGCTCGAAGGTATCCGAATTAGTTTACATATTACATCACTTCTTATTGTCCATTATTTTAAAAAGAGCTGGAATAGACTGTGTCATTAACGGATTATTACTAGTTTCATTGAGTCTGTAAGGACAGTACAAAATGTTGTTATCGTTTCATCCATTTCAATATATTTCGATGTATTTGGCAGTACTGATATGCACGAAATAATAGAATAGTCCATTCATTTGCTCAACTTACGTTCTCATAATAGAAAGATATCTTCCCATTCGAGTGTATCAGGTGCATTATCTTGATTCCATCAACTGCAAAAAAGAAAACTACCGATATTTAAAATTTCAAGGATGAGTATCGAGCATGTCATTGCTAGATGTGACACTATATGTGCCTACACAGAGGGGAATCAGATTTCAGTAAATATATATCTGCGTTATCTCAAATGTTTTCTGTAGTTGAATTCGTAATGAAAATAATCTCGTGAATGTCGTGCAAATGAAATAAGCATGTATCCTTCATAATGAATGTCAGATGCTTGGTTTGCTTAGTTTTCATATTCAAACAATAAATCATCTAGATTCTAATTAGATCTGATAGTTGGAGTGGTATTCAAATTGGTGGAATATTTTCTATATTTCAGCTGATACAATCGACTCTAGGAGCCAATGAAATGAGCTGCGGTTTGTTTGTTTATAATCCGAGTTTTAGAAATTATTTAGTTATGTAACACATTGGTATATCAGTCGATCAAATGCCTTTGACCACATTATTTGTTAAAGATGAGAAGTGAACACGCTTTATATATATCGTTTTAACGATCTATTATTTTGAAAGAATTAAAGCTAAGAATGACCGTGTAATGAGTGAATATCCAGATGAATGTGATGTATACAGAAATGATATTCTGATGAACACATATGTATATTTTTTTATAAACGGAATTCTCATCATGTTCCTTTGAAACCTTTCAATGATGATGAATCTCTGTATTCGTTTATCTACAAATGAAAAGTGATTATGACCTAATGTATCCGAACGTATAATAATTATTCTTTAAGTTTCAATCAAATATGTATCGACAATCAGTGGATTTTATATGTATTTAGCGTCCGATTTTGCCAAATGGTTACACTTGAATACTTTCGTCAGTTTTTTAAGAAGAATTCAATTACTCAAACTGAATAGAAAACAGTTGAGTAATAACAATCAATGATGATGATGTAAAGTGTTAATAGTTCACATGTGATCAAACAATCATGAATATGGATACATACTTGTATTATCAATGTTTGTAGTACAAGACCTTCTGACAGCAAAATATTCCTCTGAAATAATGAAAGCAAAATAAATTTGTGTTCATGTATGTGTATAATGAATATTTACCTCTTTCAATAAACATACATTTTTTAATACAAAATGTGTTTGAACACAAATTATGATGTTCCTTTCAAGATTGAAGTGAACCAATTCAACTGAATGAGAGTCTCAATGATCCTCATTATTATTTCAACAATAGGATGAACGTTTCAATCCAATCAAATGTTGGGTTTGTAAGCCTTTGGCCAACTAAACAACCGTTAATATCTATTCGACAATAAACATACAGTATCATTTTCTGAAATTCTGTTGTTCCAATGAAACAGTATTTTCTTAACTGAACTAATTATTGCCAGGAAATGTTACCCCAATGACAATAATTTCAGTAAGTGACTAAAATGAATGCCATTCATTTTGATATTCTAGGTGTTCTAATTCGAATCAATCATGTTGTACTAGCACATTATTCGTGATCGTTAGTTGATTGCAAGTTTGAGGTGATGCATGAAGTCAAAATTCATGATCAAACGATTATGATAATTAAGAATATGTTAAATATCCAATGGTTCAACGAGAGTGAATATGAGGGACTGAACTTTAAAGAACCAAGTAAGTGACAGAAAGATCTGTAGGACATCAAATATAAATTATTGATAGTTCATGTGCTTCAATAATCCAAACTGATTTCTCACACAACATCGCTCATTGTTGCATCTGTGATCAGCTTGATTCGTTCAATCTATCAAGAAGTGTCGTATTGATGAAATATCAATTTTATGATAGTTCGAACAAATTGAGGAGTAGATAATTTCCACCTTGGCGTTTACATCGTTTGCTTTATGATTTCTACTCAATCAATTTGTGTCTACTTTGAAGTGAATCATTGTTCTATTCAACATTTTCACTTCACAGTAATGAATACATGCTGCGATCACACTTTAGGGCAAGAAATCACACAAATATGATATTCACTGTGTACTGGTCAGCTCTCATAAAATAATCAAGTTAAATGCCGAATCAATTATGCAAAATAAAATTGAGGAATGAAAAACATAAAACAAAATCTCACTGAATAAAAGAAGAACTCACTCCCATTTAAAATCTTAGTTTCTTTCAGATCACAGTCGACGATATACGTGAAAATTCTACCAGAATACTTTTGCCTTGTTAAAGAAATTGAACCTGTGTTTATCAAATGAAAACATGCAATTTGATTGATTATCTACTGTGATTGAATGAAAGACTTTGAAATTAACTGGAGACTATAATGAATTGCATGAACTGTAATTAGTTTGCTACAACGCTACAACTTGAGCAAAGAAAGACATCAGTAGATGTTTTGAATGTTAAAAAATGCATAAAACTGATCTGTTGAAGTAATGAAAGCGACTTTGATTCATGGAATTGAAATGTGAGTAAACAAATCTCATTAAAAATTTTAATTTGAGGAAAATAATTCTCTTACCATCATTACCTACACTGAATGTGTCGATATCAGCACCGTAAAATTTAATGGGGAATTCCAGATTTATTTGCTAGAAATATGCAAACATATGGATTACCATCTCTATTTCAAAATGTAGTTAACTCACCTTATCAATATCCAATTTCTTGAAATTTTCACTAACAATGGGAGAGGCCTGATTACGGCGAATTAACTGGGAATAGTGATAATAATGAGACTGAATATTTGTATTGGAACCTGATTGATGACTTACATAGATATATGTATCACTTTGGAAAATTACTTTTCCATCTTTTAAAATTTCAGATTTTTCACAAAATTTATGACAGTCAAAAAATTCCGATGTGAAGACAATGATTGAACAGATCGCTACCAACTGACCAAATGAAAGTGTATATCTGAAATGGTTCAGATGAACAGAACAATGTTAAGTCATTAGATCAAATTGAAATTGATATAATACACTCATTTGTCTTAACTATACAGGCAATACTTACATCATTTTCTTGTTTCACACGTTGGTAGAACGTGTCGAGTTTATATAGAATTTTTTGAGTGTTTGTATGTCTCTTTCTGATTGGATGATTCAAATGGACCATTAAGATGATCAATGTTCATAAAATCATTTAATAATTATTAACCAATCGTCATAGGAGACGAACTCATTGTTATGCAATATTCTTACATTATTGAGGTAATATAGCCTGATATTGATCCACATTTGGTAGAAATTCCTGACCCCCTATTGATGAAAACTATTTTGGATAGGACTGACAATAATTTAAACTAAGTAATTTGTGCTCATTTGTTCATGAATAAACATTGTGTTACTTGTATTAAACTGTGAAATGGTTTTCAACGGTGCATAGTTTTCATCTGATTGGTTAAAATCAAAGTAGCACACACTGCTTACATTAGATGACTAAATTCACATTTTTATATTTAAATTTGACTTCAATAAAATGAATTCTGGCACTGGTTGAAATCATGGGCCGATTGAAGCTAGATCACCGTGAAAAAACTGAAAGCACTGGACGGTGAATGATTGTGGATCGTGGATGCGCACTGCAAGAGGGTATTTCACCATGTGAGGACAAAGTACGTGCAATAAGTGAGCACAACGTGCCGTCCACACTCAAGGGACTGAAGGCAATTCTCAGTTTGGTTAACTTCTATCGACGTTTTATCCCACAAGAGGGAGAACGGTTACGACCATTAACCGATTAACTACGCGATATTCCACGCAAATTAGAATTAAACAATGCCGCACGTACTGCATTTTCAGAGATCAAAACGGCTCTGGCTCAAGTCACACTCCCCGCTCATCCTGACCCATCAGCCACGCTTAGTATAGCGGCTGATGCATCGGATTTTGTTATAGGAGCCGTTATGCAACAGAACTTATCCAATAGTTGACACCCTCACGAATTTTCCTCACGATGCCTTACTCCCACGGAGACGAGATATAGTGCTTTTGGTAGAGAGCTGTAAGCAGCCTATTGTGCCATCAAACATTTCCGGCACGCGGTAGAGGGTCGCAATTTCATTTTATTCACCGACCACAAGCCTTTAACGTACTCTCTGGATACCTAGTCTGACCGCTACTCACCAAGAAAATGCAGACATTTGAACTATATCTCTCAGTTCACGACAGACTTTCGTCACATTAAAGATGAGTCGAACTATGTTGCTAATGCTCTGTCACGTATCCAAGTGAATGCAGTTGCTTTGCCGATGCTCGGTCTTCCTGCTATGGCTGCCTCCCAAGCAAATGATCTCTTTTGTACAGAAGCGCCACAATCTACACCGCTTCAGTGCCAAGAAGTACTCCTAGCTACTAGCTCAAGTACTATCCTATATGATACTTCTATCGGTTTCCCTCGACCCATCTTACCCTCTGCTTACTGTCGTCTCGTCTTCGATACCCTGCATGGACTGTCTCATCCAGGTATCGCAGCTACATTAAGCCTCATCGATGCATGATACATCTGGCCGTCCATGAATAAAGATGTTCATGTGTGGGTGAAGCAATGCTTACAACTTCAACGATCAAACGTTCACAGGCATGTAGCTGCCCCCATTGGCACGTTCGCTAGGCCTGATGCTCGCTTCGATCATGTCCATATAGACATTGTGGGACTGTAACCATTGCCACCATCACACGGATATGATCACATACTCACGGGCATCAATCGTTCTACAAGATGACTCGAAGCTATACCAGTCACATCTATTACAGCGGAGGCAGTTGCTCACCGCTTCGTAGAACGATGGATAGCGCTGTACAGTTGTCCCTTGACTGTCACGACTGATCGAGGACAACAATTCGAGTCCGCATTATTCTCCTCACTGACCCGGCTGCTTGGTATGGAACGCATACGTACTACCGCCTACCACCCGACACCAAATGGTTTAGTTGAACAGTTTCGTCGTCAACTCAAAAGTGCTCTTCAAGCACGAAAACAACAATTGGTAGGAAACCTTACCGCTAGTCCTCTTAGGTATCAGAACGGGCTTAAAGGCATATATTCAGTGTTCCGCCGCTGAACCTGTATACGGCACGGCATTGTGTTCTGCCTGTGTAATTTTTCACACCATGGAGCAGTAACGATTTCGGTAGATCAGACTACGTCTATCGACTGTCTGAATTTATGCGAACACTGTCTCCGGTGTCAACTCGTATGCAACATCGACAGATCGCACTCCCTCGTGAGTTATCTACCTTTTCACGTGATTTCGCGTCACGAAAAGAACTCCAAGGTTGATCGACATGGCCGTGTTGAGATCTTCAGCATTGATCGTCTCAAACCAGCACACGTCGGTGACAGTGCCCTACTTGATAACTTGATACCCAATGTTAGACCTATCAAACAAACTAGCGGGATCTCTACATCTACCTCGGATCCCACGCTGGTTACATCAAAGACCTCATTCTCACGTCCAAGGCAACAGCGCGTGTCATCTGCACCATCTACGGACGAGACTTCAGTCTCACGTCCAGATCAGCAGACTACGCCGCCCCTGACTTCGGATGAGATTGCAGGCTCACGAAGTACGAACGATGCAACCGCCTCACGTTCCAGTCACCGAGTGCGCCTACCTGTACGCTTTCGCGACTAACCGCCCAGTCAACTCTTCACCCTTATATTACATGCATGCTACACCTTTTCTCCTTTTCTTTGATTTTTTTTTGTATCCTGAGCCCACTCTTCTGACCATCACCCGTTTGGTACCGTCGACTCCAGTCAATTTCGGCGGGAGATGGCCTGATCACCCACGCCCTTGTCAACGCCCTCAGTCGATGTTCTGGTTCCCAATATGTCTGGCATACGTGTGGTCTCGCACTTAGTTGTTATGGTGGCTTCTGTTTTCTTGGCTCAAAGTGGTTCCGTCCTATGTCTGCAGCGTTTTCTGATCCGGATTTTTACGAACGCAATCTTCAGATCCTGGATACAAACCAATCTGGTGTGGTAAGCTAACTCAAGCAACAAATACAGCACGTTTTTCCTGGACCTTCGGCGGCAACTCGAGGATCAACGATCGCTTCCTGTTCTGCCAACTCTTTCGTCTTACAATCGCACGTTTGCCGATCAGTCCCACGAACGAAACCACTACGTATCGAAAGTGTAAACCCGCATCATTGGGGGGAGGGACTGTATGAAAAATTTCGAACCATGGTAGTTTGAACATTACAAGAATGAATGATGATAATAACAACACACTTTCGAACAGTTAACCCAACCAGCTATACGAGACTGAGAATGAGGAGAAATTCATCCAAGAAAGCCGAAAAATACTATATACAATTGATAGGTACATATTCGTCAATGATCCAAACAAAGAGTTCGAAGTTGTGATCTTAACCACAACAGCTTGCCTACAGTTTCATCTTACCAATATAAACATAAGATAACACGTTATGTGTATGGAATTTCTAGACCCATCATATTAAATATCTAAGCACACGATGTATACATTTCAAAAAAGAACGTGGCATTGAACGAAATCAAGGCAAATGTAAGCTACTCAAGTTAAATCGTTCAATTAAGAACTAGATTTCAATTATGATGACGAATATTGACCTAATAAAGAGTGGAAATAGATGAAATAAAGTTAAGTCATTAGCAATGTAAATAGTCTATTATATACGTCATGGACAGGAGTAGGTATGAGCAATTTCATCATCCAATAACAGATTACTTGAATATTTAAAGTGAATGTAAACAAAATGTTATTTTTTAATAGCTAGTAGAGAGTTATAGATATTGTATAGACAAAAAGATGAGTGGTCAAGATAAATAGTCCAGTGCAGGAATATATTTATTGTTCAAAACAATCAAACATTTACTGGCGATCCATCCAGATCGTAGATTATAATCACTTCAACATATTCATTCTGAGCTACATTCACCATCACTTTCTTCGATTTTGATGGCAGCAGAGATTTATAAAGCCATAAATTAGTAAATAAATATTGATTGATTAAATCAATCAGCTGTATTTCAAGCTAATCCTATGTTAATTCTATATGCTCTTCTCATCATCCGCTTTATGTTGCATATTTTATTATATTACTTACGTATGCTCAGTAACTAATACACTATTAGCACCCAGAGTGAAATGTGCCTCCGTTATCCTGTCTCACATTTCTAGATATTTACATGAATCTTCAATATATAATCCATTCATAATCTCTTAACTGTTGATCTCTACTTCCTGTACGTGCATTGAATACTTGTCTATTTGTAACAATCTCCGTAATTTACATGCATAGTTTTAATTTTTATTTACCGGATATCACTGTTGAGCCGACATAGCTATTGGGTTTTATAGAGGTTATTGTATGTATCCGAAGGGGTTTGATGGAGATTGTAGTAATTTCAATAGTTGAGATCATGTGTCAATTGAAGCTAGACCACCATTGTATGTGTATGTAAATAATCCTGGTATAATTATCGTAGGTAAAATCCCTTCTCATATAATAATTTCGCACATGTAACTACTTTAGATACCTCCTGAACTAATTTGTGTAAAATGCATTCCCCATGTTGTCGTTTACAATAATACCACCTTTATGTTGGATTATTAACATGACTCAGTGGTTTAGTTTGAAGCCTCAGATGAATTTAACACCATGTTGGGAAAGTAAGATATACATTGGGAAACACCATATTTTATCAAAACAGGCACATCGTACTTTATTGAATGAGTCAAAAAAATCATCGAGAAATACCATAGATATTCACGGAGTTTATTCAGGTATAAAATAACTGATTTGTTCATATAAGAGCCTTGAAAGAATGACTACAGTATATAGATCCTTGAAATAACAAAGCCTTTTAATTTCATCACGGATGTATTTGTGACAAAACGTTTGAGAACAGCTACCGAATGTTGTTTGGTGAACCATAGGACTAATATGAGCGATTTAGTGTCCTAGGTCAAAGATATACTGTTGACTGTACTGAAATGTGACGACAGTGAGGTGTTTCCTTGATATAATAGGCACCTAGAAGAATATTACCACTATAAAATAGTAAAAGAGGACTATAAAAGGTCGACCTTAAAAGTAGCACATCTCATCTTGTAATATGGCTTTTCATCGATATCTCATTTCTGCAGCAATTTGGAAAAACCTCCCGATCTCCTACATTGTACGTGTATTCCATGTAGCTAAATTAGTGGTTACTCTGGTTGTCGGAAGGGGCATCAGCCTCGTGACTTCCGAAGGAATTCGGCTTTCACCATGAGGCGTCATAACTCTTCTAAATGAAGACTTTCTGACTCTCAGGGTAGAGTTTAAATGGTTTGAACAATTCTTTTATGGTTAGCGTTTTTTATCGAGTTGGTTTTCTAGAGAATAGGGTCGCTAACCACATTCCCAACCCTCCTCCTTTATCCGCGTTTGGGAACGGCAGTAGCCCCAGAAAAGCACCAGGCGGAGCTGGGTCGAATTCAGTCAGACATTATAAGTACGTATTTAAGACATCCAAAATTACTCATAAAATATTCCTATATGAATGGCGTTAAGCAGTTATTCCTTGTATTTATGCTCCAAAGTCCCCAAGAACACCTATAACTCAATTTACTTTCCAGCCACTTCGAGAAGTACCTTTCCGTAATGTGTCACAGGCCTTACGGTTCCAACAGTATTGGCTGGCAAATATACAAGAATAAATGTAAGCAAAGCAAAATGCATAAAGCACTGTCATATCTTATCCAGTATATATATATATATATATATATATATATATATATATATATACACGTGGTTAAAAGTAAGTAGGACATTGTTCAACAGTGTCAAAACACTGTATCATATTTTACCTACCGAAATAAGTCCTTCTAACCCATGCATAGATTTCTTTTCAATTAGAAGTGTGATTGGAAGAATACTTTACGATAATATTTTATCTTGTAGGAAAAACGTATCTTACACTGACTGAAAACTGAGATAATAAATTCCATGTTTGTGCAAATATAGAACAAACATTTTAGTGTAAGTAATTTCAGTATTATGGTAAGTTAATTGCAATCAGGATAGCTTATTGACATCTCTAACTGTGACTCTGAATGATTTGTGGGATACTGCCCGGGCGCCCAGACTGTAGTGGGTGGTTTTCTTAGAATGTCATTCCCCAAGTTTTTGACCAAGAGGTCTAATGCAAAAGACAGCGGAGCAACGTTAGGAGACACATTCCCATGGTAGCCGGTCACCGACAATAGGTTCATACGCCATTTGTTTCCATAAGATCCTGGAGCTCATGTACTCCATTGTTTTGAAATCAGGGTTTTCCAACTAACCTACACGGATCATTCATATCCATCAAACAGGTCAAAGCAGTGAGCATTCGTTTCGTACTCTGAATTTCGTGAACAACACACCTGCCAGGAGAATGCAAGGTAGCGATTTCTTGGCAGCGGTTTTACACGCGTGGCCACGTGAAGGCATTACGGGAGGTAAGGGACTCTCCTCAACCTTATACCAAAGATGCGCTGATCAGCAGAAGGCTATGCACCATATTGTTTATAAACTATCCGTACATCGATTTGGCCATTACATTTTGAGCAATACGTCTATTCATACAATTCAAAGTCGAAATTTATTTGATTTAAAATGCCACAAATGCAGTTATATTTGTGATAAAAGGAGTCATCTTGAATCTCTTGAACACGACTAAAGAGGATGTCACCCGATTAGGAATAGTATTTTGATAGTTGTCTTACTTGTGATTAATGAATTGGATTGATTTTTAAAAAGCCGAATCACCTACAGAGATTATTTTTTGGCATTGTCACTTAAATGTTATTCTAAAAATTTGTTCTTATTTGTGCATTATAACTTGACTAGTCGTGAATGAGACTTTTTTATCGCGTAATGTTTATTTCATACATTTCACTGACAAGTTGTGAAATAACCGTTTTGTTTATTGGTCGAAACAAGTTTTACCCGTACAGTCAATGCTGGACTAGTTACCTTTGTGTTTGTCTATGCTGAGTTGACTGATGAAGCTGAGTTTATTAACTTGAATGTCAGTTTCGTAACCTAAAATATCTATATATTCAGAAAAACCAGGACATTTCTTGACCCTAATCAACATTGAGTAGGTTAAATCGACTAACTTGACAACTGCATTAACGACAATTTATTTTTCACAACTATTACAGATAAGAGATGTCTAAAATTCGGAGTAAACTATAATTTAGAACAATAATGCAAAACATGGTCAGTGTTATCTATAGATATGACCTACTCCTTTCAGCAACATTTGCTTGAGTAAGGAGTTGATAACTAATAAGCACCACATGGAATTCGAATTAGCAAAAAACAAACCTTATTTCAACACATAATAGTATTACTTTAAAGATTCGATACTGTTTACAAACTGCTAGTAAATATATACAAAATATTTTTTAGGAAAACAAATAACAAAGTAAATAATGTCACTATTGTGATAGTCCTCGTTTACTTTCACCCTTTTTCCGTTTCCCTTTGCCACGCAATTGACGTAGACGTGCCATTTCTTCACGAAAATCTGCATGTTCATTTCTAAACAAACCCAAATAGCGTAGTTTTTGTAAAATATTACTATATTCTTCTAATGGAGGATAATAATCTTTTAAAATCATTGGGCGAGGTAATTCACTCATTATTCGAACAACTTTCATTGATTTGCTATCAACTTGTTTGCCAACATCTCTGAATATTCGTCCAGCAAGCATTGTCATCTTTTTAGCATACAATGAAGTCATCTAAAAACAATTGAAATCAAACACAAATGGGTAAGGACAACAATGGTCACCGTGTAAACCTAGAACACCGGCACAAATTTTCATGATTCAATTTGTTACACCTTAAAAGTCGTGAAAACGAAACTTAAGGCGATGTTATTCAACCTCCATATCTGTACAATACGACCATTGTGTAGATTAAAACTTGGTAATCTAGACTGGCTGACAGCCAAATTCCAAAGTTAATGAACCGACTTATTTTATTGGACTGATTTCATTCGATGCTTTGATGTATATTGCATTTCTAGCGAATTAACACCAAATCCACCGGGATTGAACAAAACAAAAATGAAGTAAAATATTGATTCCAAAAAAAAATCAGAAACGGTCAAATATCCCAATTACAATGTTAACGACACTACTGTGTGGAAAATATTTGGAGTGATCATTTGTGGCAAATGTTACTTGCCATTTGCAGCTAGAATAATAGCTCCCCATTAGTAACTAAATAAACCCGGTTGTATAAGATTTCAACACTACGACACAACTCAAATGAACCTTTTACGAAAAAATTTTCGGATATATTCCCTATTCACTTTAAGGTCTTTTAGGCCTAATATAGTTCGTAGCCATTAATGGCTACTGTATTATTCGGTTTGTTGAGTGGTAAGAAATCTTACCAGAATTCTTACCGAATAATACAGTTACAGTGTCTCAAGACACTAACATTTGGTAGACATGTAACACATAGTGTTCCCTGTTCGGGCAAATGTGGTGATTACAAGTCAGTAATGTTTTACCATGAATTCCTAGTAGTTTGCACAAGTATGGGGACTAGAGATTTTATTTACAAATATGAGTAACAATATAAAACCAGACCCCCGGGATGACCTTGTGAGTTGTAAACCCCAGAATAAAAGTATCTTCAACTTACAAGAATCAATATATGACGTCATCGAGACGAACTTGTTCAAACAGATTGATTTCTATGCTCCCACCCCTTGGTATTAAGATTTGGTTCTTGTTTCCTGATCTCTAGAGTACGGAAACATAATACTCCCCCCCTCACTCCAAAAGGATAAGGTCACTTTGGAGCGTATCCAACGGCGAGCCACGAAATCAGTTCGAGGACTCAAATCTAAGCCTTACGAAGAACGCCTCCGTTCACTAGACCTTTACCCACTAGAATATAGGCGTCTTAGAGGTGATTTATTAATGGCTTATAGTATTCTTAACACTTCTGGACATCCTCTTAAACACCTACTTAAGCTTAGTTCGAACAATAACCTAAGGGGTAACACCCAGAAACTGGAGACACAACATAGCAAGACGGAATGTAGACACAACTTCTACTCCTTAAGAGTTGTCAAAAGCTGGAACTCGCTGCCGGCCGAGCTAGTCCAAGCGACTTCTCAGGAGTCCTTCAAGAGGAAACTTGACCTATTCTTAAGGACCAAGGACAGCATCGCACTATGATTTACCAATTTCTTTTCCTCTTTTATTGTTAACATACCTAGGTTCCTGCCTGGAGGATTTGGTGATCCCTTGCTACTAGACACGGAAGCCTGTTAAGCGAAAGCTTCTTCTATTCCGTCCACAACCATTTGAACCATTTGAACCATCTTTCAATATGGATGGCCTAGAAACTTGGCTGTACTTATCCTAATGAACATACTAGTTGATTGGGAATCAATGACTCTAGAGTATAAATGAATACGTTTGTTCTGTAGAAAGTAAGGTTTCTAGTGTCATTAACTATGTTATCACTGGGCAGGAGATCTTTTGGTTGCAACACGAGGGATTGTAAAGCTAGAATGTAGTTGAACAGAGATGGGATTGGTCCTCATGATATAATGTCGTCTGTCTAGATAAAAAAAGTGATGAACTGATGTTCATTGAGAGATCAGTGACGAATATTAAGAGCTGAAATGAAACCTAATGAGTTCCGAGACATAGATGCCCCCAAAATTTATTCTACTTTGCTGATTTTAGTGATGTAGCGGTAAATAAATCCCTAAAATAAATAGCTCTGTAAGTTTCCGACATTGGATGCTGACCATATGTTTTAGTAGACTCATCTAGCTGAAGGCGCTCGGTCAGGCATCCGCACCAGATCACGTGTGGTAACGCCGTGCTCAACATCAACCGCAATCGCTAGCCAGATTAGATCAGAGAATTCCGTTATATTGGTCATCGCCAAATATACTCTTCCGATCTCCTCGACTCTGTCTTTTGATTTCTCTGGGTGGGAACGAAATACATTAGAACGTGTTACTGGTAGAAGCGTTGTCAAACACTGAATACCTGTGACATCATCAGTGAGAAATGTCCGGGAGTGATGTATATTCGTCGTCAGTTTTAAACGCTTCCGTAGGACCTGGAATAAAATGTATAACGTGTGAGCCTATAGATTATGGACGTATCAGTTAGACTGAGCACAGAAAGTTTCTGATCTTGACGAGAAATCGATTCATGTATATGGCTAAATAGCATCTTGTCACTCTAGATGACGTCAGTTCATTATGAAAACACCAACCATAATTCCTTACCTTATCCCTCGCACCGATTTATAACCTTCTTTTAAACCTGGTAGGTAAGTAAATTTTATCATGATCTCTTTGGTGTCTCTGAGAGACCTTCCATAAATGATGGTCTCATCGAAACGTCAGTTTTGCACTGCAGAACGTTAGGTTATGAATGTAGTAAGCCTTCACATTTACCAAAATGTTATTCGAAGTACATCGGAGAGCAAACAACTTGCATTCATAGCAGCCCTGGTAAGGTAAAATTTCAAAATAAAAAAACCCCAGTGTTTTATTTCTTCTTGTTCACTTAATTTTTCACTTACTACTTAAACTATTTCCACAGTCTCTACTGTGCACATATTATTCAAATGCAAATAAACTTCACATTATCAAGTCAGCAAACTATATTGCAGTATGTAATTACGACAGAAAGTCTTATTTGACTAGTAAAACGTTTCTCTCCTTCCAGCCTAAATGTCACGCATTTTCGCCTAACGAACTTTTCGACCCAATGAACTTCATTCCCGAAACGTATACATGAAAAAGACATTTCTGTGCAGCAATATAAATCACTGTCCGGAGAAAAGTCAGGCTACCATTTGTTGCGTGGATTACCAGCAGCGTGTTCTGATTGCAAACTCAATATGGATCCATATACACCTGCTGCGGCTGGAATTACTAATCAATGCCCGATACTCATCGTGAAAGAGTATGGGCTTTCCGCCAGCACTCGCTATCAAATCCTTATACAAACAATCCTCTCCTGTTCTTTCCAGTTGTTATTCGACCTTTCCATATGTGGTTCCGATTCTTGACGTAATGTGTTCCTCGACCTTCCTCTCTTCCGGTTCCATTCAGGATACCAAATTGGCGTTTGCCTCGTGATGCACTTGGGAGATTTCAGCAGTATATGTCCAAACCACTTGTAATGTATTTACCTGATATACTCCTCATTTGTAATCTGCTTTGTCCGCACTCGGGGTAGTCTGTTGCTGATGGTATGTAGTGGCATTGGACAATAGCCACATAATCCACAAAGCTGTGAACACGAGACTACACAGAAAATAGATATTCAATATTTAACGCGGAGAAATACCCAACGATGGAGAAGGCGCGAACAATGAATTGAATGGACTGGAGTTGATCGAGTGGCATGGCTCGGCCATGCAGGCGTGGTCTCTGCCGAATGTAACCTTATATCTTCTGTTCATATTAAATATATTGCCTAACCTTGTTCTACATCATGTATTGGTAATTGATACGATACAGTGAGTTGGTGTAGTCGATGGTGTGACTTCCACGTAAGATCTTATAGATTAGGCAGTTATATCATGACAAATCTACAAATTTAGGATTAGGTCTATTATTAAAGCAGTACTAATATCATAGTAGACCACAGTTCTACAGGTATGCAGATAAAGTATATTGACTATGTTTCGTAGAAAATAGTTTATTGACACTTACATTTTTGGTTATGGTTTTGATAGTTCTCTGGTTTTCAGCTCCATCCAGTAAAACTATCTTGACGTTCGTATTGAAGATTCTCACGTTGATATTGGCTGACAGTCGTTTTGAGTTCCATATGTTCTTCAACCGTAGAAATGTTGTCCTTGCTTTGCTCAACCTTGCCTTAATGTATGTATCAGATCCTCTCTGTTTATTGATGATGCTGCACAGGCACGTGGAATATTCCAAATCTTCCTGGAATCTCCCTATCCGTATTCAGGCGCGTTATCCATTGCGCCACAGGCCCCTGGACCCAGCGGCTCCCTTGCTCACATTTCATTTCTTTCGCATCTTCATCAACTATCCTTCTTTCCAGCACGTGTTCTTCGTCCCAAATCCTTCTTAACAGAACGTGTAGGCTCTTTACAGTTACTGTTGTGTCTGACTTCAGTGTTTCAACTGGTATGTTTTCAGGTCCTACTGCTTTCACACTCTTGATCTGTCTGGTGGCCATGCTGGTTTCTTCGATCGTTGTTGGAGTGACGGCTATATTATTGTTATTCACAAACATCTTATGGGTACATAAGTTTGGTGAAGAAACCCAAAATGGTTTCTTCACAAATGCAATAATTCATAAGTTTCAATAATAATAATAATAATAATTTTATTCTTAATTAACAGTTTGTTACATGAGGCATGCCAGTTTACAGGCAAGATCAAATTGATACAAATGATACAATATACACTGTAGTAAATTACATAGCTTGGTTGATAATTTATAAGATATGAATGTAGATGGTTTTAATCAGTACTACAGTTGGAGCGCTTCACGAAAGTTGCGTTGAGAATGTGCAACTGATGGTCAAATATAGGTCCATGAAGGTGGGAGCTTCTAAATGTCGCAACCTTATGTCCCTTTGGAATGTCTAAGGCTTTGAGGATGGTGCAGGATGAAATCTTTCTTTCCATATCACAAGGGGGCTGAAAGAGGGAGCAAGTAAAAGAAAGGACGAGAGGCAGAATAGCCAATATTCATGAAGAAATGTTTAAGGTATGATTACTCAGTCTAATTTTCTTTTATTAAGGTATTTGTTAAGAAAGAGCATTCTAATAGGTTAAAGAAAATAAGTGGTAACAAGGTGTGAGTGGACATACAACTGACAAATGGAGGCGATTCGGAAAGGAGCTGAGAGTATGGAATTATGTGTGATTATAAAATAAAATATAGTGCTAGAAACAGTATTGTGATATACAATTGGCTGTCTTTTTTTATCGAAGCTATTAGAGCCCCTTTCTTTTTTGTATTTTTTTTCAGGTATTATAAGGTCTTGAGTAGGCTTCGTATATTAGCGAATTGTCTAGTTTGCTTGTAATAGGATTACTGGGTAGGAAGTGAAACCAATTCAACATTCGTAACACGATTTAAAGAGGTATTTTGCGTGATAAGTCAGCTTCAATACCATATGTTCTGCCCTACAGACATGGGTGGATTGAATTTATCTCCCCACCATCATGTTTGCTGGTCAGTAACGCCACCCTCCCTCCTTTTGTGATGTTAGGCTCTCTTACGTTTGTGGTAAGTATGAATACTGCTTTAATCAAAGCCCATAGTTGGAATGCACTGTCTCTACTAGGTCCATGTTACAAGCAAATCAGATAGTTGAAAAGTCTTTTATGGGTTAGATGTCCATATAGTATATGTAACAGCTAAGGTTGGTTGGTTCAGAGATGACCCCAAACAACCAAGCATATGCCAAAACAGTATTGTTCAAGTATTCATTCACTTCTTTGTTTTGTATAAGCGTTATATTCCCTATTATCTTATATTGACTGTTGAGAGCCTTTGTTTGTCTGAACAGATAATCCCATGCTCCACTGTCACCGCGCGAAGATCGAAATAAAGACCTATTCACTACTTCTCTGGTTTCTTCTATCAATAGCACGTGGGTTAAGATGACTTCAGTTATGTTGAGTACCCGTAGTCTAGCTCCTGTTATGTCCCCATATAAATCAGGCTTTTGATTCAAGGTTCTTTCTAATCATGTCAAGTGTGGGTTTTCTAAATTCAACTCTAAAATCACTTGATTGAGAATGTTATATCATAAGTATATGTATAGATATTTAGTGATGGATTAGTTTGACTGGAAAATGCATGGAAGTATCATTGTTCGAAGTAGCAATGTGAATAACTGCAGTTAAAACGAAATGATTATACTGAGAAACACAGACGAAAAATGAACGACGATTGTCTGATCACTGTGGTGTAGTAGAATTGCCTGTGCTTCAATAGAGAAATCGAACACTTGGCACATAGAACATGGAAGAGACCATGTTTATGGAGAAAGTCATCAATAAGTCAGTTCAAAAGATACAACATCATCAACATCAACCTTGTGAGTAACAGGTCTTCTCTCAATAATCTCAATATTTGATCACAGTTTGCAATGTTGAATATGTAATGACATACTTTTATCAAGAAACGCGATGGGTTTAATACAAATAATCATTACAATAACCAACTGTACGAGCGATTGTTTTACTGTGCTCGTTTGTTTGCCAAAGAAAGTCATATTATTAGTACTCCATTGTTATGACCTTGCACGGTTTCGGTTACGCTCGGTAACACCTCGTACTCCTTTGGCAGGATCTCGGTATCCTTTTGATACCACGAGGTCGCCAAAATATACATCTCGACAACAGCCATCAACTGCCTTCTGATATTTGGCTTAAGGGGATTTTAGCGATTAACTGGCACGTAGTCCTCTTCAAGTGGTGTTCATAATTAACCGCGCCTCAACACCACACTGCAAATATCATTTTATCAAGTAAACTGTTATGTGATCGTCAGAAATCAAGTAACTGGAAAGACAGTTAATGATAATCAACATAATGAATGTTACACTTATATTTCAAGTTGAATTCATTTGTTCAAAACAAAAGCCGAAATGAAGACTTCTGTTAGATGAAATATAAAGAAAACCATGTGTAATACATCATCAAGGAGATTGGTGTTAGAAGACACGAATTATTGAATTGTGATTCATTGGTTTATTTTCATAGTTTACATCTGAAGACTGAAAGGCTGAGTGAACAATAACATGTAAAGAAGAGCTGTGATTGAGTCTCGAATTGTAGCGAAATATAAATTGTTCTATATTTATCAGAATTTCTCCAGTTAGCAGAAGTCAGCAATGGGAAAAACGAGTAAGGTGGAATGAAAAATCACACAGCTGTGGTGTATACTACTACTGTCTGTCGATATAAGTAGTTTGTAACACCGATCGGAAGTGGAAAGCCTGACAGCAGAAGGCTAAGAAGATCGAGTTGAAGAGAATATAAGGGAAAAATGAGAGTGTGGACTGTAAGAATCTTGCAGAATGTGATGAACAAATGATGGAAATTCGCAAATGAAGGATTCAATGCAATGGTTGTGATATTTTATCAAGGCTGCCGAATGCCTTGGTATGGCCCAGAGTGCATGTAAGAATATATGGAAACAGTTAACTGATTTAGCATTCCTAAGTTACTTTCTCAATCAGTGTTCATTGAATCGTAGATAAATCGGCTTCATGAAGTTAATTACCAAGAAAACTTGTCAATCGCCGCGCTACACCAAATTATTTCATACAAACACCACAAACATGTATATCGTATGCATTGAGGAATAAGATTTCCGGAGAATTAAGAATTCTGTCTCATTCTGCCCATGGAATATTAAATAACATCAACTTCCATCATTTCTGTAATATCCAATAAAATATTCAAAGTAATATTGATTACTTCTTCCTCAATCTCAGTGGAAACAACGTGTTTGTCTAATGAACAAACATATTTCTGTTGACCTCTTTTGTTTATAGAATCAACCATGATTATGCATTGTTTTAATTTATCACCTAATTACATCTCATCAATCAAATAATATGGTATTTTTTTATTCTGTATCGCTTTCTAATAATATGTTGTTTATTTGGCCGATAATCACCTACATACAAAAATCAAAGATGAGTGAAATTCTCATGATGATGATACAGAACATCATGTTATTCTTGACTTTACAATTAAATATTTGCTACGTTTCAGTAGATCGAATCGTCGATTTTGATAGCACCCTGATCATATATACCTTTATGCCGCTTCTAAGAAATCTTCCAGATCAATTAGTGAGTATCTAAAATAATGATGTCTGAAAGCAATTAGGATAAGATTAATTTCAATTCAGAACTTGTAAAGAAAGGAAACTTACAGAGTGTTGTGATTTTGATGAAATAATATGAATTCTAATCACATTAGCTGCATAATATCAATGTCTTTTGAATGATACTGGATTCGAAATATAGTGTTTGGATGCACTATTTGAAGCTACTGATATTTGTATGAGTAGTAAAGAAATCAATCAATAATGACAAGAACAACGTAAATTTAATTCATAACAATAAACTAATAAGTTAAGATTATCTCAACAGACATATTTTACTTACTTAGGTAACTATTATTATGGAGAATACAAGTCACTCAACATGGATTATTTAGCGACATATATGTTGCAGTCATAAAAGAGGTTAGTCGTGTTATTTATAGGTGAATTCCAACGTTTGTCGACCATGACACTAGGCGACAATTGTTCCAGTGATATATGAATTATCTGCACTTTCTATACTGCATTTCATTCCAATTAGCGAGTGTGAGCTTGAGAAAAATTTTTGTTTCAAGCTACTTGCCCATTTCATTCAGCCATCTTACATCTTGTTCATTCATATCTTAGCAAAGAGATGACTGATTGTAGTACACATTTACCAGATGTAATTAAAGCAGGACATCATGTTCATCGTTACTTTAAAATGAAATATGTGTTACTTTGTGATAGATCGGATCATCATTTTGATAGCACCCTGATCACAAATGCCATAATGAACCTATCAAGACATGTTCCAGATCGATTCGTGAATCTCTACAATATTGAAGTCTGTAGGCAATTAGAACCAGATTAATTTCAGTTTAGAATTATTAGAATGAGGAAACTTATAGAATCTTGTGACTTTGGTGAAAAATTACGCTTCCAAGTCACATTAGCTGCATAACACCAATACTCTTTGAATGATACAATTTTCCAGGAATCGACGTATCATTCAAAATATTGTTAAATGAACCAGACTTTCGAATGATGACTAGATAGCAAAATATCACAGTGTTTATTGGGTGTGGATTTCGTTTATTCAAGACATAACTGAAACTAAGCGAATAATACGATGCCGCTTGAAACGAACGATACTGGGTTCGAGTCACGGAGGGAACATCAATTCTGGAATGCAGGTATATCCAGCTGACGAGTGACAAATAGGGAGAAAAGTGCATCACGTATTCCATAACTAGTCACCAGCCATCTTTCATGATGAAGACTGAGTTATATTGCATGACAACTAGATGAGGACAGACGAACGTATTGTATTCGGAATTCGAAATCAGACATTCTTCAAGAACAAGTGTATCATTAATTTATACAAACGCCATGGACCTGTAAATCGTATGCATTGAGGAATAAGATTTGCAAAAGTTTGAGAATTCTGTCTGATTCATCGCATTGAATATAACATAACATCAAGTTCTATCAAAGTAATATTGATTACTTCTTCTTCAATCTCGGTGTAAACAACGTGTTTGTCTAATGAACAAAAACATATTTGTGTTGACCTCTTTTATTTATAGAATCAGCTATGATTATACTTTGTTATCATTTATCACCTCATTACATCTCATTAATCAAATTATATAATAATGTTTATACTGCATTCTTTTTAATGAGCGTTATATGAATGTTGGTTAGAATAAAACAACATCGTTTTCTAATAATATGTTGTTTATTTGACTGACAGTCAAAGACATACAAAGTGCAAAGATGAGTGAAATTCTCATTTTACAAATTATTACTACTTTTATAGAAAGAAGATGAAGTGAAAACAAATCTTCTGCTTGCCGATTCATAGATGATCTTGCTCCAGCTATGAATAAACACTCCAATCATTTACCATCTCAGTTGTATTGTTCAACTAAGTTCATGTTTTATGATAAGGATACGTCTTCCTTGTGATTCCTGTTTTGTCACACTTCTGACAGATTTACATACACTGGATGAATTGTATAGCGCAAAACATCGAGTGTATCACTCTGGTGATGTGAATTTAAACTACTATGGTGAATACGACGGCGCTTGAATCCATGTATCAATCTGGGCTAGGCCACCATTCAAAACCTGGAAGGATCGTACGGCCGTTTAGTATATACTCATGAATCGCAATGTTAACACTACTGCAATCTCAAGGAATACTCACTCTGACAATATTATAATGCTGTTTAAAGTTTTGTTAGAAAAAGCAAAGTCCCATATATATTCCATTATTCGGTGACAGTAATAACGCTAACACTTTATTTAGAGAAAATCCGAATGGTGTTAACAACCTTGTATAACTTCCTAAATTTTCTGGTACATAAATTCTGTTTTAATAGTTTGAAAGATACTTCATTTTAATGAACGTACGAATTCTTGGAGGTGATAGATGCAAACTAAGGTTTGGACTGAAGAATAGCTGTCTAGGTGGATTAGATACGCACCCTTGCCGGGTTGAAATCAAAACAATGTGATTGGGTAAAATGTGAATTGTGAAAATCATTATAAATTTAAATGTACCCTATTACCTAAACAAATATGACCACCCAGATATTCAGTCAATAATTATTCAATGAATCAAATCTAAATTACAATAAATAAGGAAGTTGATGAAGGATGCGAGAAAATTACCAATCGCAACGAATCAATGTTACTCCATCCTGTCTGGATAGGTCAAGCACAGATTCGTTCAAAAGATACTATTTGATTGCTTTATAACACAGAGTGTTTTCAATTCTGGTAGAGTGCTTCAAATCATAATTGAAAATACACAATTTCAGTCCATGCAAGCAACACAATCGAATGGAGGAACAAACCAATGCAAACCAATATGGCTGCTGCCAAGACTTAGTATCAAGTAAACACAACATAAACACAGTTCAGGAAGAGAGACGGAAACTTAGTGAATGTGCAAGAAAAATAGAAACTATAATAAAATACAAATATGACCAACTCAAATGGAATCAAAAAGAATAACAAAGCTGTAAAACTAAAGGAACAACAATAGGAACAAACTACAAATGTATACATGGAGGGAACTTCACACACACACACACACAAAACCTTCAAAATGGATCTTACATGAGGTATTATTCCATTCATAACATCAGTGATAGATGTTGTGTAAACGAATTATTCTTTGTTAAATCAACGTCAGATTAAGAGAAGGGTGCTCAATATGGAAGCGGTTATTTCATTATTATGAATTATGTTGTCCAACGTTAGTTTCCATCGTTAGAACCTGCTAGAATATCGCCCACTATATGTGGATGTGTATACCAGTCTGAGAATATTTTTTTACTTTGAACAATCTTCCATTGGGGAAGTAACCGTACAGCCTTAAACTCATTGTACTTATAAAAGAACTGTTGAATTCTCGGTTCGGATATTGCCTGTGGCCATTATTAATGTTACAGCTATATATAAGTATTCATAGACCTTCGATTGTCAAAAGTGTTTATGAAACGATTTTCTTGAACAAAACGTTGAATAGACTGATATTAGAGTTCAATGGTGACAGACTTATTACTGACCGATCAACGAATTTTCAATGTAATTAACTTGACAGCTTCTTCGAATAACGAAGGAAAGTTGTTCTAGTCAACACAATGTGAACTTCAGGATTAACTTACTCTGGAAATATATACACAGTATTTATAGATGAAATATTTTACAGTCAGTGGTATGGATGAAAATTCAAACCGAACCATCACTGTAAGAATCATCATGAAACGAAAATTTCAATTCTTAATGTAGTCGGTTAAAATGACCACAATAAACACAACGTGTGACGCTTTGTTAATGAAACTAGATGGATTCTAGGATATATGAATTTTGATTGAAATTGTGGACCGATAAATGTTGGAACGGCATTAAAAACCCGAAATCCCTCAGCAGCCTGTCTGTTGTACTACTAGACACCGTAACAGTACCTGTCGGCAATCATGAAAGCAGATATCGAATCTAAGGCCTTCAGTCCTGTGCGGACATTTAGTCTCTTGCCACTGAGTAGCATCCAACGGTGTTCACGTCTAAGTTCATCCACTACACGACATTGCGCGACCATCTACCATTGTTTTTGATAAGTAAATGCCTCACACTGAACACAGTTGAAGTCATCTGGAATAAAAGAACAATGAAGTTGTAAGAATCAACTGACGGAAGACATGCAAGTGAAGTGTGGGATGTATGGTTTCTTCTGGAATGAAATGTTACGTCCAAGGTTTGCTCGTTTCAGTTAGCATTTATCCCACATTTATCTACGGGTAATCGTTCATCGTCCTCGATGGCCTTGCATTCTAGTTCAGCGATATCAACCTCTTCTTGTAGATCTAACATCTAAAATTGCCGTTCTAATTCAAGTCTCTTCTCTAAATTCCTTTTCCTCAGTAATGCTTTATCTAACTTTAATCTAGAGATACTTAGCTGGCTAGAGGACATACTATTAAGACTAACATCATCACATTTATCATCATTAACATCAGACGTACCACAAACAGCTTTGGAAGTTTTACCATTCATTTCGTCATTTTCTATCAGCCTTTTGCTCCGTGTTTCCATTGTATTGATTGTTCCAAAGAAATCGATTACTAAAACAATTCTGAATTAATCCAAACGAAATCGACCAATAAGACCGGGAATTTGGACCCAAAATATCCAGAAAATTCCAAGGTATGAACATAGAATCAATAATTGAGGAACTTTATGTTACGTCCAAGTTTTGCTCGTTCCAGTTATTGAAGTATGGACTATCGATCTACTTGCAAATTACGAACCCAAATCAACAACAGGATCAAGCTCCAATTTAGATACCAAATTTATTCGTAATTCACAAATAATCGACCAAATATCGTTCTAACAACAATAATTATAACAATTACAAAACAAACCTTCAATTATGTAGGTTCCCGGAGCAAAACTCCCAAATACCAAACCAAAGATAAAGAGAGCACCAAAATACCAAACCAAAGACAAACCAAAATGTCCAAAATAATGATATAAACAAACAAGTTCAAAAGTTAAGTAAAACAAATCCATCCAAAAACACAGAAAATTATTAATGTACAATAAAAGGTTTTAATCCGCCAAATATATTCAGTTCTCCCGTAACATGAAATAACAATGAAGCTAGTAGGAATCAACTGACGGAAGACATGCAAGTGAAGTGTGGGATGTATGGTTTCTATATTAAATGAAGACACTCTGTGATTCTGCATCTAACAATAAACTGTTCATTCACACCTGAGTTCTCACTCACTACAGCCATAGTGCCTAGATATCACCAAACACTTGTCCACGACACTAATTAACAGGAAGGTGTGACTTTGATTTATGAGAGAAGTTCACGTAATTCCCACCCAAATCGAGTAGACAATGATCATCAATGCAGAATACAAATCGACGATGATCTACATGTTGATTGTGAAGAAGTGAATGACCAATTAAATTCAGTGATATAGAAAACTATAAACTGGAGTGATATGAAAGATAGAGGAACATGCACATTTCCCAATAGTTGCAAACATTTTATAAAACCGAGAGGAAGATAAAATTAAATATAGTTTTCTAAAGAATGCTGAATGAAGTTTACCTCTTTTTTCATTATTTTTGCTGGTTGCTCATCCCTGAACTCCATTCCTGAAATCGCGGGAAAACCTTCAATATAAAACACTTACTGGGAGCACAGTCCAGAAACTCTAAGGAACAGCATTGTTTATTAGTAAGATTCCATCAGGTGTGGTGGATAACCCATCGATCCTGGCAAAGCATACCGCAAATCAACGTTTCAGATCACAATTTCAAACTGTTGTGATAGTCCATATCACATATCTCAAGTATCAACGTAGAGAGTTTGTTCGATAAAGAAAATCAGAAATAGAAAGCGAATATTAATGAAGGGCACCTGGTAGTTAGCATAATTGTGTAGGGGTTTCTAGAGATGGTGAAATTGTAAGTGAAGCTTGTCGCCTCATATCTGGTCTAGAATCATAAATCTCAATCTAATATCCAAGACATTCAATACCAAACACATAAAATGAGCCTTCATTTGACTTGACGACAATTTTTTCTCAAGCAGACTACGAAGAAAGTAGTATGTGACTGACCGTCAGATATTTTATGTAAACCATAATGATTGAGATCATCTGGACAAACGTCAACACTTTTAAGATCACTGATTACATTATGGACCACTTCATGAAATATGGCTGGAGAAAAACTTAAACCAAATGGAAGTTAATTATATTTGCAATGACCACAAAGAGTGATAGTTGTTGTCAATTCTGATAAACATCTGTGCAGAAGAATCCGAAGAAAGACTTACTTCAAATCAGCCTCACTACACACATAAGAACAATGAGCTTGACTAAAAAATATCTCCAGCATCACATGTGGTGTGCGTTAGCTTCAACAAATGGGAATTCATCGTTGTGGAAAGAGTTCTTATTCATTCGAATAACTTAACGCAATCAGCCATGAAATGTTCAGTCAAAGCATCGGAATCTTCTTTGAAAGCTATTGAAGGGAAGTATATTTTGTGACTTTGTACAGTCAAATCTTTGAATAAAATAACGAAACTGTGTACTGCGTTTGTCAACAATCGAATTATCGAACGAACCGAAAGAGGTATATAATCACTCTTTTATGGGGAAATAAGAACTTGAACATCATGATTAGATGTGGATTATTATCATCAAAAGCTCCAATCTGATTAAGATTTAGTAACGGGATTTGGAATCATCATTAACGAAATGAACAGCAGTTTAACATACCATCATAATATGTTCATTCTTGTCACATTTCAAGCATTCAGCAACAGGGAGAATAAATGACATTTGTGAATGCAGACTGCCACAGGACAAATATTTATCATGTCTGTGTTCACCTTAACTTATATTACATTGAAGTTGTTTGTAGGACTCAGTAGGTCTCCATACTGAGTTTGAAATACTCGATATCGAGTATGAGTATAGCAGTGACATATCAACGCTCTGATGCAGATTCAGCTAGCTGGGGAGTCTCAAACGTGACGAAGTGACGCGTATCATGGATTTCATTGCTGGTCACTAACAAACTTTGCTTTTATTTTTGTGACCTTATGGCAATGTCGACGCAACTAGCACATGATTTACATAAAACATGAAAAGACTGAACACTTTTCACTCCTAAACACTAACGAGAACATTCAAACGTCTGATGCAAATGATTTTTTGTAGACTGATTTCTCATAGATGCATGAGAATAGGACGGATGTTTAGTCAAGTTTTGTTCAATAATGTGATCACTCATTGACGAAAACACTTCAATGTTTTCTTTATTTCACATCTGTCATCTTATTACCAGTGCCACGGCAGAACTGTTACTAGTTAATCATCCACTCCACTTCCTTTTTCATTCCCACTTGAGTATCAGCTAGACCCTCTAGCTGTACACGCTATGCTATTTCACGATTCAAAAATATCTTTCTGGATTGAATTTTTAAACGGGTAATGAAACTCGTTCTTGCTTTATGACTGAAAGATTTCGTGTTTATCATCTTCACATATGCAAAATGGAGAATAACTTTGTTATCTCACTCTAATTGACTATTTAGAAGCCGATGCACGGACGTCAGTTGTACTCAGAGAGAAAATTTATTTTCCATTGTGTTAATTCAATCGAACAACAATGGAAGAGAGACATTGGTTCTCAATTCATGGTTGAGATTTTCCTTGAAGAGATTTCCGTCAACCTACAATGATGGAAAGTTTCAAACTATGTGGCTACATTCTAGTCTGTGTGCCATCAGTTGGCACGTTACACTAGTTGGATCATGAAAATTCGTCGATAATGAATAATATTTTGGAGATAAGTCTGACAAGCTTATTTTGTAAATAGTTTTTAATATTGTTAGTATTTATTTTGTCAATTTCTCAGTTCATATATATTCACCATTAAATGATTGTACCTGCTGTTTTGGATTTTTTTTCTAGTAAGCTAAAAATGAACTGGACAATTGGACAAGCAGCACTACAAAGATTCAATACAGCTTTCCTTCGAGATACTGACAAACTCAATGAATTCAAGATAGCTCTCAACAACAGGTTCCAAGCCTTACAAGTTCTACTGAAGGAAGAAGAAACTAGTATGGAGGACAACTGGAAAGGCATCAAGGAAGGATTAACTTCAACGTGTCAAGAGGTTATGGGCCTAAAGAAACACCATCATAAGGAATGGATCTCTATAGAAACACTGGGCAAGATCAAAGAAAGGAAGAACAAGAAGGCAGCAATAAACAACAGCCGAACACGAGCAGAGAAAGTCCAAGCACAAGCTGAATACATAGAAGCAAACAAGCAAGTGAAGAGGAGCATTAGAGCCGACAGGAAGAAATACGTGGAAGAACTAGCAACGACGGCAGAAAAAGCTGCTAGAGAAGGAAATATGAAACAGCTTCACGATACAACGAAGAAACTAGCAGGGAAATACAGTAAGCCAGAGAGGCCGGTCAAAGACAAAGAAGGCAAGCCAATCACCAAAATTCAACAACAGCGTAACAGATGGGTAGAATACTTCGAGGAACTCCTGAATAAGCCGGCTCCAATGAATCCACAGGACATCGAAGCAGCACACATAGATCTTCCTATAGATGTCAATCCACCAACGACGGAAGAAATTAGAATGGCCGTCAGACAAATCAAGAACGGGAAAGCAGCAGGACCCGACAACATACCAGCTGAAGCACTGAAGTCAGATTATTATGCTATTGTTTCCAAGGCAATTACAGTTTCATGAAGTGTTTCTCCAACGTCAATTCCTCGGAAAAATCCGATATTGCATGAATCAATTGAAAATCAAATGACACTTCCCAGTCAATGCACAATCAACTGACAGACTGATATCATCTCATCCATCGTCTTGCGACATTTTGTTCAAGTAAATTTCATCAAACTGAGGATTTCTATTGTAGTTCAAAATGTGTCCTTAGTCATTTTAAATATTCAACAGTGAGTCGTTGTGTGGTGTAACTTCGTCAGTTGAGACTTATGGCTTGATATCATTTAATAGCTGTCTGAAATCATACATGAAATTTCCAATTTTATGAAACGAAAGTGATGCATTCAAGTGTGAATATAGTCAACTCTGAAAAGATAAGGGTTGACAAACCCCCAAGAACTTCATGTTCCACTGGCGTTCCACTTTTTATCTATTCATCAGAAACGTTTAAACTAGGCCATAACTGAAATATTATTTCCTTAATCATTTCAATCTGTAGTTGACTAAACTGTTGTTACGTAATTTTGTGGATTCATCAACATTGAAATTGTGTTCTATTATACATGATATTGTACCACTAATATGTAGACTGTTATGTAATTATCATGAATTGTTAATGTTGTTGTTAGTAGTAAGAGTAGTAGTAGTGGTAGTAGTAATAGTTTTAGGTTATTTTGCAGCTTATTCACTTAGGCTGAATAAGAATTCGTTTGAATGTTAGTTCTTTTAATTATAATTTATAATAATTCATATTCTGATAGATAATTACTACAGAATTCACGCCAGTTTACAAGCATGATCAATTTGATAAAAATAACAACGTTAGGCGTGCGGAACAAGCTTGTGATAAAAGAAAGTTTTAAGTATACTAGTTCAGTAGTTGTTTAAGTAGTACATATATCACAGCGATCCAATGCATCAGCCGGGAATTTTTAATATCTCTTAAATGGAAAGCCTGTTGATTTATGAACGGTGTATTTAAGGTCAATTCGTGTGCTGGATCGAAATAATGATAATTATCTACAACTAGAAAAATTAAAACGAAAACAGAGATCACGGAACAACAAAAAAGCAATTACCAAAATATATCAATTAGGTCTAACTAAATACATTTGTCATGTGACACAGTGATATACTGTTTATGTTATTCAAATTAGTTGAAATTGCTAGGGGCGATGTTAACATATTGACAGCAAGTGGGTGGTTTTACTAAGGGAATTCACTAATAAAGATGGCTAAACAGTTAAGGTACTCAATATATCACTTGTGGAATGAGATACACTTGAAGGCGCTAGACCATTCAATGCATTTTCAGAGGAGCAGTATGAATCGATGCAGCAAACAAATAATGGGAGTGATTTTATCGTGCGGATAGGTTGTGGTAGGTTATTCCAGAGTCTAGAAAATTTACAGGTGTAGTAATTCATATAAAGAGATGATTTAGAATGAGTTTGTTTCACTAGTGCCAAGGAATTACGGATGTCATAATGAGAGGTTTCTGCACATTGAATCGCGTGATCGGATGTTAACGATAGTTTATAAAGCAGTTTGAAGAAAAAGATAAGATTCGGTTTGAGTCTCCTCCTCCATAAAGGGTCTAGCACAAGTTTATTACATCTAGAATTATAAGTTAAGGTACAATCAGCTCCAAGAATACGAAGTGTAAGTCGTCTCTGTACTGATTCCAGCCTTAATTTATCATTTATGAGCGCACTGCTAAGAATAAACGTGCAATATTCTAGAAGAGGTCGATCACAAACTTTGTACATTAGAATACGTGACTCAGTGTTGTAAAGATTTCGAGTTATGTAACCTATTAGACGTTGAGACATAGAGGTCTGTTTTAATATATGTTCTGTAAACGACAAGTCTTGGGAATAGCTAAGTCCTTAGTCTACTACTGTATGTAACCTAGATAATACTTCTCCATTTATGGTAATGTCTAGGTTGAGTGATGTATCACCGAAGCATATCCATCCACATTTAGCCGTATTAAGCTCCAGTTGCCATTTTAAGCACCACTGTGCTACTTTGTTAAGCTCCATGCTAATGCAATTTTGCATATTTTTCAGGTCATGTGGAGAAAATGAATATACTACTTTAAGATCATTTGCATATAGAAGGGGCTTACCGACACAAAAGCTTTCACAAATATCATCGATAAACACTAAAAAGAGCAAAGGACCTAAGACACTACCTTGTATTACACCACTTCTAACAGGAACAGCGTTAGACAATGAGGAGTTAATTTTAACTGTTTGATGTCGATTGCTGAGAAAGCAATCACGCCAAGCAAGCAAAGGATTTTGAACCCCATAAGATGCGAGCATACCTATAAGAAGTTGGTAGCTAACCATGTCAAAGGCTTTAGAAATGTCCAGATATAGCACTAAGACTAGAAATCCTTGACTACGTAGAGAATGGACTAAATTAAAGAAGTCAAAATGACATGTCACGCAAGAACGATTTTTAAGAAATCCATGTTAAGTATCATTGATAAATTTTCCAGCAACTAAATATTTGGAAAGTTCGTCAATTATAATTTTTTCCATAATCCTAGAAATAACTGGAATAATATTTATTGGCTGGTAATTATTCATGTCAGTCTTATCTCCAGTTTTGTAACGTGGTATGATGTACGCGGTTTTCCAACAGTAGGGATAAGAACCGGTTTCCATAGAGAGAGTAAACAGCTCTAAAAGAAAAAGTGGAATATCTGGACCACCATATTTGTAGAGAAATGATGAAATCCCGTCTACTCCATGACCTTTCGAAAGCTTAAGTGTATTTATAGCCTTAATAATTTTCATGCATGTGAAGGAGATAGATTTTATTGAGTTGCTAGTCACGCACATAACTCTTGAAGCATAGCCACTTATTTTTTTTCTACACCATTCGCGAATATACTACTGAAAAGGTTGGCCACGGTTTTAGAGTCGTATATAAAAGTGCTATTATGCTGGATGCACGGTATATCAACATTTCGAGTTGCTTTAGTGCGTTTATTGAAAAAGAGAGTTACGTTTTGTACTTTCGAGTTAGTATTATGGGCTAACAGCTCCTCATTAATGGCTTTTTACCTATGTTTCTCTTTAACTTGATTAAAAACTATTGTTATTTGTGCAACTGCTGTGAAGTCGTTTGACTTAAAATAACGATTCTGTAGGCGTTTTAGTTTATTACGATATTTAACTGGTATATATAATTCGTAAGGTTTACTAAACCTGTACGTTTTAAGAGGTACACTGGAATCTAAACAAGAGTTAATGATCAGATAGAATTCGTCGATAGCATCCATGAGACTATTACATGAAAAAAAGTTATCCCAGTCTGAAAGTTTATTCAATGAATGCAGGAGATCCCAGTCAGCATGCTTATAGTCTCTATATTGACAGATTCTTTAAATGGGTGGGTTATAAGAGAGATAGATAGGGAGACGGCAAACTACTATCTTATGGTCACTGCTTTCAAATTCATCATATACTTTTACAGATAGTAGGATAACATCTCTACTAAATATTAAATCGAGTATACTATCGCCTCTAGTTGGGGTACGAATCCACTGCGACCAGCAGTGCATGTTAATGGTTGCCGAGAACTCATCATTACATGACTGACAAATACCGGTACTCCAGTTGATCCCAGGATAATTGAAATCCCCAGTGATAACCTTAGCATTAAAGATTAGAGAGGATGCATGTATGAATGCATTGATAATAAGACCATTCCCACTATTCGGACTATCAGGAGCTCTGTATATACATCCAAGTAGTAGACTATGATTCAGGGTGTTGACTGATATACAGACTGATTATGGTAAACTATTCAGGACACTGTCTTCAACTTTATTAGTTGTCAGTGTATCCAAAGCTGTAGAATCCAAACTACGGTTTGGATATTGAAGAATAGCCTCCCGTGACTTTAGACACGCGCCCTTCCCCGTCGAAATCAGAACAAGTAATCGGGTAAATAGCGGTTCTATAATTCATCATAAATTTAAATGTAAATCGTTACCTAAACAAATAGTACCACCCGGCTATTCAACCAATGATTGTTCAATCAATTAAATCTAAATTACAATAAATAAAGAAGTTGATAGAGGATGAGGTAAAATTACCAGTTACAACAAATGAACGTTATTCTATCCTGACTGGATAGATCACACACAACAGGAGGAGTAAATCAATATGGCCACCGCCAAGAACAAGTGTCAAGTAAAACAACACAGATGCAGTTCAGGAAGAAACGCAAACTTAGTAAATGCGTAATAGAAACAAAACTATAATAAAAAATACAAGTATAAACAATTCAAATGTAACCAAAATACAACAATGTACAACTAAGGGGATCAATAGGAACAAAGTACAAGTATATACATGGAGGGATTTTCACTAACACACAAAACATTCAAAATGGATCTTACAAAAGCATATATAATACAACCACCTCCTCGCTTAGTAACATGGAGGGATTTTCACTAACACACAAAACATTCAAAATGGATCTTACAAAAGCATATATAATACAACCCCTCCTCGCTTAGTTACTCTGTCGCAGCGATAAAGTCGATAGTTCTGGATATTTAATTCTGGATTAGATACTGCTTGAGAGCACCATGTTTCAATGATAACTATGAAAGAAGGTTTGGCTGGGAAAGCTAATGTTCTCAAGGCTGATATTTCGTTCAGAAGTGAACGTGCATTGATAAGTAATAAGTTTAAAAAGGGAGTGTGGAGTGTAAAAAAACAGAGAGCTTCCCTAATGATGTTATGTAGTTTGGTGTGCGAGATCGAGGATGGGTACTGCTGAAAAGTCGTATACTTGGACGAATCGACCATCCAGTGCTTCCAGGTTATCCATGGTGGTCCAGCTTTATTGACTCATTATTTCAATCAGTGGAATGAATAACAGTCTATACTTTCGTAAATCAATAATCATTTCATTGCAAAAAGTCAAGACTATTGATGTTTTGATTACATTTGTAAAATGGTAATTCTTGATGCTGTGTAAGTGAATTGTGCACTTCAAAACGATGTTGATCATAACTGAAATATTATTTCCTTAATCATTTCAATCTGTAGTTGACTAAACTGTTGTTACGTAATTTTGTGGATTCATCAACATTGAAATTGTGTTCTATTATACATGATATTGTAGCACTAATATGTAGACTGTTATGTAATAATCATGAATTGTTAATGTTGTTGTTAGTAGTAAGAGTAGTAGTAGTGGTAGTAGTAGTAGTAGTACTAGTAGTAGTAATAGTAGTAGTAGTGGTTGTAGTAGTAATAGTTTTAGGTTATTTTGCAGCTTATTCACTTAGGCTGAATAAGAATTCATTTGACTGTTAGTTCATTTATTGGAATAGTGAGCTTCACTTATTAAATCATTATCAATTTCTCATAAGACGACAATTCTGCAATAATCTGAACTGAAACTGGATATTCATCATATGTAGGGGTTTACTAAACACTTCAAGGATGAAGAGAACATTTCACTCAGTACTAACTAAATAATTGCACTGTGTTTGAACGGAGTTCATGTTCTGTAATAAATAGTATCACGATTATTATTACATATCATTCAGAATTGATAATGATCACACATTTACTAAGATCATAAATAATGCGCATATCAATGAATGCCGAAATTCTTGTAGCGTACACTCAAATATACAAGGCGCAGTAATGATAGATCTGGACAGATTGTTTACTTTTCACTCATGATCAAAATATGACAGCAGATTTCTCGAATCTAATCTCTTTCTGCACAACATGCAATACATGGGTTTCATTTATACGGTGAACGGTGATATGTTTTATCTTCTTATTTCAGCAACATCTGACACATACAGACCTCGTGACTTCCAATGAATTTCTACTTCGGCATGACAAGTAATAATTCTTTAAAATAAAGATTTTGCATAATTCGTAGCGCTGAATTAATATAGTTTAGATGATATATTTAGATCAGAAGTTTTTAAACATAATTATATATGAACCATGATGAACATTCTCATGTGTTACCATGGAACTACTTGAAGATGGTGTGATTTGTGAAATATGTAGGTGTCTTCATGAAGGTCGGAATGACTTGTAGTAAGGCTCCACGATTCTACTAATATAATAATACTAATAATAATGTTGATAATAATAACAACGTTGTGTGAATTAAATATGTAATGAAAGGAGTATAGTCAAGGTAATTACGATGAAAAATAATCAATGTGGATTAGGAAAGAGATAATCACAAAGAGAATTGGGATAATAGGTTTATGATGTGCATTTGAGGTGTCTGGTGATTCGGTCGTGGAACACGGTAAACATGGAGGCTGGATATACCTCTTCCGGATATATTAGTTCGGTTTTCAGGAGTTGATCCAGATGACTTCAGTTATGTTGAGTACCCGTAGTCTAGCTAATGTTATGTCCTCATATAAATCAGGCTTTTGATCCAAGGTTTCTTTCTTAACCATGTCAGGTGTGGGTTTTCTAAATTCAACTCTAAAATCACGTGATTGAGAATGTTTTATCATAAGTATATCTATAGATATTTAGTGATGGAATAGTTTTACTGGAAAATGCATAGAAGTATCATTGTTTGAATTAGCAGTGTGAATAACAGCAGTAAAAACGAAATGATTATACTGAGCAACACAGACGAACAATGAACGACGATGTCTGATCACTGTGGTGTAGTTGAATTGCCTGTGCTGCAATAGAGAACCCAATTATTCGCTAAATAGAACATGGAAGAGACCATGTATATGGAGGAACTAATCAATAAGTCGGTTCCTAATATTCGACATCATCAACATCAATCTTCTGAGCAACAGATCGTCTCTCTTGAATCTCAATATTTGATCACAGTTTTCAATGTTGAATATTATCTCATCAAGTGAATTGCAATGTGATCGTCACAAACCAATTAGCTGAAAGGACAGATTTATGATAGTCAAAATATGGGATGCTACATATAAATTTCAACTCAATGGTTAAAATACGGTTCATTCTGGGTTCCACTAAGAATTCGTTGATTTTGGCTTAAACCCCACCGGTTTACATTATGTCATCATACTGAAGGAATTCGAAAGGATTATTGAACTTGTTAAACTTACAGCAAAAGTGAGTACAATGAGTATTCGACGAAACCAGTCCCCATTGTAGGAGGATATTTTGTTGCGGGAAGGTAAGGCTGTGTGAAATGACTAACATTAGTGTTCAGATTCAACCAGTGTATACCTTACATCAAATGTTTGTCTCAATGTATCTTGATCATAAACAACACCATCTTTCATCTAGTGAACAATGATTTTCAACTTATCTGGCAATAAATATGGACTGACAACTCGCCATACTGCTCCTGGTGCGGTAGGTGAGGATGAAGAAACTTCCAACACGTATGCTGCACTACTCCACTTAAAATTCTGAATGATTTTTCCTAAGATCATTTTGAATCTGAAGATGAACACGACATCTTAATAGTATAGTTGAGTTAATCTGAACATTCGTATTCATTGGTAGACCATGTATTGAACTATGGTGTTTTGATGCACTGTTTGAAGCTACTGATATTTGTATAAGTAGTAAAGAAACCAATCAATAATGACAAGAACAACGTAAATTTAATTCATAACAATAATCTAAAAAGTTAAGATTATATCAACAGTCATATTTACACTTACTTAGGTAACTATTATTATGGAGAATACAAGTCACTCAACATGCATTATTTAGCGACATATATGTTGCAGTCATAAAAGAGGTTAGTCGTGTTATTTATAGGTGAATTCCAACGTTTGTCGACCATGACACTAGGCGACAATTGTTCCAGGGATATATGAATTATCTGCACTTTCTATACTGCATTTCATTCCAATTAGCGAGTGTGAGCTTGAGAAAAATTTTTGTTTCAAGCTACTTGCCCATTTCATTCAGCCATCTTACATCTTGTTCATTCATATCTTAGCAAAGAGATGACTGATTGTAGTACACATTTACCAGATGTAATTAAAGCTGGACATCATGTTCATCGTTACTTTAAAACGAAATATGTGTTACTTTGTGATAGATCGGATCACCATTTTTGATAGCACCCTGATCACAAATGCCATAATGAACCTATCAAGAAATGTTCCAGATCGATTCGTGAATCTGTACAATATTGAAGTCTGTAGGCAATTAGAACCAGATTAATTTCAGTTTAGAATTATTAGAATGAGGAAACTTATAGAATCTTGTGACTTTGGTGAAAAATTACGCTTCCAAGTCACATTAGCTGCATAACACCAATACTCTTTGAATGATACAATTTTCCAGGAATCGACGTATCATTCAAAATGTTGTTGAATGAACCAGACTTTTAAATGATGACTGGATAGCAAAATATCACAGTGTTTATTCTGTGTATATTTCGATTTTTCAAGACAAAAATGAAACTAAGTGAATAATACGATGCCGCTTGAAACGAACGATACTGGGTTCGAGTCACGGAGGGAACATCAATTCTGGAATGCAGGTATATCCAGCTGACGAGTGACAAATAGGGAGAAAAGTGCATCATGGATTCCATTACTAGTCACCAGCCATCTTTTCCGATAACGACTGAGTTATATTGCGTGACAACTAGATGAGGACAGACGGACGTATTGTATTCGGAATTCGAAATCGGAAATTCTTCAAGAACAATTGTATCATTAATTTATACAAACGCCATGGACCTGTAAATCGTATGCATTGAGGAATAAGATTCGCAAAACATTGAGAATTCCGTCTGATTCATCTCATTGAATATAACATAACATCAAGTTCTATCAAAGTAATATTGATTACTTCTTCTTCAATCTCAGTGTAAACAACGTGTTTGTCTAATGAACAAAAACATATTTGTGTTGACCTCTTTTATTTATAGAATCAGCTATGATTATACTTTGTGATCATTTAAATTCTAATTACATCTCATTAATCAAATTATATAATAATGTTTATACTGCATTCTTTTTAATGAGCGTTATATGAATGTTGGTTTGTGGAGGCCCGTGCATGTGACTCCAATTAGATAGTATAAATGTTTGTTGTCGCCTTTTCTCGTTTATCATCTTCGACTTAAATCACGTTAGTCAATAACGGAATTAAATAAGTCAAATAACGAGAATACATATATTTTGTATGTAAAGTGAATGCGATAGAACAAAGCGAAATAACGCGCAGGGAAGATGGCTGGGAAGCCAACTCCGTTTTAGTCAAGTGTTATTCCATATTTATAGGCAGACAAAATAAGCTACAGACATACAATGAACCATGTGACATGAAATGTACACTCATATACGCTCATATAAAAAAACAGTCAAGACTGACAAGCGAATAATTGACAAGGTCAAAATATGGCTCAAGTAAAATGAATAAAATAGGATGTCCGGAAGTTAGAATAAGGTATATGGGCTTGGCATAATAACTGACACTACATAGCCCCCCTGTAGAAAATAGCACATTTAAAAAATGTCTGTTTTCAAAAATGACAGTGAAGTGGTGCGTAGTTAACGTTAACTGTAAGTAGCAAAAAAAAATGTACAACACTCGATAATGTACAGTGTCACATGAGGTGTGAGTGTATTATATGAAAATGTCATACTTATGTAAAAGAATACATGAATATCGCAAAGGCTCGGACAAAAACGAAAATGTTAGCATGTGAATATGAGCAAATTAATGAGCGTACAAAAAAATTAACATCTACGAATTCTATGACTGTCTGAACGATAAAATAACATGTTTGTATGAGTGATTCAAAGTAACGTGAAAACAGTAATAAATTGTTTGTAGGTATAACAGCGAAATCAATCGTCAAAATGGCTAGAGTAGAATATGACAGAAATTGGTCTGTGATGCTGACGAAATAGTGAAATATGCGAAATATATGTTCTGTTGAGCCGCAGCAGAATAAATCGCATTGACTAGTGATGAGTGAATTCGAAATTAAATGAGTAGGATGATAATAGCAAAGTCGTGAAATGATATGTGCATCGACGGGTGATATTCGTTGCTGTACTGCAATTGATAATAATCATAAAATTTGAAGTCAGTGGACGTTGTCGTCTGCGTTATGACAGATGCACCGAGTTATCGTTGAATATGTATTAGTAGAATGACCAGAGGAACAGAATAGTGACTGAGTAGACGAGGTACGTAGAGTCGTATTCCTTTTTGGCCATGAAGCCTAGAGTGGTTTGTGTGGTTTGAGGGAGATGCGCTCGATCTCGTTTGTCACAAAACCGTACCAAGGCATGACAAAAATACCAATACATATGATTAGTGATGGCGACGTATGAGACTGACTTGGATGTGACGAACAAGAGTGTATCTTTGAGATGCTAGCTCTAAACTCTATGTTCTGATATACCGAGCGATGGGTATAGAATAGAATAGTAGTTGCACTACTCGAATAGCGTTTTCCAGTGATAAGTGATGCAGAATGTAGTTATGCACGTGAAAGAATAGATAAAATGAACGTAATGGTTACTAGTCAGCTAGTTAGATGCATCCACAGACATAATAGGAGGCGATTTCGAAATGAAAAATGTATTTTGTAATAACATAAAATAATGACCTCGACTAAGTGAATGAATGTAATATTAGGTCAAAATGACATAAAAAATTGGAACGAACTCACTTAAAGCAAGAAAATTTTACGTTTTCGAATAGTAAAAATATCCCAATGAGTTCTCACAAAGTGGAGTGGAATTTTCATAAAATGATAATTTGTTTGGTGAGTGATATGATTGCGAAAATATCATGATTTAATGACAGCACGAACAAAATTAATAATTCCACATCCGGTCATGATATTGGCAATATTTTAATAATAAGCATATAATGATAATTTGAATCGTAATTGAACAAACCGACGAATGGATCAATGAGGATAATTGACATGAGGACAAAGTATCGATAAGATAATACGACTTGAGCATGTCCATGTCATGTTGCACAGGCTATGCTGATTGCGTCGGATTGGAGATTGCGCTGGCTTCGCTGAATATGTTCGTCGAACGTATAGAGTGCAGAAGTGCCTTCATCGACGTAGCTTGCTGCGTTGCGTTCGTCATCGGCGGGCTTACCAATGTGGAGGCCCGTGCATCTGACTCCAATTAGATAGTATAAATGTTTGTTGTCGCCTTTTCTCGTTTATCATCTTCGACTTAAATCACGTTAGTCAATAACGGAATTAAATAAGTCAAATAACGAGAATACATATATTTTGTATGTAAAGTGAATGCGATAGAACAAAGCGAAATAACGCGCAGGGAAGATGGCTGGGAAGCCAACTCCGTTTTAGTCAAGTGTTATTCCATATTTATAGGCAGACAAAATAAGCTACAGACATACAATGAATCATGTGACATGAAATGTACACTCATATACGCTCATATAAAAAAACAGTCAAGACTGACAAGCGAATAATTGACAAGGTCAAAATATGGCTCAAGTAAAATGAATAAAATAGGATGTCCGGAAGTTAGAATAAGGTATATGGGCTTGGCATAATAACTGACACTACATAGCCCCCCTGTAGAAAATAGCACATTTAAAAAATGTCTGTTTTCAAAAATGACAGTGAAGTGGTGCGTAGTTAACGTTAACTGTAAGTAGCAAAAAAAAATGTACAACACTCGATAATGTACAGTGTCACATGAGGTGTGAGTGTATTATATGAAAATGTCATACTTATGTAAAAGAATACATGAATATCGCAAAGGCTCGGACAAAAACGAAAATGTTAGCATGTGAATATGAGCAAATTAATGAGCGTACAAAAAAATTAACATCTACGAATTCTATGACTGTCTGAACGATAAAATAACATGTTTGTATGAGTGATTCAAAGTAACGTGAAAACAGTAATAAATTGTTTGTAGGTATAACAGCGAAATAAATCGTCAAAATGGCTAGAGTAGAATATGACAGAAATTGGTCTGTGATGCTGACGAAATAGTGAAATATGCGAAATATATGTTCTGTTGAGCCGCAGCAGAATAAATCGCATTGACTAGTGATGAGTGAATTCGAAATTAAATGAGTAGGATGATAATAGCAAAGTCGTGAAATGATATGTGCATCGACGGGTGATATTCGTTGCTGTACTGCAATTGATAATAATCATAAAATTTGAAGTCAGTGGACGTTGTCGTCTGCGTTATGACAGATGCACCGAGTTATCGTTGAATATGTATTAGTAGAATGACCAGAGGAACAGAATAGTGACTGAGTAGACGAGGTACGTAGAGTCGTATTCCTTTTTGGCCATGAAGCCTAGAGTGGTTTGTGTGGTTTGAGGGAGATGCGCTCGATCTCGTTTGTCACAAAACCGTACCAAGGCATGACAAAAATACCAATACATATGATTAGTGATGGCGACGTATGAGACTGACTTGGATGTGACGAACAAGAGTGTATCTTTGAGATGCTAGCTCTAAACTCTATGTTCTGATATACCGAGCGATGGGTATAGAATAGAATAGTAGTTGCACTACTCGAATAGCGTTTTCCAGTGATAAGTGATGCAGAATGTAGTTATGCACGTGAAAGAATAGATAAAATGAACGTAATGGTTACTAGTCAGCTAGTTAGATGCATCCACAGACATAATAGGAGGCGATTTCGAAATGAAAAATGTATTTTGTAATAACATAAAATAATGACCTCGACTAAGTGAATGAATGTAATATTAGGTCAAAATGACATAAAAAATTGGAACGAACTCACTTAAAGCAAGAAAATTTTACGTTTTCGAATAGTAAAAATATCCCAATGAGTTCTCACAAAGTGGAGTGGAATTTTCATAAAATGATAATTTGTTTGGTGAGTGATATGATTGCGAAAATATCATGATTTAATGACAGCACGAACAAAATTAATAATTCCACATCCGGTCATGATATTGGCAATATTTTAATAATAAGCATATAATGATAATTTGAATCGTAATTGAACAAACCGACGAATGGATCAATGAGGATAATTGACGTGAGGACAAAGTATCGATAAGATAATACGACTTGAGCATGTCCATGTCATGTTGCACAGGCTATGCTGATTGCGTCGGATTGGAGATTGCGCTGGCTTCGCTGAATATGTTCGTCGAACGTATAGAGTGCAGAAGTGCCTTCATCGACGTAGCTTGCTGCGTTGCGTTCGTCATCGGCGGGCTTACCAATGTGGAGGCCCGTGCATCTGACTCCAATTAGATAGTATAAATGTTTGTTGTCGCCTTTTCTCGTTTATCATCTTCGACTTAAATCACGTTAGTCAATAACGGAATTAAATAAGTCAAATAACGAGAATACATATATTTTGTATGTAAAGTGAATGCGATAGAACAAAGCGAAATAACGCGCAGGGAAGATGGCTGGGAAGCCAACTCCGTTTTAGTCAAGTGTTATTCCATATTTATAGGCAGACAAAATAAGCTACAGACATACAATGAATCATGTGACATGAAATGTACACTCATATACGCTCATATAAAAAAACAGTCAAGACTGACAAGCGAATAATTGACAAGGTCAAAATATGGCTCAAGTAAAATGAATAAAATAGGATGTCCGGAAGTTTGAATAAGGTATATGGGCTTGGCATAATAACTAACACTACAGGTTAGAATAAAACAACATCGTTTTCTAAGAATATGTTGTTTATTTGACTGACAATCATCTACGCACAAAGTGCAAAGATGAGTGAAATTCTCATTTTAAAAATTATTACTACTTTTATAGAAAGAAGATGAAGTAAAAACAAATCTTCTGCTTGCCGATTCATAGATGATCTTGCTCAAGCTATGAATAAACACTTCAATCATTTACCATCTCAGTTGTATTGTTCAACTAAGTTCATGTTTTATGATAAGGATACGTCTTCATTGTGATTCCTGTTTTGTCACACTTCTGACAGATTTACATACACTGGATGAATTGTATAGCGCAAAACATCGAGTGTATCACTCTGGTGATGTGAATTTAAACTACTATGGTGAATAGGACGGTGCTTGAATCCATGTATCAATCTGGGCTAGGCCACCACTCAAACGTCAAATCACCGGACTTCCGTTCAGTATGATACTCATGAATCCCAATGTTAAAATAACTGCAATGTAAACGGATACCCACTCTGACAATATTATAATGCTGTTTAAAGTTTTGTTAGAAAAAGCAAAGTCTCATATACATTCGATTATTCGCTGACAGTATGAACGCTAATACTCCATTGGCGAGACTCTAATTTATCGACGACCTTTGAACGAATCTCAAATGACCTTGACAATTATTAGTCAATCAGAAGACAGTTAGGTTAAAGTAAAAATATATTATAAAAAACTAATGAATTACAGTGGGTATTCTTCTTTTACATGGGTTAAAAAGTTGTTAAGGTTCGATAAAGGTTCAGAAGTCCTGAAATCGTAATGCATGCGGTAAAGAAACTCGTCCATGTGGCTCCATAACAGTCGTCCTCTAGAGCCGTGGTATGGTCTTAAAAATTCCTTTAGTCTGGACCACATAGCTTCAATATTGTTTGTGTGAACTCCTGTCGTCGGGTCGACAAAATGGCGTTTGTGCACTACAACACGATGCACAAACCCAAGTCTCTCGAGGCATCTGTAGGCTCTCCAATCATCCGTATAGATCGTCGTGCCAGGCTGGACGTATTCCTTTATTATTGGTATTATTGTCCTTGCTTGACGGTTCCTCACTTTTTGTAAATGTCCCTTTTGAGTAGAACGATCGTAAAATCCAAGTACCTGTCAAGTATATTTACGGAAGTACTACTTACCCAATCTTCCTTAATAGAACGTCCTTTGTTGTATTTTCTCTTTCTAACTACTGTCTCGTCTATTTCCACTATCCTTCCAACTCCTCCAAATGTTTCATGTACTTGTGTCATTTTGGTCGCGCATATGTCGCGGCAGTACTCATACCACTGGACCGCTGAAGTTTCAGTAACGTCTGCAAACGCGGCAGCCAGTGCTACTGGTGTTCTTATTACCCAATTCGCCACTATTATCATGATTTGTCTAAGTCTCAGCCGTGATCGAGCAAAAAACGTTCCCGTTCGGGCAGACTTTTTCTTCCAACATGCAGAACAACGAAGCATTATTTCTTCATGGTGGTCTCCAGACTTTTCTGCAGTCATTTGATGACCGCAGTCACACGTACATGAACTTCTCAATAGTCCCTTCTGTTGTAACCTCTCAATAATCACATCTTCTGTAAAATCCGCTGTGAAACGATCGTATGTCAGCATCGGGTGTTGAACTTGCCTCCGTGACCTTGAAATTGCTTGAACGCTTCTGATTGGTTCGTCGCTAAATTAGAGTCTCGCCACTCCATTTAGAAAAAAATTTACTGATGTTTAGAACCATGTGTAACTTCGTAAATTTTCTGGTATATTAATTCAGTTTTAATAATTTGAGAGATACTTCATTTCAATGAACGTACAAATTCTTGGAGGTGTTAGATGCGAACGAAGGTTTGGACCGAAAAACATTTGTCTAGATGAGTTAGAAACGCGCTCTTGGCCGGTTGAAAGCAAAACAATGTGATTGGGTAAAATGTGGATTGTGAAAATCATTATAAATTTAAATGTACCCTATTACCTGAACAAATATGACCACCCAGAAATCCAGTCAATAATTATTCAATGAATCAAATCTATATTACAATAAATAAGGAAGTTGATGAAGGATGAGAGAAAATTACCAATCGCAACGAATCAATGTTACTCCATCCTGTCTGGATAGGTCAAGCACAGATTCGTTCAAAAGATACTATTTGATTGCTTTATAACACAGAGTGTTTTCAATTCTGGTAGAGTGCTTCAAATCATAATTGAAAATACACAATTTCAGTCCATGCAAGCAACACAATCGAATGGAGGAACAAACCAATGCAAACCAATATGGCTGCTGCCAAGACTTAGTATCAAGTAAACACAACATAAACACAGTTCAGGAAGAGAGACGGAAACTTAGTGAATGTGTAAGAAAAATAAAAACTATAACAAAATACATATATGACCAACTCAAATGGAATGAAAAAGAATAACAAAATGTACAACTGAAGGAACAACAATAGGAACAAACTACAAATGCATACATGCTCATCCCTGAACTCCATTCCTGAAATCGTGGGAAAACCTTGAATATAAAACACTTACTGGGAGCACAGTCCAGAAACTCTAAGGAACAGCATTGTTTATTAGTAAGATTCCATCAGGTGTGGTGGATAATCCATCGATCCTGGCAATGCATATCGCAAATCAACGTTTCAGATCAAAATTTCAAACTGTTGTGATAGTCCATATCACATATCTCAAGTATCAACGTAGAGAGTTTGTTCGATAAAGAAAATCAGAAATAGAAAGCGAATATTAATGAAGGGCACCTGGTAGTTAGCATAAATGTGTAGGGGTTCCTAGAGATGGTGAAATTGTAAGTGAAGCTTGTCGCCTCATATCTGGTCTAGAATCATAAATCTCAATCTAATATCCAAGACATTCAATACCAAACACATAAAATGAGCCTTCATTTGACTTGACGACAATTTTTTCTCAAGCAGACTACGAAGAAAGTAGTATGTGACTGACCGTCAGATATTTTATGAAAACCATAAAGATTGAGATCATCTGGACAAACGTCAACACTTTTAAGATCACTGATTACATTATGGACCACTTCATGAAATATTGCTGGAGAACATCTTAAACCAAATTGGTGGGAATTACATTTTTAAAAGACCACGAAGAGTGATAGTTGTTGTCAATTCTGATAAACGTCTGTGCAGAAGAATTCGAAGAAAGACTTACTTCAAATCAGCCTCACTACACACATAAGAACAATGAGCTTGACTAAAAAATATCTCCAGCATCACATGTGGTGTGCGTTAGCTTCAACAAATGGGAATTCATCGTTGTGGAAAGAGTTCTTATTCATTCAAAGCACTCAACGCAATCAGCCATGAAATGTTCAATCAAAGCATCGGAATCTTCTTCGAAAGCTATTGAAGGGAAGTATATTTTGTGACTTTGTACAGTCAAATCTTTGAATAAAATAACGAAACTGTGTACTGCGTTTGTCAACAATCGAATTATCGAACGAACCGAAAGAGGTATATAATCACCCTTTTATGGGGAAATAAGACCTTGAACATCATGATTAGATGTGGATTATTATCATCAAATGCTCCAATCTGATTAAGATTTAGTAACGGGATTTGGAATCATCATTAACGAAATGAACAGCAGTTTAACATACCATCATAATATGTTCATTCTTGTCACATTTCAAGCATTCAGCAACAGGGAGAATAAATGACATTTGTGAATGCAGACTGCCACAGGACAAATATTTATCATGTCTGTGTTCACCTTAACTTATATTACATTGAAGTTGTTTGTAGGACTCAGTAGGTCTCCATACTGAGTTTGAAATACTCAATATAGAGTATGAGTATAGCAGTGACATATCAACGCTCTGATGCAGATTCAGCTAGCTGGGGAGTCTCAAACGTGACGAAGTGACGCGTATCATGGATTTCATTGCTGGTCACTAACAAACTTTGCTTTTCTTTTTTGTGACCTTATAATAATATCGTAGCAACTCGCACATGATTTACGTATAACATGAAATGACTGAATACTTTTCAGTCCTAACCATTTTTCGTGCTTTAAGGTAACCCTCGTGCTATTGATAGAAGAAACCAGAGAAGTAGTGAATAGGTCTTTATTTCGATCTTCGTGCAGTCACAGTGGACTGTGATTATCTGTTCAGACTAACAAAGGCTCTCAACATTTAATATAAGATAATAGGGAATATAACGCTTATACAAAACAAGGAAGTGAATGAATACTTGAACAATACTGTTTTGGCATATGCTTGGTTGTTTGGGGTCAACTCTTAACCAACCAACCTAAGCTGTTACATTAGCTTCCCCCTAGAATCGACTTCCGTAGGTACGTCGGTTCGATTAGCCTATCTATATAAAACACCTTAGTTCTATTTCTCATCCCAAGGGAAAATTATCAAATCGCTCACTGTTTGATTTACAATCAGTGACGACTGACGCTGTCAACGATAGGTCATGGATGTCTCTTCATTTACTAGCTTGTCATCTTTTTTTGTACCATGTGATCTTTTCTACAACTATCGCTGACGATTTGCTGCGTGCTTTAAAGAGAAAGTGTGAGAATGTGGAATAAGAATATTAGATGAAGTGCCGCGTTTCTCAGGCCGAATGGCATGCGTACAAACTCGAATAAGCCAAAGGGTGTTGTAATAGCTGTCTTAGGAATATCTTCATCAGCCACTGGGATATTGTGATATGCCCTGACTAAGTCAATTTTAGTGAATATGTTCATACCCTGTAAATCGTTTGTTAAATCTTGGGTACCTATCTGGTACGGTTTGACGGTTGAGGGCTCTGTAATCCCCGCACGGTCGCCAGTCACCTTCATTCTTCTTTGGGACCATATGCAAAGGGGATACCCATTGACTATCAGAGGGACGGATAATACCCAGTTGTAGCATATAATCAAACTCGCCCCTAGCGATTTTGAGCTTATGCGCTGCTAGTCTCCTGGGTTTTGCAAAAACCGGTGCACCTTCCGTTTTGATAGTTTGACTTACTTTTAGTTTGTTTTTGGAAGGCTGTCGGTTTGGTTTAGTTAAGTTTGGACATTCCGCGAGTATATCTTGGGATTTCCTTGTTGTTACTGGAGGAGTTTGGATCAAGTTAAGAGAGCTGATGTAACTTTCTTTGCCTTTTGTGTAATATGAAGTTTCTTTCAGTGTTAATCGCCGTTTCTTGGTTTCAACTAGAAATTCGTATCTCTCTAGAAAGTCCATCCCCAGTATGGCCAGATCTAAGTCGGTTACCGTGAAAACCCAAGGTAATCGCCTCCTGAACCCCAAATCTAGGGTTAAATTTTTCTGCCCAAATGTCGCAATTTTAGTTTTATTTGCAGCTTGAAGTGTAATTGATGATGTTTCTCGACTCAGCCCCGTCTTATTTTGAGGGATGATGCTAAGAGCAGCGACAGTATCCACCAGGAAATTCAAGCCAGAGTTTCTGTCTCTGACATAAAACAAGCGACTGTTTAGGCGCCTCTCCTTAGTCGTCCCGACCTGGGGAGGGGTTACTCGTTTCCCGCTGTCTTAGAATTATGCTTAGGCCAGCCACATGGTATTGTGAGGGCGGCCTGCTTGAGCATCTGGGCTACCTGTTCCTGCCATCTAGATATTTCAACAAGTTATCTATTGTTGTTTGTTTTAATATATCAATATGTTTATTAATCGCATAACCTATTCTGCTGCGTTTCTGAAAAGTGTACAACCTTTCGTTGTCAAAGTTACAGAAAACTCAATAAGAGACAATATGGTTGCTGGCAATGTACAACGAAAAGAATGTACATTATTCAGTTGTTCATTCACTGAAGTGCTAACATCTATCTGGCGATTCCTCAATATTTATCGCCAGGACCGACCAAGAAGAAGGAAACGGAAACTTGTTGAAATACTTTGCGCTGAGAATTCTATATTGTACCAAAATTATAACATTGAATAAAGCTAATAATAATAATAATAATAATAATAATAATAATAATAATGGTTGCATGCACTTGGTTGAATTGACAACAAACTTCCAGTGGTACCAACAAAACTGCCCAGATTGTCTGGACATTTGTGACCTGTTTTGTGACTTGGATCGTGGTCGTTGTGGTGACCTGCGCCTGTTTCTATGACCCATTTGCATTCTGGTGACAGCCTCAGTGAGACTCTTAACACTCGCAATGAGTCCTTCTATGACGGGGTCTTTTGCTGATTCTACTTTTGTATGTGATTTATTGTGCTTGATCCAGTTGGAGGACCTTTTTCCATTATTCTATCGGCTATACGCGCTAAATGAGATAATGAGGTTTCAGGATCTTGTGCATCCAAACAGTGTTGGACGTAGCATGGGAGAGCTTGTATCCATCCTTGTTTTAGGACTGCTTCACCCACTGTGTTATCACCCACTAAGACTTGGAGGTGACGTAAAAACTGTGACGGCGACCGATCACCTAGTGTTTCACCTTGAAAAAGTCTTTGGATTCTTTGACTATCTGATAATGATAAACGGTTCATTATCTCTCGTCTTAAGATGGTGTATGGTGGTGGTGATGGTGTATTTAAAATCAAGTCACGGACGTCTTTGGCGACTGAAGGAGGAAGGATAGAACACAAGTCTCTGTAGCGAATCCCTTCAGATTTGATATTGTGTCTCGTGAAATAATGCTCTAGTTGAGCAAACCACAACTCAGGATCACTACGATCAAATTCTGGAAGTCGGGATTTCGTAGTCATCACAGTGTCTATCTCCACTGGTGACAAATCCTCTAGATTATGGGTTTCTATTTAGTCTGACATGAGGTATGTGACAAAAATAGCAATAAAGTTAGCACGAAAAATGGTTAATATAACATGAATAACATAAGATAATACGGGATGAACTAGTTATATACTCAACTTAGTTTGCGGTAATCAGGTCTACTTTTACGATTAAGTAAAAAAATGTTAATAACAGAAATGAGGTTAAATTTGTGTTCACAAAGGGCTCACCACTTTCGTGCTTTAAGGTAACCCTCGTGCTATTGATAGAAGAAACCAAAGAAGTAGTGAATAGGTCTTTATTTCGATCTTCGCGCAGTCACAGTGGACTGTGATTATCTGTTCAGACAAACAAAGGCTCTCAACATTCAATATAAGATAATAGGGAATATAACGCTTATAAAAAATAAGGAAGTGAATGAATACTTGAACAATACTGTTTTAGCATATAGTTGTTTGGGGTCAACTCTTATTCAAACGACCTGAGCTATTACACACTAACGAGAACATTCAAACGTCTGATGCAAATGATTTTTTTGTAGACTGGTTTCTCATAGATGCACGAGAATAGGACCGATGATTAGCCAAGCTTTTTTCAATTATGTGATCACTCATTGACGAAAACACTTCAATGTTTTCTTTATTTCACATCTGTCATCTTATTACCAGTGCCACGGCAGAACTGTTATTAGTTAATCATCCACTCCACTTCCTTTTTCATTCCCACTTGAGTATCAGCTAGACCCTCTAGCTGTACACGCTATGCTATTTCACGATTCAAAAATATCTTTCTGGATTGAATTTTTAAACGGGTAATGAAACTCGTTCTTGCTTTATGACTGAAAGATTTCGTGTTTATCATCTTCACATATGCAAAATGGAGAATAACTTTGTTATCTCACTCTAATTGACTATTTAGAAGCCGATGCACGGACGTCAGTTGTACTCAGAGAGAAAATTTATTTTCCATTGTGTTAATTCAATCAAACAACAATGGAAGAGTGACATTGGTTCTCAATTCATGGTTGAGATTTTCCTTGAAGAGATTTCCGTCAACCTACAATGATGGAAAGTTTCAAACTATGTGGCTACATTCTAGTCTGTGTGCCATCAGTTGGCACGTTACACTAGTTGGATCATGAAAATTCGTCGATAATGAATAATATTTTGGTCAACAAATATTGAAGTCGATGTGGACATCGGATGATGGAATGATTCTCTCTGTTGTTGAAATATTATTTCAATGATCTAACACATGATGAACAAAACAATGATTGTGGTTATTCACTGTTCGTATCCACGAGGAAGGACACACTTCCATACTGTGAAAACCCTCAGTACTTTTGATACTGTACAAATATTTACTGACTATGATAAACTGAAATTTGAGCAGGTGATTTTTCCACTCTTTCAATCTATCGGATGAGTAGGGTAAAGTAGAGAATTTGGAAATTATGCTATTGTTTCCAAGGCGATTACAATTTCATGAAGTGTTTATGCAATGTCAATTCGTCGACGAAATTCGATCTTGAATCTAACAAATGAAAATCAAATGACACTTCTCAGGCAATGCACAATCAATTGTGGAGATAAGTCTGACAAGCTTATTTTGTAAATAGTTTTTAATATTGTTAGTATTTATTTTGTCAATTTCTCAGTTCATATATATTCACCATTAAATGATTGTACCTGCTGTTTTGGATTTTTTTTCTAGTAAGCTAAAAATGAACTGGACAATTGGACAAGCAGCACTACAAAGATTCAATACAGCTTTCCTTCGAGATACTGACAAACTCAATGAATTCAAGATAGCTCTCAACAACAGGTTCCAAGCCTTACAAGTTCTACTGAAGGAAGAAGAAACTAGTATGGAGGACAACTGGAAAGGCATCAAGGAAGGATTAACTCCAACGTGTCAAGAGGTTATGGGCCTAAAGAAACACCATCATAAGGAATGGATCTCTATAGAAACACTGGGCAAGATCAAAGAAAGGAAGAACAAGAAGGCAGCAATAAACAACAGCCGAACACGAGCACAGAAAGTCCAAGCACAAGCTGAATACATAGAAGCAAACAAGCAAGTGAAGAGGAGCATTAGAGCCGACAGGAAGAAATACGTGGAAGAACTAGCAACGACGGCAGAAAAAGCTGCTAGAGAAGGAAATATGAAACAGCTTCATGATACAACGAAGAAACTAGCAGGGAAATACAGTAAGCCAGAGAGGCCGGTCAAAGACAAAGAAGGCAAGCCAATCACCAAAATTCAACAACAGCGTAACAGATGGGTAGAATACTTCGAGGAACTCCTGAATAAGCCGGCTCCAATGAATCCACAGGACATCGAAGCAGCACACATAGATCTTCCTATAGATGTCAATCCACCAACGACGGAAGAAATTAGAATGGCCGTCAGACAAATCAAGAACGGGAAAGCAGCAGGACCCGACAACATACCAGCTGAAGCACTGAAGTCAGACATCGAAGCAACCACAAGCAAGCTTTATCTTTTATTCAAAAACATTTGGGAGGAGTAACAAGTGCCGATGGACTGGAAAGAAAGACAACTCGTCAAGATTCCAAAGAAAAGAGATCTGAGCAAATGTGAAAACTACAGAGGCATTACACTACTGTCAATACCAGGGAAAGTCTTTAACAGAGTGTTGCTGAACCGGTTGAAGGATGCAGTAGATGCCTAGCTTCGAGATCAACAAGCTGGATTCCGTAAGGGTCGGTCGTTTACAGACCGAATTGCAACACTACGGATCATCGTCGAACAATCAGTTGAGTGGAACTCATCACTATACATCAACTTCACTGATTATGAAAAGGCATTCGACAGTGTAGATAGGAGGACATTGTGGAAACTTCTTTGACACTAGGGAGTTCCTGAGAAGATTGTTAATATTATCCGGAACTCATACGACGGACTTTAGTGCAAAGTAGTGCATTGAGGACAGCTGACAAATGCATTCCAAGTAAGGACCGGAGTCAGACAAGGCTGTTTACTCTCTCCCTTCCTCTTTCTTCTAGCGGTCGACTGGAATATGACGATCTCGACATCTTAGGGAAAAGACAGAATACAATGGACAGCTCAAAATCAATTAGACGATGTAGACTTTTCAGATGGCCTAGCCCTCCTATCACATACACACGAACAGATGCAGACAAAGACATCCAGTGTAGCATCAGTCTCTGCATCATTAGGCCTCAGCATACACAAAGGGAAAACTAAGGTCCTCAAATTCAAAGCGGAGAACAGCAATCCGATCACACTTGATGGTGAAACTCTGGAAGATGTAGAGTCCTTCACCTACCTGGGAAGCATCATCGATGAACAAGGAGGATCCGATGCAGACGTAAAGGCGAGGATCGGCAAAACAAGGGTCGCATTCCTACACTTGAAGAACATATGGAACTCAAAACAACTTTCAACCAATCTTCAATACGAACGTCAAGGCAGTTCTACTGTATAGAGCTGAAACTTGGAGAACTACAAAAACCACAATCAAGAAAGTACAAGTATTTATAAATAGCTGTCTACGCAAGATACTCAACATCCATTGACCGGATACCATCAGCAATAGCCTTCTGTGTGAGAGAACAAACCAACTTCCAGCTGAAGAAGAAATCAGTAGAAGACGATGGAAATGGATAGGACATACATTACGGAAATCGTCAAACTGCATCACGAGGCAAGCCATTACTTGTAATCGTGAAGGTAAGCGAAAAAGAAAAAGGCCAAAGAACACATTGCGTCGGATAATAGAAGCAGATATGAAAACGATGAATAACAACTGAACGGAGCTAGAAAGGATTGCCCAGGAAAGGGTTGGATGAAGAATGCTGGTGAGAGGCCCATGCTCCTTCACGGGGTGTAACAGGCGTAAGTAAGTACGTGTTGTTTTAGTAAATGACCTTGAACACTTTTTCCTTTGTGATACTAACATAGCGTGACATATCGTTGCTGGCTAACAAATACACTGCTTCTCACACATACCTCGTTTTCTCTTCATTCGAGATTGAATTAACTGTGATCTAAAACAAATATTATTTACATTCATAGACTGTGAGAGCGAATACACCATACCTCACTTTCGATTGCGCCACTGGAGAGTTCATCGATACGTTTGGGATAACCAAGCATCTATAATTGTGGATTTATTGTACCAGATTAAAGCCGAACACGCATCATTTTGGGTGAACTTGAGTAAAGTCCCATTTTTATTGCATTTATAACATTTAACTGGTATATATTAATATTACTATTGATTTTTATAAACTTTGTTGATACATTTTGCGTTTGTATATATCGTCTGGTCCACCACAGTTATTTGGTGAGCCTCATGTGTATCCTAACTGTTATATTGTTTATCATTTCACACAATTTACTGGTTTATTTTTTTCTCATAATGTCCTCTCTCACTAAATTCATTCATATAGATTCGCCTCCAGTAACAACTTTTGTCTCATTGTCGAACTCTCCTGAAAATAATTTAAGTTCAGTTAATACTATCTCAGAATTCAGACTCTCAACTTATGGAGCTAATAACCTACGAGTCTGGTTTGCACAAATTGAAGCTTTGTTCATGGCTAGAGGCATAAGATCTCAGGCGACAAAATATGCATATGTAGTCGACGCACTTCCTATTGAGATTGCCGCTGAAGTCGGGGATTTAACCGATCGCGTGCCAGAATCTGAACCATATGATAAGATAAAAGCAGCACTAATTCAACGTACATCGATCTCAGATGAGAAAAGGCTACATTAATTGCCAACGTCTTGCGCATTGAGAGATAAGAGACCCTCTCAACTTCTCCGCCACATGAAACAACTCGCCGGTCCATACAAGCTAGACGAAGTCCTCCTAAAGCAAATGTGGTTTCAAAGATTACCACACAGAGTTAGACAAATTCTCAGTGTCTCAGGGAAATCCGTCGCCCTTGATGACTTAGCCGACATGCCGGATAAAATGAGGGAAGTCTACCATGAAAGTCACTGTGTGAACTCATTACAACCACCTGGACCAGCAGATATTAGCTGTTTAGTCTCCTTTCAAAAGCAGTTAACGCAATTAACGAGCTAGCTGGCATCACTGCAAACGACCATAGCAACCATCCAAGCTAGACAATCGAGATCCTCCTCCAAACGAAGATCTTTTTCCAGACAACGGTCTCGGTCACCGAAGCGAACATCTGAAGTTTGTTGGTACCACCAAAAATACGGCACCAAAGCACGGCGTTGCACACGACCGTGCGCATTTTCTGCGGCTGACACAGAGAATCAGGGAGACGGTCCGGCCAGACAGTGATGGCGACGCCTGTTTATGGCCACTACCCGAGCCGTCTATTTCATGTCAGGGATCGAATTTCGGGCTCAAATTTCTTGGTCGATATAGGAGCCGAAATCAGGATCATCCCATTACACCTCTCTCAACGACGGCACCCTCAGAGTACTAAGTTGTCTCTAGTCGCAGCCAATAACACAGTCAATAAAACTTATGGCGAACAATCACTTATTTTAGATCTCGGTCTCCGGAGACGTTTCACATGGGTTTTCATCGTAGCTGAAATCAAACAACCCATCATCGGGGCCGACTTTCTCGGTGCTTACAACCTACTTGTAGATATGGGGAAAAAGAAACTAATCGACAAATACACAAGCTTACAGGTCAGTGGCACAACTATCTCCAGTTACGAAATTCATGGAGTCCGTATGTTTAGACCTGAAAACAAATTTTTACCGATATCCTGTCGAAGTATGAAAGTATAACCAGAGCAAATTACCAAAGCGAATGCTCAACACATCATGTCCAACACAGTATTACTACTTGGGGACCACATATTCACGCCAGGGCGAGAAGACTCCCTCCAAACAAGTTGCAGTTCGCTAAGAGAGAATTCGAACACATGATGAAACTTGGGATAATCAGGCAATCTAACAGTCCTTGGGCCTCGCCGCTGCATATGTTTCCCAAGAAAGATCAAGACGGGCGCCCATGTGGATATTATCGCCGATTGAATAACCAGACTATCCCAGACAGGCATCCGATCTCTCATCTGCATGATTTTTCTTTAAATCTACATGGAAAACAGATCTTTTCAAAGTTAGATCCAGTCCGAGCATACCATCAAATACCGATGGTACCTGAGGATATCGAGAAAACAGCCGTAATCACACCTTTTGGCTTGTTTGAATTCTTGAGGATGCCTTTCGGACTAAAAAACGCAGCCCAAACCTCTCAGAGATTTATGGACGAAGTAACTGGAGGTTTGGATTTTGTGTTTGTCTATATCGACGATGTTTTGATCGCTAGTTCTTCCACTGAAGAACATGTTCAGCACTTACACACGCTTTTTGAACGTTTCAAAAGTTATGGTGTTGTAATCAACCCTTCGAAGTGTATATTTGGCGCCTCATCTCTGGAATTCCTGGGACACCACATTGATTCCCAAGGAATTAAACCGCTTGAAGAGAAAGTCAAAGCCATCACCAGCTATCCAGAACCAACCTCAGTAAAATCACTACGTCGTTTTCTCGGAACATGTAATTTTTATCGACGATTTCTACCAAATTGTGCCGATGTACTACAGCCATTGACAGATTTACTGAAAAAATGATAAATCAGGTACCAAGAAAGAACAGAACCAAATATTCAAGTTACCTTCCGATGCCAAAGTATCATCTGAAAAAGCTAAATCCATGATTGCTAATGCTACCATGCTCCAACACCTAAATACTGACCCCACAACACTGTTGATCCTATGCACGGATGCTTCACAAAAAGCCGTCGGGGCAGTATTACAACAGCGGGTAAACAACACGATTATCCCCATTGCATTTTTCTCCAAGAGATTATCGCCAGCACAAGAACGTTATAGTAATTCTGGACGCGAACTCTTAGCTATGTATTTAGCAGTAAGACATTTCAACTTTTTGCTACAGGGTCGTGATTTCATCATTATGACAGATCACAAACCCCTTTGCCATTCTTTTAGCACATCGTATGACAAACACTCCCCACGAGAAGCAAGACAACTTGATTAAATCTCCCAATTTACCACAGACATCAGGTTTATCAAAGGTCACACGAACAGTGTTGCAGATGCACTATCTAGGAGGGATATCAATACGATGGTACTCAATCATGACATCAGCCTTAAAACTTTGGCTAAATTACAAGTAGACGATGCAGAATTAAGAGCATGCAAAGAAAAGTCTAGCTTAGATCTCAAACATGTACCTATTCCTCTTTCAGATGCATTTATCATGTGCGACACTTCAACAGGCAACAATCGTCCGTTTGTTCCACACGCTTGCGGACGATAAATATTTCAGCACTTGCACGGTCTTTCACATCCAGGCATCAGAGTAACAACAAAGCTCACTACCGAAAGTTTTGTGTGGCCCAAAATCAACTCGGATGTTAAACGATGGACACGTAGCTGCCTCCAGTCCCAACGCAGTAATACGCAAAAACACACCTACAGTCCAATTGGGAAGTTCCTTATCCCTGACAAACGGTTCCAGCACGTGCATTTAGATTTAGTTGGGCCTCTGCCACCATCAAACTGTTCCACACATATCCTCACCGCAATAGATAGGTTCACAAGATGGGCCATAGCCTGTCCTATAAAAGACACTTCGGCAGAAAAAGTCGCTTCAGTCTTCCTCGATCGCTGGATATCTAACTATGGAGTACCATCAATAATCATAACAGATCGTGGCCCCCAATTTCAATCTGTCCTTTTTCAGGAGTTCACTAAACTTCTAGGGGTCAACCATATTAAAACCACAGCTTACCACCCAGCAGCTAATGGCATGGTTGAAAGATTCCATCGCCAGTTAAAAAGCTCACTGATGGCGCAAGCTGACTCATCAAAGTGGAGCGATGCCTTACCGCTTGTACTCCTCAGTATTCGTTCAACCATAAAGGAAGACATTGGATGTACAGCCACCGAGTTAGTCTATGGTACAACTCTAAGGCTACCTGGTCAACTAGTCAACTATGAACCTACAACGCACGAGGATTCCACTCACTTCGCAAGTCGCCTATTACAAATGATGCAGAACATCAGAGCAATACCACCTCGAAAATACAACAACCGAGTCCATCTCGATAAACATTTAGAAATGTGCAAATTTGTTTTTGTTCGAGCAGACGCGGTAAAAAAAGCCACTGACACCACCATATGAAGGCCTTTATAAAGTAATAAAACGCACCCACAAATATTTCATTATCAAGAAAAATGGGAACAATGAGACAATTTCCATAGACCGAATAAAACCAGCTTGCTACGAAGTCCCTCAAGCCACAGAAGACAATACTGCGAACAAACAATCATTCCCATCAGTTGCTAAGAAATAAGAGGAAGAGGAAAAACTTAACACTACACCCTCTTGTTTAACACGTCCTGGGAGACTTATAAAAAACCAAAGCGTTACGTACATTTTGCCGTATGAAAAATAACTAAAACAATCAAAGCAAACAATTGTCAAGGACCTACACTATCAATCTCATCTAAAAATTCTTTTACTTTTCACAGTGTTCATAATTAATCACATTTTCCCACATTATTCGTTTTGTCACATTTTTTTTCAAAACAAAATTCGTTACAATAATAAACGGGTAAACTCTATTTAATTATTTATTCATTATACGCAAAAATAAACAGTTCAATTTTGTGTGTGTGTGGGGGGAGTCATTAACAGTTTTACACAATATTATCATTGTTAGCCAAACGAGACATTAAATGACAGTATTTTCATTTTTTTGTGTTCGTTATGCTATTCTACATCATCGCTATTCTCGAACGATAACACACTGCATCTTATCAACGTAAATGTCATATCCATCTTCACAACTCTTGTTGGTTATAACTGTAAATATTATTTCTGTATATACATATATACCATATTCTCACATTTTTTTGTTATTGTTATTATAACCAGTGTTACCTCCGGAATTCAGAAAAGAAAATTTTCTGTTCGACGAAATCATTTACCTAAGCTTTACATTCTTATATATATAGTTATATGGAAAATACATATCTATAGGAGGATAGAAAAGATTGCATCATAAATTGATTCGAAACTGAATAATAAAAAAGAGGGTACGTACTAACCAAGGAGTGAGGAAGAAAACAATTCATGGGTCAGGTAATGGTCCGATTGGCAGTCATCAAGAAAAACGACAAACATAAATGTCACAATAATAGACTGAATAATATTTACAGGGAATAAGGTCCAAGGAAGGATGAGAGGCTGGACAAGTCGTTTCTACACGTAAAGTTCGGGCTTGAGTTCGTGGATTGCCAGTGCCTCAGTTGTGCATAAAATATTGACTTGACAGCCTTTCGATCCAATGACTTTGACTCTGTAGATTACTTTAAAAGAAGAATCGTTTGGAGCGATGTGTTCACATTTGACTAAATGCCCATGTATAGAACTAGTAACTGTTTGACTATTATACAAAGTCAGCTTTGCTTAGCATTTCATATAACTTAAGATAAAAGACGTTCACTTTCGAATTTCGTATAAAACTCAAATGTAGTTTTTGATGGAGTTTTGTTCCCTGAGCTGGATGGTTTGTTCATGGAGCTTTCATCATTTTTCTGAACGTTATCATCAGCAGAAACTTCAGATAAAAGTCTATCTGATGTAGTTTGCTCGATTCATGTCCATAAAATGGTTAAACCCAAAGAACCGCTGAACTTCACACTAACTGATTTAAACATTTTAAAATTGATTCTTTGTAAATACCTTGCAAAAACGATCAATGTATTGGGGTTTACAGTTGGCTTATATATCACTCTGTTTGTGGACGGTTTCATATTCCTTTAGTACGGACGTCCATCATACATCAACACATTACCATTATTGATCTACATATTAATTTCGAAGACAGGACCTTTAAAGTAACTTTAAATTTCAAACAGAAGTGAAAAAAAATCAAAAACGAATAATTCTGTCTCTATAGTGACATGCGGTTATCTTGAGAAATATATCAGTTAACAAACTGGAAGTAATGATAAGTAACCCAGGTAACAACAAATGTTATCACTGAAATACAAACTGGGAAAATTTCACTGAGGTTATCTAACAAAAAAGAATAAACATTCGAGTAAAGAAAAAAACAAGATAGTCTGATTTCTTCCTACTAGAATGATACCACAAATTAACTTTCTCTTCAATTTATATTATCCAAACATAAGATATCTGTAGTTATTGTAATCCATCGAACGATTATTTTCCAAATTATATTTCAATAGTTTTAATTTATCACTATGAGAATGTTTGTAACATGTATTATTTCGACTGTTGAATTCAAGAGTAGATTAGAGGTAGGCCACTGTTGAAAACCTGGAGGCATTGGACAGCCTTCCGGTTCTAGTACTGGATTCCTTAGAATTTTACATCCATATGCTTGTCCGTCTCAAGTGTGAGTCAGTTATCCACACTAGACAATGGATGAATGATCGTGCTAGATCCAGGATCGAAGTTAGATATTGACAGCGATGAGTGCCGGCTCAGTTGTCTAGAGGCAAGTCGTGCATACGTAGGAACGAAGTTCTTAGGTTAGAGTTTTCGTGGATGTAGGTAACCCTTGTCTTTTTGATAGAAGAAACCAGACTGATAGTGAGTAGGTATTTATTTAAATCGTTGCACTGTCACAGTGGAGTGTGAGATAAACTGTTCAAACACACAAAGCTTTTCAACATTCAATATAAGATAATAGGAAATATGGTGCTTATCCACAATAAGGAAGTCAGTGAATAATTGAGATCTATTGTCTTGACATATATTTATTTGTTTGAGATCAACTTTTAATTATTCAACCCAAGCTGTTACATTAGCTACTTTTTAGAATCGACTTCCGTAGTAACGTCGGTTCGAATAATCTGTCAATCAAGTACGCGTACGTTCTGTTTTCGCAACCCAAAGGAGCATTGCAAACTCGGTCAGTGTTTGGCTTTCAATGGATGGCGACTAAATCCGTCAAACATTGACGACAGTCCATGGATATCTCTTCATGTAGTAGCTTGTTATCATATTTTGCAGTTTCATGCAATTGGTTCCCTTTATGAATTTAAGTAGAGCAAGAATAAACATGGATGCAGAATAGTATGAATTCATATTATTTCGAGGTTTCTCGTCAGCTGCTTACAAACCAAAATTGTGATAGAATTTTTACATGGAGATAGTGTGAAACAAGTAACATAAATGAGTGTAAATAACGTGACTACAATAATAACTATATATATATATGCTAGAAACAGGTCAGAGGTCAAAAGAGGGGGGTTAATCCAGGGTGGGTGGTGGTAAAGGCTCCTGTTTTTGTGTACAAAAAACATACAATTTAAATTTAACAATGTTCTGTACCGACAGATTGATGGAATAGCAATGGGCAGCCCTCTAGGCCCAATTCTTGCCGACATATTTATGGGACATCTGGAACAAAAGAAACTAAAGCACGCAATCGACAGTACCACACTCTACTGCAGATATATGGATGACACGTTCCTTGTCTGCAAAAATCACCAACACTCCATGTACCTACTTAGTCTGTTCAATAAAGTACACAAAGATATAGAATTTACCATGGAACATGAAGTTGATGATAAATTTCATTTCCTAGATATTGGAATTAGGCGAACATCAGACGGTACACTACAAAGATACATTCACCGCAAAAATACTTGGAGCGGAGTTTATCTCAACTTTAACAGCTTCTGTCCAATGAGTTATAAAAAGGGTATTGTGCGAAAACTTTTTGACCGCGCACGAAAAATCTGTTCAAAAGAATGCCTCGAAGAAGAAATTACTACAATCACCAAATGCCTACGTGAAAATGCATATCCGGATAAATTCATCCACAAATATGCTAATACAAACCCTCCAATTAAGCATGATACAGTTGAAAAGAAAACCTGCTTCCTATCCTTACGCTTCAAAGGAGATGAAGTCGCCGGAATTATCAATCACAGAATTAATTCCGCTTTAAAAGTAACCTACCCGGCAGCCAAACTGACTACGTTATGGAAAACATACTGCTCACTGAAACAAACGAAAATCGACAAGTCCTCTCCCCTCAGTTGCTCCAACTGCATTTACCAATTCACATGTACGTGCCGTAGCACATACATTGGAAGAACTGAGAGAAGAGTACAGGTTCGCATTTCTGAGCATATTCCGAAGAACTTGACGCTGCGAGGGACTAAAGCTTTTAACAGTGCAATAGCTCGGCATCTAGTTGACACCGGGCATACCGTCGATATTATGCGCGCGTTTAAAATTATCAATAGACAAAGAACTACTACCACTCTCCGCTTTGCTGAAGCCATTGCAATTAAGAAACTGAAACCGGACTTATGCATCCAAAAAGAGACTTTAATAAACTTATCACTACCCTGGTAATCCTTTTGTTTCTGTTTGTTTTGTGTTTTGGTTATTTTATTCATTTACTTATTCTAAGATCATTTATATCCCCCCCCCCTATTACCGAATTCTTAAAATAAAATAAATTTTATTCACACATTTCCGTCACCTGATCCTCTTAAATCATCTTAACTTTCCAAACCCTATTTAATTATTATTACGTAATCTACCTTATCATTATTTAATTCCATTAATTTCTACAATTATCACACAATTTATGTACTTCACTAAATTATTAAACCACCCACCCTGGATTAACCCCCCTCTTTTGACCTCTGACCTGTTTCTAGCATATATATATATAGTTATTATTGTAATCACGTTATTTACACTCATTTATGTTACTTGTTTCACACTATCTCTATGTAAAAATTCTATCACAATTTTGGTTTGTAAGCAGCTGACGAGAAACCTCGAAATAATATGAATTCATACTATTCTGCATCCATGTTTATTCTTGCTCTACTTATTTTGTAGTATTTAATTCCTTCCACAACTATCGTTGACGGTTTGCTAGGCACCACTGTATGGTGATCGGAGCTTGCAAGAGAAACGATAATATCTGAGAAAGAGCTACACAACACCATTTTAGTGAGGCGCGATTTCTCCATGCTCTGTCCGGCTATCAAGTGTTTACTCACATGCCTCTTGAGTCGCCCTCAATTAAAAAAATAGAGAATCTACTTCAAAATCAATAATGAAAACCAATCAAACATGAAGAACTGCCTCACTGCCTGCATGAAATAATAAGGTACAAAAAGAAATACAGATATATAATTGATAATTTTTCGATTCCGCGTGTTTGGCTTCCAGATTGGATTAGTAATCTGGAAGGCGATAGACACGATGTAGACATCTTGTGTACGAAAAGGTATGGAAACGAAATATTCTTAAAATGCATATATGTAAATGGGTGAATTTATTTACTTACCGCGCTTTTCGAGCGGGAATTTTAGTCCTAACGTGATTTGCATTTATCAAACTTTTGCCGTGTTCTTACGCAACAAAAAGACCATTTCTGACCAAAAGAATCTATCCTGAGCTAAACGTTCGGTAGATTACTTTTTTTGAGTTTCAACCAATTTTATAGTTAACTGTGGTTTTTTCTCGGCTTAGTATTCGGTTTTTTTTTCCAGTTTTTCACGTAAAGACTAGTTCAGTTCATCTCATCCGTTTTATCTATTTTTGTCCGTTTTCAGTGTGCTTTCTAGTGTATTTTTTACGGTCTTGTGCTTTTGCCAGCATGTCCAACACAGTTTACGTCAATACAGTCATGAAAAATTCATGCAAACGACCTGGATGCCGTTTTGCTGTTACATCTGGCATGCAGTGCGACAACTGCAAAGGTTGGCTCCACGAAGCATGCACAGATCTCACAGCAACTGCTTACAACAGATTCAGCAAGTCGGATCATAAGTGGGAATGTGTCACGTGCAGCACGAATGCTGCAGTCTTGCTGAGTAATATCATTGTCCTACTGACAGGTTTGCAGAGCAAGCTGTCGACAAACGTGGGAAAAGACAGTCAAAAAATGGGTAGACAAACAAGAGAGCGCATTGAAAACGAAAACAGGGATTTCGACAGGTCTACCAACGACGGGGTATGAAGCAGCATTAATGATGACACGCTGAAACTCAGCACCATGATTAAGACGACGGTACTCGACTCCCTCAGCAAACTCACAGCTCTCACAGCTCAAGGTCCTTGAACGTGAAAGTGGTTCCCCAAAACTCTGTAGGTGTTTGGACCTATGTCAAAAGAGCTAAAAAGGACCGGGCGTCACTGTCTAAATTGAACATCCCAGCTGTTGAACGGAAGTCAACTGGTGATCTGGTCGCACAGTCTACCCCGAGGATTGCCCGTCTGGTCATCAAAGAGCCGAGGATTCAGAAACGTGCTTTGACTCCCAGACAACAAGGTGCTAAACCTGAACGCACCGGAAAACCTGGGACGACAATAACGGTTCGTGATGACTGTCTCATAATCACGAACTTCAAAGACAACCATGACCTTCTTCTCAGTTTGCAGGACAAAAATGATGGGATGCTCTGAGGAGAATTGAACAAGAAACTTGGACTCCCAAGAATAGAGCCTTTGACAGTCACACAGCTCACTCGGGGAAAGGAGCCTAAGCATAAAAATCACCCGAGGCTACTTCGCGTAACAATTAAGAATGCTACCGACGTAGAGGATGTCTTACTAGCGAGTCATTTACTGAAATCAGATGGGAATGTAATAATACTGCCTGACATACTGTATTCTGAGCGCAATCTCAGCCGGAACATCCCCAAAGAACCTCGCGATCAGTTTTTCCGCGGAGGCGATATAATCATGCAAGGTATACCAGAAAATACGGACCCTACTCGATCAAAGACTGACATCAGGGAATGGAAATTCATCGAACAGTCCTTGAGGCTCAAACACATACTGACTCAGCATGTGACAAGACTAGCCAAGAAAGATGGTGATTCTAGTTCCCGTCTAATGAAGAAAACCTTCCCATCTTTCCATATGGCGGCTGCAACTCTGGAAGCATTTCGTGCCAACAGACGTTCATTGCCACCTGGAATCCACATGCACCCGGATAGGCCATATGAGGCTAGAACCAAACACAAAGGCGAGTTTGAGCTGATCATTCCACTTGTGGACTGTCTAGACGATAAAAAAACGTGTAAAGAACAGAGCCCACCACCTAGGCAAACCTCATATAGGTGGGCTACCTGTCTATTCACTTAAGGCCCATACAGACAAACAGGAAGAAGCTCACGAATTCCGAATCGAAAGCATAAACTGCTTATGTATGAACGCCGAGAGTCTACCAAACAAATTGGATGAACTACGTGAACTTAGCAATGCTAATAAGGAATATCTGAAACCTGGATATCTTCTCAGTTCTCAGATCATGAGTTAGCATTACCTGGTATGCCTTTGTTCCGCAATGACAGATAATCAGGATTTGGGGGGCGGAGTAGCTGTTTACATACGTTCTTGCTTGGAGGTGCATCAAGTTCATAACCTAGAGTTTAACAATCTTGAGGAATCTATATGGTGCTCTGTAAGATTGTCTAGTACTTCGAGCTGTCTAGTCGGATTCATTTACAGGAAGCCAACTGCCGACATCGAGTACGTAGTCGTATGCTGGAAGGACTATCCCGCTCTGCTCGTCTCGGTTTCACACACATCCTCATTCTAGGGGACTTTAATCTCCCTGGAGTCAACTTCGCGGAACACACGTATACTGGAGGCGAAAACTCAATTGAAGCTCGGTTCTTCAACCTCATCGACGACTTGTGATTGTACGAATATGTGAGGTCGGAAACTCGTTGGAGAAACAGTCAGACACAATCGCGCTTACACTGTGTATTCACGAACGAAGAATTTCTAGTTGACAACTTCTCAATCCTGTCATTGGGAATTCTTACTGCACACGCTCTTACGTGCTACAAACCATTCAGTTCTTCAAGCGGTTCCCAAAAACTGCGAGCCACCTACAATAATCAAGAACCCCACCCTTCGCCTGTTAAGCTGCAAAACAGCACTGTTGGGCGGAATACAAACGAACTGATAACGACGAAGCGTACAGGCAATACAAACATATCAGGATCATATGCACGAAGGCTATAAGAGAAGATAGGCTTCAGTACCAGACAAAGCTTATGCACAAATTTGTCTCTAATCCTGAAAGCTTATTCCGTTATGCAGCCTCTCTTCGTCAAGCCAAAACTGGAGTTTCCCAACTGGTAGGTCTTAACGGCCCGACCAACAACGATGGCAACGCCGCTCATCTTCTGGCTCAGCATTACTCCCAGACGTTTCAACCGACTGACATTAACTTTATTGATGACAGTTTCATTTGCAATTCCACAGGACTTTCAAAAGTGAACCTAAGAGCGGACTTTGTGTTCCGGAAACTGCAGCACTTAAGATTAAACACTTCTCCTGGCCCGGACATGGTCCGTTCCGCCATACTGAGGGAAGCAGACCCAATCTTGGTAACGCCGCTTAGCGTGATGTTCTCACACTCGCTAAGTCGAGGAAAACTACCGGAAAACTGGAGGCTGGCTCACATCACACCAATTTTCAAAGGAGGTCGACGCAGCGAACCTTCAAGTTACTGACCGATGGCTCTTCTCTCCATACCTTCGCAAATCATGGAGTCCCTGATGTGCGATGGCATAAATGACTATTTACTGTCCTTAAATATCTTCCTACCTCAACAGCATGGTTTCAGGAAGGGTTATTCTTGTATTACCAACCTGCTGACTACGGTGGACAGATGAACAAGTATCCTTGATCACAAAGGGAAGGTTGATATCATCTACCTGGATTTCTCAAAAGCTTTTGATAAGGTTAACCATACATGTCTTATGAATAAGCTCAAACGATTGGGTATCAGACCATCTCTAATCGATTGGCTCACTTCATACCTGAAAAATCGACATTTCAAGGCCAGGGTTAATTTTACTTTATCTCAGGCTATGGAATGTCCTAGTGGGGTCCCTCAGGGCTCAGTACTAGGACCTCTTCTCTTCTTGATCTACATAAATGATCTTCCTCAACAGGTAACGTCAGACTTGTTACTGTTTGCTGACGACGTGAAACTTTGGAGAGAGATACGCAGCCAAGATTTTATATAGACATTTCAGGAGAATCTGACTCGACTTCAAAGTTGGGCAGACGATAATGGACTTAACTTTAACACTTCAAAGTGTAAAGTAGTCTATCTGCGACATGTCGCAGACTACAGTTATAACTTAGGTAACTCCTCTCTAGTAGTATCCCAAGTCGAAAACGATTTAGGAGTCCTGGTGCCCTACGATTAAAAGTCTTACGCTAACTGTGACAAAAATGTTTTCCGAGCAAACCTTGCACTGGTAACATTGAAGCGCATATTTGGCCAGTTTGACGGAAGAACTTTCCATTTAATCTTCAATACTTTTATCCGTCCTCATTTAGAGTACGGAGACATAGTATTTCCGCCCTCACTCTAAAAGTATAAGGACACCCTGGAGCGTATCCAACAGCAAGCCACGAAATCAGTTCTAGGACTCAAATTTAAACCTTACGAAGAGCGCCTCCATTCACTTAACCTTTACCCATTAGAGTATAGACGTCTTAGACGTGGCCTTATGATGGCTTATAGTATCCTTAACACTTCTGGACATGATCTGAAACAACTTCTTAAGCTTAGTTCCAACACTAACCTGAGAAGCGACGCCCGAAAACTGGCGACACAACATAGCAGAACGGACTGTAGACAAAACTGTAGTGACTCACGTTTATCACGAGAACACGACTGGTTTAATAGAAAGAATTATTATTATAACCAACTCTACCAGTGCTTGTTTTAATGTGCTTTTGTTTGACTGTGCTAATGACAGCTATATTTTGCTTCCATTCTTTTACTCACACTTTGATTGTAACTTCGCGCTGTCTTCTGATATTTGGCTTCTCGGAGATTTTATGGGTTTATTCGGTTACGTCCAAACTTCGCCTTCTGATTAACTTGGCACGTGTTTCTTTGTAGCGGTGTTCATAGTTAATCCCCACTAGACGCCACGCTACAATTGGTGATCCCAAAGTTTGGAACACGCCTCAACTTCTGGTCAAATCTTCCAAAGACGCCAATTCGGTGAGTCTATGATTTATCTATCCACGTCTGTCGTATATTTTCATATTTTTTAATATTTAATATACACGACATGACAGATAACGATAAGAATAGTATTAATAATATAGACTCACATGTACGTGTACCGAATCCTTGTTACTTTTTATTCGCGTGATGATGAATTCCACGCTTTATTCGAGAAATGTTACCCTATTAACTATTCTCCTCGCTGACCCGGCTGCTTGGTCTGGAATGCATACGCATAAGCATATCTGTCTTCCACCCAGCACCAAATGGTTAAGTAAACGGTTTCACTGCCAACTTAAAAGTGCTCAACGAGCACACGAAAACGGCAACTGGCACGAAACCTTGCCGCTCGTTCTTTTAGGGATCATAACGAGCTTAAAGGCAGATATCCAATGTTCCGCCGCTGAACTTGTATGCGGCACGACATTGCGTCTGCTCGGAGAATTCTTCACACCAAGGAGCAGACCTAATTTCGGTAAATCAGACTACGTCCATCGACTGTCTGCATTTATGCGAACGCTGTCTCCGGTGTCAACTCGAATACAACATCGACAGGTCGCTCTCTCTCGAGAGTTATCTACCTGTTCACATGTTTTCATACGAGTAGATTCGGTACGCAAAACTTGGCAACAACCTTACGAAGGCCCTTTTCACGTGATCGCTCGTCACGAAAAGACCTTCAAGGTTGATCGACATGGCCGCGTCGAGATCGTCAGCGTTGAACGTCTCAAACCAGCACACGTCGATGACAGTGCCCTATCTGATACCCTGAGATTCAACGCTAGACCAAGCAAACCTACTAGCGGGATCCTCAAACCATCTTCAGGTCCCACGCTAGATACATCTGAGACCTCACTCTCACGTCCCAGTCAACAGCACGCGTCATCTGCACCGTCTACGGACGAGACGACAGTCTCACGTTCAGATCAGCAGACCACGCCGCCCTTGACTTCGGATGAGATTGCAGGCTCACGCGACGCGAACGAGACTGCCGTCTCACGTTCCGGTCGCCGAGTACGGTTACCCGTACGCTTCCTCGACTAGTCGCACAGTCGACAACCGATACGGTGTAGGAATATTCCTATGCTACTTGCATGCTACACTCTTCTCTTTTTTTGATTTTCTTTTTGTTTCCTGAGCTCACGCCCTCGACCATCTCCGTTTGGTTCAGTCGACTTCAGTCAACTTTGGCGAAAGCTGGATTGGCCACCCTTGCTCTTGTCAACGCACTCAGTCGATAGATTGGTTTCGAATGCTTAGCATACGCTTGGTCTCGAACTTCGTCGTTACAGTCGCTTCTGGTCTTTTGGCTCAACGTGGTTTCGTCCTACGTCTGCAGCGTTTCTGGCGCGCACCCCTACGAACGCCATCTTCAGATTCTGGATACAAACCACTCTGGTGTAGCATGCCAACTCAAGCAACAAATACAGCACATCGCTCCTGGTACCGTTCTCCGAAAACGACTTCCGTTGGCAACTCGACGATCAACGATCGCTTTCCTGTTCGCCAATTCTTCCGTCCTACAATCGCTCGTCAGCCGATCAGTCTCACGATTTAAACCGCTATTTATTGAAAGTGTAAACCCTTTCTAGCGGGGGGCTCCTGTAGTGACTCACATTTATCACGAGAACACGACTGGTTTAATAGAAAGAATTATTATTATAACCAACTATACCAGTGCTTGTTTTAATGTGCTTTTGTTTGACTGTGCTAATGACAGCTATATTTTGCTTCCATTATTTTACTCACACTTTGATTGTAACTTCGCGCGAATTCGGTTACGTTCTGTAACCAAGCTTGTATTCTGGCACGATCCCGGTATCCTTTCGATGCCACGAGATCGCCAGCGAATACATCTCGATTTGTTCCATTAGCTGTCTTCTGATATTTGGCTTCTCGGAGATTTTATGGATTTATTCGGTTACGTCCAAACTTCGCCTTCTGATTAACTTGGCACGTGTTTCTTTGTAGCGGTGTTCATAGTTAATCCCAACTCGACGCCACGCTACACAACTTCTACTCCTTAAGAGTTGTCAAATGCTGAAATTTGCTGCCGGCCGAGCTAGTCCAAGCGACTTTCCAGGAGTCCTTCAAGAGGCAACGTGATCTATTCTTAAGGACTAAGGATAGTATCACACTATGATTTACTAATTTGTTTTCCTCTTTTATTGTTAACATACCTAAGTTCCTGCCTTGAGGATTGGGTGATCCCCTGGTACTAGACACGGAAGTCTGTTAAGCGAAAGCTTCTTCTATTCCGTCCACAACCTTTTGAACCATTTGACCCATTTTCACTAAGCTCGATGCAATATATGACCTTGAGTCTATGGAGACCGCTCTTTATAACTGACTTGGTAACCGCAGGTGCGTAAGTGTGCTACTTAACCCTAGAAAGTAGAATATGCAGTTACAGAGGAAAGTAGATTTATAGAGTGCGGGGATCGAATACATTTGTGTCAGCCACCGTTTGATGGTTTGATGTAGGTGTGTATGATCTATTGAAGCTACATTTCTTCAAGTTCTCTGAGTAACTAGTTGGTCTGCACATTATAAGTGTGTAAGTTCTATTAGTCATAAGTATTTTAAATAATTAATCAGTGTAAAGAAATGCTATTGTAGGCCGGTGTGGTCTATTGGCTAGTATTGTGGTCTAGCCTTCAGGAGGTCAAAGGTTGGAGTGCTTGTGGGGCCGACGTTTTCGCTCACAAACTCACTTGAATACAATGTTTACTGATTGTAAGTTGTTCATATATGAAGAACAATAACAGTTAGAGGATAAATTAGTATTCCGGAGTGTCCGAACAAGTCACATTCTAACACTCTGTTAGCTGCTTAAATTATGCACAGTACACGTCTTCGGTTTATATTAATAATAAACAAATATAAAAGCCACGTGTGTGGTATGCTTCAGTTATATGACAAACAAGAAAAAAATACTACTTATATATATAATATGTTTTCTTTTTACATAATACTAGTGGTAAGTACCAGAATTTCGTATGGATCCCTAACAATAATTGATTTGACGTATGGCCGTGAGATTTATGTCGTAAACTCAATGTCCTGATTATCTAACGGATCGCTTATAAAATGAGTGAAATCAATAAGGCTATAATAGTTGTGGTATAGGTAGTATACTGTACAATATCTTCAGTTAATTAAGTGTTCGTAAATTGATAAAGTGGATGCAAGACATTAGAGCTTAGGTTCTAGCCAAGAAGAGTATAACTCCCAACCTATCTCTATGATAATGGTATGAATTTTAGTCAGTGTTTGTATGAAGGTAGTTGCGAGAAAACAACACTATTTGTGTAAAGAATTATTAGTCAGGTTATTGACTGTTTTCTATCTTAGTTTCATCGCTCAGATCACCCATATTACGTGCTTGTCCATGTCGTAAGAAAGCTTTATGGTGATTTCAACAAACCCCTTATTAGTAGCTTTGATTTGGGGATTAGCTTTGAGAAATACCAAAACTTAAAAATGTGATAGAAAAAAATTGAATGGTGCAAATGAAACTGAGTCATATGATTACATTGTAAATCATGCTGCAGTAACACTCGTTACCTTAGTGCATAATCTTTACAAGTATGTAAAACAATAGTACAATAAGGACCACTAACAAGTACTTGACTATTGTTTGATCTACACTTGATATTAGTATTGGTCGTATAAAGCTACTAAACTTGTCTTATACAACAAAACGGTTTTGAAAGTGGCTCGTATGAAATGTATACAACCAGTCTAAGGGAAAAAAATCTGTATAAGTTAAAAAGTATTAAAAACATAGTAAATTTACCAGGAAAGGAAAAAAACAACTCACTTTGGTGGTTCTTGGAATTTGTCGTTATTTGAGGGTTTATTGTTTGGATTTATAGAACTTGTTCATAGGGAACTTTCTCATTGTCTATTATTAGAGATAAAATCTAAGAAAATGGTTAGTTTGGGAGGTGAAGCTTGCTCACATCACTTACCTTAGTCGAACATCCTTCGTTCTTTTGTAATACCCTTTTCATATTCCTTCACCTTATATTAATCAACGTGTGTACGGATAAAAAGCATATGTATTCAGTACTAAAAAAATAAATATAACGCTCATGTATCAAAAGTAAAAGGTCTAAGGAGTGGTTACATTTTAGTCTGCAGCCAAAACTGTCAATATTCTTGACTGACTAATCGGTTGTGCCCATCTAACCGTATTAGCTACTTGTAAAGATCTATCGTTCTTACTTGTCGATTCTGTAATTGTTTTGTCAGGCAAACGGTCTAACTACATATATGGTGGTTCATGATCTGGATAAGTTGGTTTTAATCTTTCAATACTTACGGAGTCCATGTTTCCCTGTTTCTTTATCATGAAATATTTAAAATTTCTTTACATGACTTTGAAAGGATCTCCAAATGGAGGACTAAGCGGTGCTTTTATTTTGTCACATCCAGACGTGCGTGTAATTGTTTAGATCCTTAGGTATATGTATGGCTCGCGATTGTTCACGAGTATTAATTGGCTTGAGTTTGGACATATGATCCGGTAGTTGATATACGTAATTTTCTAAATCAAGCTTTTTACTGTCGGTATGCAGATTAATAAACTCACCCAGTAGTCTAAGAGTCGTTCCGAAGACGAGTTCCGTTGCTGAACACTGTGTGTTAGTTTTGACAGATGTTCGTATTCCCAACATAACTAATGGTAGGAATTCTGTCCACTGATTTGGATTTGAGTGCGATATAAGGGCAGCCTTTAGTTGACGGTGGAAACGTTCTAACATCCCATTAGCCTGAGAGTGATATGCGGTGCAAAGTATTCTATTGGAGCCTAGAAGTTTAGCTAAGTTATTAAATAATTCATATTCAAACTGTACTCCTCTATCTGTCGTTATTGTTATGGGTGTACCATATGCGAAGGGGATACCCATTGACTATCAGAGGGACGGATAATACCCAGTTGTAGCATGTAGTAAAGTTCAGCTCTAGCGATTTTGAGCTTATCTGGCGCTAGTCTCCTGGGTCTTGCAAACACAGGTGCACCTTTGGTTTTGATCATATGACTTATTTTTAGTTTGCCTTTGGAAGGCTCTAGGTTCAGTTTAGTTAAGTTTGGAAATTTCGCTATCGTTACTGGAGGAGTTTGTATCAAGTTGAGAGACGTGATGTGATTTTCTTTGACTTTTGTGTAATTCGAAGTTTCTTTCAGTGTTAAGCGTCGTTTTTTAGTGTCAACTAGAAATTCACATCTCTCTAGAAAGTCCATCCTCAATATTGCAAGATGTAAATTGGCTACAGTGAAAACTCAGGGGAATTGCCTCCTGAACCCCAAATCTAGTGTTAAGGTTTTCTGCCCAAATGTCACAATTTTAGTTTTATTTGCAGCTTGAAGTGTAACTGGGGATGTTTGAACCGACTGTAGTTGCTACTCCAATGAAATTTGACGAATGGGTACAGGTCGTAATCAAGTAACGACAACGATGTAAAGGAGAATCCTATCCCTCAAAGTAGTCAAGAATTGAAGACTGATCACGGTGACAGGTCAGTTATTTTTCATAGAATCAAGGAGAGTGAAATCTCTGAACCAAAAACTCGTTTTGAGCATGACATTAGGTTGATAAAACTGCTACTAAATCGACTCATGCCTCAAAATCTTTCCAGAGTAACCTTGCTATAGGTGTATAGACTAGGTAGTCAAGCGAATTTAAAACTAAACCAAACCAGGATGCTTAATATGGTATTGAAATCTCCTAATGAACGGGACTTAATCTTATCACATATACCCTGGTGCAACATGTAAAAAAAGCGACTATTGTACGAACCGGATTCTGAATCACCCTTACTAGATGTTATATTGACCCACTATGAAGATGACGTTACGAACCTCGATCACAGATGCCTTATCTAGGAAGGACATCAACATACTGGTACACAAACACGACACTAGTCTCGAAACCACGAGTGGGCGATTCAGAACTGAAAACCTGCAAAGAAAAGTTTAACTTGATTCTCAAGCCTGTGCCTGTTCCTTTCTCAGACTCATCTATCATTTGCGACGTTTCAAATGGCGACAACCGCCTCTTTACACCAAAAACTTGTCGGCGACAGATATCTCAACAGTTACACGGACTTTCACATCTGGGAATCCCGGCTACCGCGAAACTCATGACGGAACGTTTCGTCTGGCCTAAAACCACCTGGGATGTAAAAAGGTGAACATGAAGCTGCATGCAATATCAACGCAGCAAATTTCAAAGACACATAATTAGTCCCCTTGGGAAGTTTCCATTGCCTGATAAACGCTTTCAACATATTCATTTAGACATAGTTGGTCCACTGTCACCATTAAACTTCACACATATTCTTACCGTAGTGGACAGGTTTACAAGATGGGCAATAGCATGTCCTACCAAAGACACATCCACAGAAATAGTCTCAGCCGTATTCCTTGGTCGGTGGATATGAAATCATGGAGTACCCTCAATTGTTACTACAGACCGTGGTCCTAAGTTTCAATCGGTTCTAGTCCGTGAATTTACCAAACTTCTGGGAGTAAACCACATCAAAACAACAGCTCATCATCCAGTAGATAATAGTCTGGTCGAAAGATTTCACCACCAATTGAAACGCTTTCTGATGGCACAAGCTGGTACATCGGACTGAAGCGACGCCTTCTACGAAGACCAACAAGACAAAGAGGATATCACTAAAGATAAACAACCCCTCCCAATAATCACTACGAGATCAAAGGAGGATGAAAAACCGAGCATTAAGCCTACATGTTTAACACGTCCAGGTAGAGCTTTAAAGAAACCTGTGGTGGACCAAACAATATATGAACTCAAAAAATAATAACAGAGTTACGTCTATTTTGCTGAGTAATAAATCAAAATAATCGTTGATATATAGTACACTATTAAACTCACTCAATTTCCTATTAAAAACGACCAGTGTTTCCTTTCCACACAACGTGTATATAATACATTATATTTCCCTACAATTACTCGCTTCGTCACTATAACAAATGAGTGAATTCCAAATGGTTATTTATTATATGATATATCCTCGTGGGCCAGGGAAATTTCATATTGTTGGATGCCAACTCAGTGGTCTTATGGTTAAGCTATCGCTCTCAAGACTAGTAGTTCCTGGGTTTGAATCTCGTGAGGCGGGATCATGGATGCACACTACTGAGTAGTTCAGTGCTTCCAAGTTTTCCATGATAGCCTAGCCTTAATTGACTCATGATTTCAACTATTAAAATTACTATACTATCCACAAAAGCCCCTTCTCAAATTATTTATTAATTTTATATAAAGATAAAAAAACAATCCAATTTTTATTTGATGAATTTGTCAACAGTTTTTCACTATATCATTATTAGCAAACTAAGGCACTGACCTGACACACACCTGACAAGCATCATTGATAAACAAGGAGGATCAGATGCAGACGTAAAGGCGAGGATTGGCAAAACAAGGGCCGCATTCCTGCAGCTGAAGAACATATGGAACTCAAATCAACTTTCAACGAATATCAAAGTGAGAATCTTCAATACGATCGTCAAGGCAGTTCCACTGTACGGAGCTGAAACTTCGAGAACTACTACAACCATCATCAAGAATGTACAAGTATTTATAAATGATTGTCTACTCAAAATACTCAACATCGATTGACCGGATACCATCGGCAACAGCCTTCTCTGGGAGAGAACAAACCAGCTTCCAGGTGAAGAGGAAATTAGGAAAAGACGACGGAAATGTATAAGACATACGTTACGGAAATCGTGAATCTGCATCACGAGGTCAGCCCTAACTTGGAATCCTGAAGGGATACGGAAAAGAGGAAGGCCGAAGAACGTACTGCGTCAGGAAAAAGAATCAGAACTGAAAAGGATGAATAAGAACTGGAAGGAGCTGGGAAGTATTGACCAGGATAGGGTTGGATGGAGAATGCTGTTGAGCAGCTTATGCTCCTTCACGAGGAGTAACAGGCGTAAATAAGTAAGTAATGCACTGACCGTATTTCAATTCTTTTCATGTCGTGCTATACTTCATCTATGTCATCCTATACACTAGCACATTGTATATTTACTAGCGTGCATGTCATAGTCCATAGTTTCTATGCATGTTGAAATATTCTTTTTTACCGTAATAACATGTTATTACGTGCCAATTTTCACGTTTCTTTGGTTATTATTGTAATTATTATTATTATTATTCTGCATGTATGCATCCATGCCTGGATGCATATACTATACTCTTGTATTTTATTTTTGTTGCTACCCAATCTTACCTCCGGACACTCTGAGTGACGGGGGGGGACAGCTATGTCGAGATAAGGCATGAAAAACTTATTTTATTGATGTTATTTGTATTTATTTTGTTCATTTTTATAGTTTGTATATTTACCATAAAATAATTGTAAGAGTTGTTTCAATGACTGACCTTGAACTCATTCTCTCTTCCGTTATGAATTGATTATAGCATGAGATACACTCTACTAACCACTCATAAACAAACTACTGCCACATACGTACAGCGTTCATTCTTTATGTTTTGTAGTTATGATAATTAAATTATAAAATATGTATTATCTACATTTATAGACTACAGTCATAGTTCCATTTTTATTCTACGTTTGGCTATATCGTTACAATTACAATAACCTTACTGGAACTAATAATTATCTACAATTGTGGATGATGATAACAAATGCAGTGTGAACAGTCGAAAACTTACTGATTTAAGTAACGTTCCATTACTTTATTTTGTGTTTATCAATTGTAATTGGTATACTATAACATTAACATTTGAACGTGACAACTATATTATCACATTTGAGTTGATCCAATTTTTGGTGCACCACAAACCTCATCAGTTTTAAAAATGATCTTTTTCAATGATGAGTCTTCAACAGAAATAGACATTTACAACGAACTCATTGCGGATTGCAATGGTCATATAATCATGTTTACACAATAGTGTTAATTGACAAGTCCAATATTGTAAGCTCTTGTAAAACTAATCAGCTTTTATTGAATGAAAACAATCACGTCAATACAGAAAGGCATATTTGATATATTCTACCAACAAAATTCAACCAGTTATTACGTAAAAATCATGAATGTGGTATGCAGGTTCATGAAACAATCTCCAATTTATCGAAATGAGTCACATAATAGAAAGTGTGTTTACTAAAGTACAAAATGAAAATAACAAAGTCAACTTGACGAAGACAAGTGATAAGACGTTTCTGACAATCATGGATTAATTTTCTTCCTTCTATACATTCATAGAACTATGATACAGCCAATGCATACAATATAGAATGAGACAACTATTAGTGTAAGTATGTAGACGTATTGGAGAGATTTCTTTCCTCATTGTCTTCAGTCATATCTGTATTCATATTCTGAAAAAAGAAAATGAAACAGTACAATAATTACTAAATATTAATTACTTACCGAATGTGATTCAGTTTTCCGAGTTGTCTTCTTCAATTCACTTCATAAAACTGCTTCAGTCATGGCTAGAGTTGTTTGAGCGTGATCGATAACTGTTGGTTCAGTGGAAACCTTGACAATCGAGCTCTTCAGAAGAAAGTGACAGTGGCAATATGACTAAATATCAAATATTTCATCATTCATTATACACCATTGTCAGTATTGATGACACAAGTGAATTCAACAATTAGTTACATAATTTACATTTGCACAATAATGATCAATGAATAGTGATTTTGAATATCTGCTACCGATTTACCACTCCATGTGATAAGTACAAATTATCCAACAACCGACTGACGGCTTTTGTTTGGGTGATGAAATTTGTTTGCTGGATGTCACATCTTATCACAATCTACACATTATTCAACAAATTCATGACTGCCGGCTTTATTGAAGCTATCCATTCAGGGTACACATTTCTCAACAAGGAATCAGAAATACTTGTTCTGTACTTCAACAATGGATGTCTACGAACTTCCAATTATTATCCGAACATGCTACACAATTTTCAACAGATTACGCTTCATCATTCAAACTGATTTCATCTGTATTCTTCAATAGTTCACGTAGACATGCGGTCTCATATTGATCATCAGGATTTACTACACATTCTATGAGCTAAAGAATTAACATGTTTCCAGGCATTAGTGTTAAAGAACTCTTCTATTCATTGTTGAATGTCCACATGGAAACAGAGCATTGCATTCATATGTGCTTAAGTATCGTATGAGTTACTTTGATTTATGCACTGAGGACACAATAGTAATCATCACTAATTCGTAACAATGCAAATGTTCTTCCGAAAAAAGATTGCAATTTGGAATATCGTAATACTAAGAACAATCTTTGAAGTCTACCAATTGCTTACTTTATTCCGGCAACCATTTACTTTGAAGTCACGAACATCCTTATCATTGCTATTAATGCATATATTAACTCTTTCACACCAAATACACGTTGTATTCGATGCCTCTGCGCCGTGACATGCTTCACTCGAATTGTGTTCTGGACAATCTTCAGTGAAATGAAGATGGTGGCTGCATTTCAAGTTATCAAACAAAAGATAAGTGAATTACAAAACACGTAACAATAACTCAATGGTACAATGGTGAATCCAGAGTTCACTGACTATTTCATTTACTGGAAATTTGACATCACATTCCACAATACGAAATTCATTACACTTTCAATGTCATTCACATTTAAGGACAACATGTTGAAAGTGAGTAAAACTACGTTGAATGTTAAAAGGCGATTTTTGGTTGGTTTTCAATGACTGTGAATTTTCGATAAACAGTAACGTTTGAACAGTGATTTTACGTAGAGCATTTTGATTTTATTCCACACAATTTCCCTCCAAATTTCAAAGACACTTTGATCCATTTAATTTACACACGATACAACTGAATGATCTAGACTGTGAGAAAGATATATTAAATCACTCTGATTGGTTGATTGATTGATTGATTAATTGATCACAGCGAATTTCTGTGTTGACATAGTGATAATCAGTTACAAATTGAAAGTAACATTAGGCTAGCAGATGATTGAGCATTGAGGTCATCATAAATCAGAATATAAATAACGTCTGTTACCTCCCTCTCCACACGGAGTTAAACCGTAGAAGCGTGATCGAGGTTGATTTTCCCCAATTTCCTCAGGAATCTGAAAGAAAATAATGGAAGTCCGAGTGAGTTTAAATCTGTCAATACACAACCAACTACATCAAAACTAACCATTTGTTAAAGTAGAAAGTCCTCATTGATATTATCTTATACAAAGACTACTAATCACACTCCCAGTAAGCACACTGATCTCCTTAGTTCTTTTAGAAGTATGTTCCATCTAGTCTGCAGACCTATTCTCGCTCACTTATCACTCAGTTCACAAAAAATTCTTTCCAGAATGCGTTTTGATTATCTCGATTCAATCGAAACCAATTCAGTTCAACACAAATGAAACCTTCCATCTCACCAGCCCTTTCTAGTTATCCAACATATATTGTGTTCTAAATGGTTGAAGTACTCAATACTGACATTCGATCAACTACACACTGTGAAACGATCAATATTTTAACAATAAATCACTCAGAATATTCTATAGTAAACTTTTCAAACAGCTAGCTGATCATTGGAAAACGAAGTAAAGCTTGACAGAATATGACTGCTCTCTGCAGTACTCTAATACACATAGTTTGTGCGTAATCAGTGCAAACATATAAGTGTTTCCTCGGATATCACATCACTTATTATGATTATTATTATTCACTGTTGCGAGAGAGTCGTGGAATACAGTGTGTTATCAGGAGAATAATGGTAGTGTCAAATAGTCTGTGTACACATCATAAAATGTTGATCTCTTCTTATCGTGTCTAATGTATCTTGATGCATTCGACTGTATTGAATTCATGATTTATAGACAAGGAACACACAACGGATGATTGGTTGCATGTTTTCAGTGGTATTTTAGCTTAGATCGACTCATGAATTCAAACATTGTCGTATACCCTGGTACTTTTGTTTCTAAACGTTAGAGAGATACACTCGGTGTATGTAAATCAATCTGAAGTGTGGTAAAACAAGGCACCAAAAGTAAACCATATTCTTGTCATAAAAATCAAGTTAGTTGAACAACGCAACTCAAAAAGTATATGGTTACATTGTTTATTCACGGTTGTAGCATGACCTTCTATGAATTGACAGCCAAGAGTTTTGTTTACACTTTATTTTGCTTTTAGAAAATTAGTCATCTTTGGTATAATGAGAATTTCACTCATCTTTGTTTTGTCTGTGTGTAGATGAATGTCAGCCAAATAAACAAGTTATTATTGGAATGCGATGTTGTTTTATTCTAATTAAGACTGATATTACATCCGTTATACAGAATAGAGAATAGAGAATACCATATTATTTGTATAATAAGATGGAATAAACTGATGAATGACAACAAAGTATGGTCATTGCTGTTTTTGTAAACAACCAAGGTCAACAGAAATATGTTTTTGTTCATTAAACACACATGTTGTTTACACTGAGATTAAAGAAGTAATCAATTTTACTTTGAAAATGTGACCGGAGGTAAGAGGAATGATAGAACTTGGTGTTATATTATATTCAGTGCGGTGAATCAGAATTACCAATTCCTCAAATCTTGTTCTTTAGTGCATACGATATACAGGATTGTGGTGTTTGTTTAAAATAATAATTCCTCCGTAGTTGATGTCTGGCTTGAATAATGTCTTCCGGTTAGCGTTTTTTTAGCGAATTAGTTTTCTAAGGGATGAGGTCGCTAACCCCCTGCTCAACCCTCTTCCTTTATTCAGGCTTGGGACCGGCAGCAGCCCTAGAGGGACTCCAGGCGGAGTCGATATCATACAGAATTCCTATGATAGACTAAACTGCAAAACCGTGCATGCAGGACAGTTGACAGACTCGTTCAAAGTAAAGATCGGTGTCAGGCAGGGTTGCTTACTCTCACCCTTTCTCATTCTCCTGGTGATCGACTGGATCATGAAGACGTCAACATGTGAAGGGAAGCACGGGATACAATGGACATCTAGGATGCAGTCGAACGATCTAGACTTCGCAGATGATCTGGCTCTTCTATCGCACACGCAATAATAAATGCGGGAGAAGACGGCCAATGTAGCAGCAGCCTCAGCATCAGTAGGTCCCAACATACACAAAGGCGAAAGCAAGATTCTCTCATACAACACAGCAAGCACCAATCCAATTGCGCTTGATAGAGAAGCTTTGAAAGATGTGAAAATCTTTGGATATCCGGGCAGCATCAATGTTGAACACGGTGGATCTGATGCAGATGTGAAGGCGCAGATCGTTAAAGCAAGAACAACGTATTTACAACTGAAGAGCATATGGAACTCAAAACTACTGTCAACCAACATCAAGATCAGGATTTCCAATACAAATGTCAAAACAGTTCTACTGTATGGTGCGGAAACCTGGAGAACTACAAAAGCCATAATCCAGAAGATAGGAATGCTTGATAACAACTATCTAAGCAAAATACTTCGGATCCGTTGGCCGGACATTATTAGCAACAATCTACTGTTGGAGAGAACAAACAAGATTAGAGAGGAGGAAGAAATCAGGAAGAAGCGCTGCAAGTGGATAGGACACACATTGAGGAAAGCACCCAATTACTTCACAAGGCAAGTTCTCACTTAGAATCCTCAAGGCCAAAGGAGGAGAGGAAGACCAAAGAACACATTAGGCAGGGAAATGGAGATAGACATGAGTAAAATGGACAAGAATTGGATGGAACTAGAAAAGAAGGCTCAGGACAGAGTGGGTTGGAGAATGCGGGTCCGTGGCCTGTGCTCCATTGTGCGTAACAGGCGTAAGTAATTCGATGAATATCAATCTAACGAAATGCATTTTGCCGTTAGAGAATGTCACTTTCAAGTGCGTGCAACCGTTTTCATAGTTAAGCTTTGCATTGTAGTTTCCCAAAATATAGGTTTATGTGCGATAATTATCCACGTGATGACTAGTGACAAGATGAAGGAGAAAATGATGAATGGCATTTATAAACTGTCAAATGAAATAATCGACTGAAACCATCTGAGAATGCATCGCTTCATTCCCAGATAGAGCATAGTTCTGAAAAAACTGAGGAGATGAGTATGGTTACTGTGAGTGTGTTTCATTGTCATTGTATAAGATAATGTAGATGGCGACACAATACTTCAACGTTTAGCTTGTTTTGATACAGATAGTTGTGTGTCGACAGACCTTGACTCAGACATCATTTACTAATTTTCAGATTCCTGAGTAAATTGAGGAAAATCAACTGATATCGATCTTCTAAAGTACAATTCAGTTTTAAGGTCTTTGTATCACTATGCGAATTAGAGAAAATCGACCAAACGGAGTACAGATTCTCGTCAAAAAAAGAAAATAGCAATCACTCCACAGGGTGTAGTTATTTGATTATCAATGTTTGGCATTTCACTATTTTGAAATACAATAGATGTCATAACTAGAAAGGGCTGGTGAGATCAACAACTTCATGTGTGTTTAATCGAATCCATTTTGATTGTTTCGATGTAATCGGGACACATAATGGAAAGATCACATTTTCCTTTCTTGAGGTCTATATAAGTCCGTTGTATCATGTGTAAAATGAACTGATCGAGATGTCATGGAAGCGTTGAGGAAAAACGTTTGAAATATACTCTGAATACTTTTCGCAGATTCACTGTTCAAACATTACTGTTTATTAAAAATTCAATCCTAATTAGGTGATTAGAGATCTTGGAGCGAAATTGTATTGTCACATTTGATAGAGAATGACAGTGTCAAATATTCCTTTGTTGCTCGTTGTTTCTGATGAAAACTTTCGAATGCTATTAGAGTGTAATAAAGTGAATTAAAACCAAATTGTCTGTATCCACCATTCAATATTCAATCCATAGATTCACAGATTTTCCATATGCACACCTACTGAGTCAAGATGACTTTGCATTTTGGAATTTTTACACCCTAGATAGTTATGTTGTCTTAGTTTTGTCGACCAGTGGCCATTCCACATTCAACGATTATGAAACCTTCTGATAGATTTATTTCATTGAAATAAGGTTCAAAATGAGAATTCGGACATTCAATAAAAACGGTTTTCTTTTAATAGTTGAGATCATGAGTCAATTGAAGTTAGAACATCATGGAATACTTGGAAGCAGTGTACGGCCGTTTTGTTCTACTGTGGGACTCCTCAGTAATGTGCACCCGCGAATTCGCTCTGCGAGATTCAGATCCAGGACCTACCGGTCTCGCCCGCGACCGCTTAGTCAATATACCACTGAATCCAGTGCTTTAAGGTTTTCCATAGTGGTCTAGCCTCAACTAACTCATGATCTCAATTATTGAAATTATTATAATATCCACGAAACTCCTTTTGACAGAACTCAGTTTTTGCTACTGTGATTATAACCAGTGAAATCAAAACAATTCATCATTGATAACTGATTCAGATATTATTACAACCAACAAGATGTCTGCTTGTGGAAGTATGTACAGAGATTTCGAACTACAAATTAACCAACCACTTTGATTGAGGTATGGTTCTTTGTAACCAAAATAATTTCATCAATAAGGATCAGGAATTTCATCCAACGGTGGATAAATATCAGCCTGCACATCATGATAGCTAGAATAATATTGCATCACGATAAGTTCATTTACCAAGATGATTGGTTAACAATGATCATATGATTTTATGAGATTTCGTCGTCACAATGATCAGTTTGAATCATCGAATAAGAAACAAACAAACAAACACATAAGAAACCTATATAAGCTCAACAAATTCCAACAGCAATTATTAACGTCTTGAACAAGAAGATGAGGTGAGTGTTGAATGTATGGTTAAGTAAAACGATTATGTTATATGAATTTTCATCTGTTCCAATGAAATAAGGTTGTTCTTTTATCTGAAATATTTCAGATATACCTTTTCATCTGATCAGTTTATACCGCTCTATTTGGTCGTCACCTTGACTTCCAACCTCTTCGATTGTGAACACGCTTGTAACCAAATTAATTCGCAGGAAGAAGGAAAACCATTATTTGTGGTTGGTTCATTCAAATGTGTAAGTAATCAGTCAGGTTCTAATGCACAAATTCAGTCTCATTATTTTTACTTTTCTCAGATAATTGGTTTCAATAAGCCTATTCGAGTTGTTATTTAAAAGTTTGAGAACTTGTTTACTGAAGAGGTAAGTTGACTACATTTATTAATGAAGTTACTCTTCCATAAGTCTGAACAATATCTGGCAGTCGCTCCGAAATTCCCGTTCAAATTTTACAGTGTTAACATCAGTAATTTTAACATAAACCCTGATGGTATCATCGATAATCATTTTGTTCGAACTAAAATTGTTATTGAGTTTTGTTTACTCACACTTCACCCTCTGAATCAGACTTGCTTCGATTTCCGCAGTGTATTAGTTTTATGCTTTTTTTAACATTCATAACTTCTACTGATGTCTTATTTTGTTCAATTTGTAAATAGTTTGATGCTTTACAGCAGGCTAATTGTGGTTCATGAGATACATTTTTGTCTTTAGTTAATTACAAAGTGTTTTATTCATTCACTACAGATTACCAATCAAACTGGATGTTTTTATTCGATAAACACAAGTTTCATAAATCTGCACAGACAGAAGAACTTAAGAAGAATTGACACCCTATTAAAAGGCACTGTTCAGTCTGAAACTGAGATTTCGAATAGGAGTGAATTGTTCTATCACTCAGTGATGTCGTGTGTTGTGTTTTGTTTCTCACTTTTATTTCGCAAAAATGACTCAGTATTTAACTTGATTACTCCATGAGAGCCGACCAGTACACAGTTATTATTTTGTTTGTGTGATTTCATACGCTAAAATGTGTTCACAACATGTATTCATTACTGAGAAGTGAAAATGTTAAATAAAACAGCGATTCATTTTGAAGTAGACACACATTGATTGGGTGGAAATAATGAGTCAGCTGATGTAATCGTTAAAGTGAAAATTACATGCTGTTCAGTCCGTTCAAACTACCATAAAACGGACATCTTAACAATACGACATTTCTTGGTAGATCCAATATATCAAACTTAATATAGATACAACAATGAGCGATGATGTTTGAGAAATCAGTTTGAATTATTGAGGCACATAAACTATCAAATTGTATTTGATGTCCTTCAAATCTTTCTGTCACTTATTTCGTCTTAAAGTTTGATATCTCTTAGACGCTGTCTGTGGACCATTGAATATTCAACACTTCCCTGATTATCAAATTAGTATGATCATGAAATTCGAACTCATTCTCTTTCTTAAACAGTAAATCATCGAACGTCCATGAACAGTCTGCTAATACAACATGAGTGATGCGAACCAGATCATTTAGAACAACAAAATCTAGATCATTCGTTTTGTTCAATCATCGGAATTATTGACATTAAAGTAGTGCTTCTGCGAAATAATTAGTTCAATTAAGAGAACACTGTTCCATTGCAATAACAGAATCTTAGAAAGTGATCCTGTATGTGTATTGTTGCATAGATAGTAAGGGTCTCTTAGCTGGTCGATAGCTTTTAAAATCAACGTTTCACAAGTGAAATATTCTTCTCAGTTGATTGGATTGAAACATTTATCATATCGTTAAAATAACAATAATACTAATCCTTGAAAATTCCATTTAATGTAACCTGTTCAGTTTAGTGTTTGAAGGAAGACGGTAACTCATGTCCATACTCATCCTGTGTTAAAACATGTGTTTATTGAAAGAGGCAGATATTGATTATACAGATATAAAAACGTGAATTTCTTTTATTGTTCATTATTTCAGAGGAATTATTTGCTGTTATATGGTCTCTTCAGACACGCGTTGATGGTACATATAAGCGAAGAGTAAAATGAATGTTTGATCACACGTGAAGTATTACCACTTACAACAGCATTCATTGTAAATGCCTACACGTTTTGTGTTGAGTTTGCGTAAATGAATGCTTTTCAAAACTGACAGAGGTAATAAAGTGTAACCATCGTGGAAAATTGGGGAAAAATGATATGCGGCATCCACTGATCGTTTGCACACATTGATTGATACTTAAAGAACGGTTGTCGTAAGCAGGAACATGCTAGATCAGTATGGATAAATGAGGTCATTATCTCATTTCGCTTGTGAGTGAACGAATGTAGATACATTTTCGTCAAGATGCTTCAACGGAACATGATTAGAAGTCTGTATTTCGAAGAAAGTAAACTTGTATTGCTCACCACCACACCGTCGTCCCTAAATACGAATTCAACTGAAGAAAGCATTTGAGATAACACACTAATAATCCACTGAAATCTGATAACCTTGTACCCGACCGTTGTTGCTACCTTGACGTGGTGGTCGGGCTTGCCTATCGTGATGAAGCAACCGAGCTATACTGGCTGGAACAACCGTTCCTCAAGGTCCTACCATGTCAGACAGGTCGGTTGAAGAGCGGTAAGACTAAAAGCAAAAAACCCAAGGTCCGAAGGCGAAGTCGTACTGCTGACTGTACAGAGGTGTGACAGCAGTAAGGTGTTTCCTTCAGACAACCAGCATGACAGCGATGCTGCCTTCCCACAAGGAGGGGTGGGGTTAGAAAAGGTCGACCCTAAAAATGCACACCTCGCCTTATCCCACGGATATCCGTCTCCGGCGGTAAGGTCTCAATAAGTACGGAGCTAACACAAAAATTACAAATAACAAGGTCGTGTGTGACCGACCTCAAGCAGTTGTCCCTTGGGCACTGCGGTCACGCTCTCAAGTCACTAAGACCACCTTTAATCCAAATTCCTTTTCAGGTACCTCCAGAACAACCCTTCCACGGTGTGGGCAACCGGGAAGTAAAAACCGCCCTCATACCTCTAACAGCACTCAAGACCACTGTATTCATAATCAACCTTCCTTTTCAATTCCTATTATTCCTCCTACATCGACTTTCAACCCTAAACTTCCTCCTTCGGCTTCCTCCTCAAGTGTCACCATAGCCAACGATTCTAGTGCTCAAAACTCTGTCCCAGGTCTACTGAAACCTCGCTCCAAACTACACATCGGAGCCTTCAACGTACGAACCCTATGTCAAATTGGTCAGCAGGCTTCCTTGGCTAAAACCCTAGAGTCTCTTACCATTGACGTGTGCTGTGTCTCCGAAACACGCATACAGGATTCCAGTGTGGTCATTCACTTGACCTCACCTCGGCAAAACGGAGAGCCAACGAGGTACACCCTTCGTGTATCTGGTGACCCGATGGCAAGTTTTCGTGGACTGGCAGGTGTAGGCATAGCACTAAGCATGAGGGCCGAACAAGCACTGCTAGAGTGGATCCCCGTCAACAGTCGTCTATGTGCTGTTCGGCTGAACGGCTACGTAAGAACTCGGAAGGATAGGGACACACGTCGTTGCCTTTTTGTCGTTTCTGCCTACGCTCCCATTGACTGCAGCTCAGATGATGTGAAAGATGAATTTTACAGAAAGCTGTCCGAACTTCTTCAGAAAGCTAAACGCTCAGACATAGTACTCGTAGCAGGTGATTTTAATGCTCAGATAGGCAGTTCAAACCAAACAGAAAGGCATTTAGGTGGATATTTTAGTATTCCGACACAACGAACAGATAATGGTGATCGTCTGCTGCAGCTATGCTCAGACAATCGTTTATTTTTAGCAAACACAAATTTTAAGCATAAGGAGAGACATCGTCTAACATGGCGACCCCCTACACCAAACCAACGATGGACTCAAATAGACCATATTGCCATCAGTCATCGTTGGAGAGGGTCGGTAGAAGATTGTCGCTCATTCTGGAGTACCTGCTTGGACACCGACCATGCCCTAATACGGGCACGCATCTGCTTGCGCCTCACTGGACGCAAAAAAGCCACATTAAAAAGACCCGTTAGAACTGATTTGAGTAACGAGAAAACCAAAAGTAGGTTCCAGGAACAACTGAGGTCACACTTAGGTAGTTGTGAAGACGAGGCTGACCCAGATGTTGCTTGGAAGGGCATACAATCAGCTGTGGAAACAGCAGTGACATCTATTAGTGACTTAAACCACAGAGTTGCAAGGAACCAGTGGATTTCTTCAAGGTCTGTCACACTGATGGATTCTCGCAAACTCGTCCCATCAGGTCCTGAACATGATGAAGAGCGAAAACAAATCAGATCTAGGTTAAGAAAAAGTCTAAAGAACGACCGTGAGCAGTGGTGGGTAACGAAAGCAAAAGAGATGGAAAAGGCGGCGACTATAGGGAACACAAGACAGCTTTACAGACTAATAAAAGAAACTGGAATTAGTAAGTCAAGTGTAAGTGAGATTATATCGGAAAAAGACTATACACTCATCTGCTCCCAGTCCAGGCGTTTAGAACGATGGGCGGAACATTTCAGAGAACAGTTCAGCTGGCCTTCAGCTACTCTACAACTACCCTCCATTCCCAGACAGTGTGAATGGAACATTGAAATAGGTCCCCCTACTCTTGCTGAAGTTCAAAAGGCTATAGTTAATCTGAAACGAGGAAGGGCAGCTGGTCCAGATGGATTGGCTCCAGAGGTCTTTAAGGATGGTGGTCCAATTTTAGCGATTAAGTTGACTAATATTTTAGCTAAGATCTGGGAATTAGACTTTATCCCATCTGACTGGTCGCAATCACTTATCGTCCCAATATATAAGAAAGGGTCAAAATCATCCTGTGACAACCACAGAGGGATTAGTTTAACAAACATAGTATCTAAAATACTGGCCTCGATAATTATCAAACGCCTAACTAAGACTCGTGAACTACAAACTCGAGAGAACCAAGCTGGCTTTAGACCTGGTCGTGGCTGCATCGACCACATATTCACCATTCGTCAGGTTCTAGAACACAGGCATACCTATCGGCGTCCGACGATGGTGGTCTTTCTTGACTTAAAAGCAGCATTTGACTCGGTAGACCGCGAGATTCTGTGGCAGTGTCTGTCATTGAAAGGCGTACCTCAGAAGTACATAAACCTCATGAAGGCTCTTTACTCGAACACTACTAGTCGAGTCAGGGCTTATGGCGAACTGTCATCTACTTTTGCAACCTCAAGTGGTGTCCGTCAAGGCTGTCCACTTTCTCCATTTTTGTTTAACTTCATCATAGACCTATTGATGGAAATAACACTCTCGTCGACTGAATTCTCGGGTATTGATCTCCTTCCAGGAGGTCCACTTATCGACTTAAAATACGCAGATGACATAGTCCTGTTTGGTGAAGACGCTGACAAAATGCAGAGTCTTCTGGTAGCACTAAGCAACAATGCCATAATGTTTGGGATGCGCGTCTCTCCCTCTAAATGCAAGTTGTTGCTTCAGGACTGGTCTGCGTCAACACCTGAACTAAGGATAGGGAGTGAAGTAGTCGAACGCGTTGACAACTTCACTTATCTTGGAAGTCTGATCAGCCCTAATGGGTGGTATCGGACGAAATCTCAGCACGGATTCGAAAAGCTCGATTGGCTTTTGCCAACTTACGTCACCTGTGGCGAAGGCGAGATATCCGTCTATCAATAAAAGGACGAGTATACTGCGCGGCAGTCCGTTCTGTTTTAATTTACGGCAGCGAAACATGGCCATTAAGAGTAGAAGACACTTGTAAGCTACTAGTATTTGACCACATATACTTTATAAGTATTGCTGGTATCTGCCGGGATCACCGGGTAAGTAATAGTGAGGTTAGACGCAGGGTATTAAGTAATGATGGTAAATCAGTTGATTAGGTTATGAATCTTCATCGACTGAGATGGTTGGGCCACGTATTACGTATGCCTGAACACCGATTACCACGACGTGCAATGCTATCCGGTATTGGAAATGGTTGGAAGAAAGTTAGGGGCGGCCAAACCAAAACGTGGCATCAGTGCCTGAAGTCACTAACTTCTAGTCCTAGTCATGTTGGGAGATGCAGACTACTTGGTTGGGGTCCGCGTGACTTTCGTAACCAATGGTTGGAGACTCTTGGGGACATGGCTCGGAATCGATCACAATGGCGTCGGTGTATACACTCCCTGTCTTCCCTTAAACTAAGAGACTAAAATCACTTCATTCTTTCTGTCTACGAACTAATTCTTTCTTCCTATACTATATCCTTATTGCAACCTTTGACCTAACCACTCCTATGAATCCGTTGTTCATCTTGCTGTGCTAATGAGGTATGGCAACCTGGACCGATGCACATATGTGCCTGGTCCTACGTTGTAGCTGACTGACTGACTGATAACCTTGTGAGTAAGCAGATACAGTGTTACATGTAACGATAACTTGTTTATTATTTATCTCTTGAATTCTACGTATCGATAGTCTTCTATTTGCGTGTATTACAATCAAGGTAACTACTCCAATACATCCGAATGGGAAGACATCTGTCTATTATGATGATGTGAGTTTCAAAATTGAATGGAAATATAATTGTGTTTCAACTATTTTAGATCATTTTATTATTTCATGCATATCAATACAGTCGAAGGCATCAAATTACATTGAACACGATAAGAAGAAATCAACATTTTATGATGTGTACACAGACTATTTGACACTACCATTATTCTCCTGATAACACACTGTATTCCACGACTCTCTTGCAACAGTGAATAATAATAATCATAATAAGTGATGTGATATCCGAGGAAACACTTATATGTTTGCACTGATTACGCACAAACTATGTATATTAGAGTACTGTAGAGAGCAGTCATATTCTGTCAAGCTTTACTTCGTTTTCCAGTGATCAGCTAGCTGTTTGAAAAGTTTACTATAGAATATTCTGAGTGATTTATTGTTAAAATATTGATCGTTTCACAGTGTGTAGTTGATCGAATGTCAGTATTGAGTACTTCAACCATTTAGAGCACAATATATGTTGGATAACTAGAAACGGCTGGTGAGATGGAAGGTTTCATTTGTGTTGAACTGAATTGGTTTCGATTGAATCGAGATAATCAAAACGCATTCTGGAAAGAATTTTTTGTGAACTGAGTGATAAGTGAGCGAGAATAGGTCTGCAGACTAGATGGAACATACTTCTAAAAGAACTAAGGAGATCAGTGTGCTTACTGACAGTGTGATTAGTAGTCTTTGTATAAGATAATATCAATGAGGACTTTCTACTTTAACAAATGGTTAGTTTTGATGTAGTTGGTTGTGTATTGACAGATTTTAACTCACTCGGACTTCCATTATTTTCTTTCAGATTCCTGAGGATATTGGGGAAAATCAACCTCGATCACGCTTCTACGGTTTAATTCGTGTGGAGAGGGAGGTAACAGACGTTATTTATATTCTGATTTATGATGACCTCAATGCTCAATCATCTGCTAGCCTAATGTTACTTTCAATTTGTAACTGATTATCACTATGTCAACACAGAAATTCGCTGTGATCAATTAATCAATCAATCAATCAATCAATCAATCAGAGTGATCTAATATATCTTTCTCACAGTCTGGATCACTCAGTTGTATCGTGTGTAAAATAAATGGATCAAAGTGTCATTGAAATTTGGAGGGAAATTGTGTGGAATGAAATCAAAATACTCTACGTAAAATCACTGTTCAAACGTTACTGTTTATCAAAAATTCACAGTTATTGAAAACCAACCAAAATTCGCCTTTTAACATTCAACGTAGTTTCACTCACTTTCAACATGTTGTCCTCAAATGTGAATGACATTGAAAGTGTAATGAATTTCGTATTGTGGAATGTGATGTCAAATTTCCAGTAAATGAAATAGTCAGTGAACTCTGGATTCACCACTGTACCATTGAGTTATTGTTACATGTTTTGTAATTCATTTATCTTTTGTTTGATAACTTGAAATGCAGCCACCATCTTCATTTCACTGAAGATTGTCCAGAACACAATTCGAGTGAAGCATGTCACGGCGCAGAGGCATCGAATACAACGTGTATTTGGTGTGAAAGAGCCAATATATGCATTGCTAGCAATGATAAGGATGTTCGTGACTTCAAAGTAAATGGTTGCCGGAATAAAGTAAGCAGTTGGTAGACTTCAAAGATTGTTCTTAGTATTACGATATTCCGAATTGCAATCTTTTTTCGGAAGAACATTTGCATTGTTACGAATTAGTGATGATTACTATTGTGTCCTCAGTGCATAAATCAAAGTAACTTATACGATACTTAAGCACATATGAATGCAATGCTCTGTTTCCATGTGGACATTCAACAATGAATAGAAGAGTTCTTTAACACTAATGCCTGGAAACATGTTAATTCTTTAGCTCATAGAATGTGTAGTAAATCCTGATGATCAATATGAAACCGCATGTCTACGTGAACTGTTGAAGAATACAGATGAAATCAGTTTGAATGATGAAGCGTAATCTGTTGAAAATTGTGTAGCATGTTCGGATAATGAGTGAAATTTCTTAGACATCCATTGTTGAAGTACAGAACAAGTATTTCTGATTCCTTGTTGAGAACTGTGTACCCTGAATGGATTGCTTCCATAAAGCCGTCAGTCATGAATTTGTTGAATAATGTGTAGATTGTGATAAGATGTGACATCCAGCAAACAAATTTCATCACCCAAACAAAAGCCGTCAGTCGGTTGTTGGATAATGTGTACTTATCACATGGAGTGGTAAATCGGTAGCAGATATTCAAAATCACTATTCATTGATCGTATTGTGCAAATGTAAATTATGTAACTAATTGTTGAATTCACTTGTGTCATCAATACTGACAATGGTGTATAATGAATGATGGAATATTTGATATTTAGTTATATTGCCACTGTCACTTTCTTCTGAAGAGCTCCATTGTCAAAGTTTCCACTGAACCAACAGTTATCGATCACGCTCAAACAACTCTAGCCATGACTGAAGCAGTTTTATGAAGTGAATTGAAGAAGACAACTCGAAAAACTGAATCACATTCGGTAAGTAATTAATATTTAGTAATTATTGTACTGTTTCATTTTCTTTTTTCAGAATATGAATACAGATATGACTGAAGACAATGAGGAAAGAAATCTCTCCAATACGTCTACATCCTTACACTAATAGTTGTCTCATTCTATATTGTATGCATTGGCTGTATCATAAGTCTATGAATGTATAGAAGGAAGAAAATTAATCCATGATTGTCAGATACGTCTTATCACTTGTCTTCGTCAAGTTGACTTTGTTATTTTCATTTTGTACTTTAGTAAACACACTTTCTATTATGTGACTCATTTCGATAAATTGGAGATTGTTTCATGAACCTGCATACCACATTCATGATTGTTTACGTAATAGCTGGTTGAATTTTGTTGGTAGAATATATCAAATATGCCTTTCTGTATTGACGTGATTGTTTTCATTTAATAAAAGCTGATTAGTTTTACAAGAGTTTACAATATTGCACTTGTCAATTAACACTATTGTGTAAACATGATTATATGACCATTGCAATCCGCAATGAGTTCGTTGTGAATGTTCATTTTGTTAATGTCTCAATACTGAGAAATATCATTCGAAATTTACGAGGTTCATTGTTTTAAACTAAACTGTCGCAATGCGGCATGATTATTTAACAAGTCACCTCAGTCCTTCGTTATTTGACTATTCACTGTTTAGTGAATGCTGGTTGACTGACTGTTGTTAATTAGGTGTTATGTACTCTGTTTTACTATTCGTGAATTATGCTATGTCTATTATTCACTACCTCTCAAATTCACAGCCACATTCGGCTAAATCTTGTACAAGTGCTTTTTCTTATTTTATGATACGATGTTGTCTGTTTGATTGGCATATAACCCCAGTATGTTTGAAGTATAGTGAATTATATCACAGAGGCTCGGATTGTTGTTCTGCGCTTAATTGGCTGGGCTGGGCAGGAATCAGGAACGATAAGTACTGTAGACTGCGTGTACACTTTTTATGCCTCATTGGTTTGTTCGACAAGTCACTTCTATCTAATTGGCGTTATCATTACGCTTTACAATAATAGGGCGCTCAGACTACAAGATATAACACGCTGAATATGGGATAGTTCTAGAGGGTTCAGCTGACGTTCAAGCAGAAAAGAGGCAAGGTGTAGATTGGATGAATTCGTAACAGTTTTGCCGAGGCATCATCAAATAAGAGTACGGATTTGAAAACCAGACACACTTTCGTATTTGCATCGATGATTGGTTACTTCATTGTACAATGCTTGGTTAATAATCGGTCCTGTTCTCATAAAAATATGAGAAGAGGATTCTATAGAGAATAATTTGCATTGGTTTTTCGAATGTTCTCGTCGATGTTTATGACTGAGAAATGATCAGTCTTTTCATGTCATATGTGCATGGCGTGCACGTTGCTTCAATATTGATATTAGGTCACAAATAATAAAAGCGTAGATGGATGGTGGCCAGCAATCGAATACAGGATGCGCGTTACCTTGTTTCATTTGAGATTCTTCAGCAG
>OX103728.1:20247746-20573244 GCA_944470365.2 Schistosoma intercalatum
ACAATCCTTCGGAGACAGTGATGATCGAACACAGAGAGTCGTCTAACGTCCTCAACTCGGAGAGACCAGGATTCACAAGCATAGAGCAAAACTGCTCTCACCGACGCGTTGTAGATCCGGCCTTTTACAGCCAGACTAACATCACGAAGGCGCCAAAGGTGGCCCAGATTGGCATAAGCCGCTCTGGCTTTCACTATTCGTGCATTGATCTCATCACTCACACCCCCACCAGCACTTATGCAGCTACCCAGATACACGAACTTCTCAACTACGTCTATCTGCTCACCGTCCAGGGTGAGTACAGGATTAGAATCCTGCCAGTCTTGTAGAAGTACTTTGCACTTCGAAGGTGCAAAGCACATACCATACCTACGGACACTGATTGCCAACTGATTAAGTGCAGATTGCATGCCTTGGGCATTATCGCACAGTAAGACAATATCATCCGCATACTCAAGGTCGAGAAGTCTTTCTCCAGGCAACAGATCCACACCACCATTACTTACATCCATCAGAGCTGTTTCCAGAATGTCATCGATGGCAAAGTTGAGGAGGAATGGTGAGATTGGGCAACCCTGCCTAACCCCACTGCTCGAATGGAACAATGGAGAGAGGTGGTTGTATGCCCTCACTCTGCCTGAGGTGTTTGTATATAGGGCTTTTAGGATGTTAATAAACTTCTCAGGCACACCCTTCTTCAATAGACAATCCATGAGAACAGTCCTATCCAACGAATCGAAGGCAGCCCTGATGTCAAGAAACACTACGATTGTTGGCCTTTGAAAAGTATGGCGGTGTTCTAACATTTGTCGGAGGGTGAAGATATGATCAATACATCCTCGACCAGAACGAAACTCAGCCTGCTCCTCGCGAGTCAATCTTTCTCGGGTTTTGAACAACCTACGAAGAATGACGGAAGCCAATAGCTTGGACGCAATCGGAAGTAAACTTATCCCCCGATAGTTGTTACAAGAACGACGTGAACCCTTTTTAAAGATAGGGACAACTATCGACTCATTCCATGACGTTGGTACACTCTCTAACACCCAAACCTTTGTAAACAACGTCGTCAATTCCTTAGTCAGAAAGTCACCACCATCGTCCAAGACGTCGATGGATGTTAGTGATTGGCATTCCATCAACCTCGTAGATTGTTTCGCTCACACCATACTTCTTGCTGCCAGTGATTCGGATGAGTTGGAAGAGCTTCCGGTAGTTACCAGATGCAGCTGCTGCTTCCAGCTCATTAGCACGCTTCGACCACCAGGCTTCTCGGTCCTTACGCAAGCTTTGCCCGATTTCCTTACGTAAAATCATTCGTTTATGGTCAAACTCACGGTCACCCGGAGTAGACCGAGGGGCTTCAATGAGTTGTAAGGAACCAGAAGAAACCCAGTGCTTATAAGCGGGACGTTTCGCAAACCCACAACTGACTGTTCCCGCCATTTTCATGGCGTCATGCAATTGCAACCAATGCTCATCTATACTTTTCGGTGGAGTGGTAGCTAGCCTAGAGGCTAGCTCGGTTCGATACTTACTTGCAACAGAAGTTGCAACCAGCTTGCTAACATCAATCCGTTGATGGCGTTCACTTCGTTGTCCACTGAAAAGTAAGGCAAGATTGGCGCAGACCAAGGCATGGTCAGAGTCCAGATAGGTACTCCAAAAGGAGCGGCAGTCTTGTACACAACCACGCCAGCGGTAGCTGATCGCGATGTGATCAATCTGAGTCCAGGCTTCAGATGCAGAGGGAGGACGCCAGGTGGCACATCGGCGATGACTGTGCCGAAAGTTAGTGCTAGCCAGAAACAGGTTGTGGTCTGTGCACAGTTGCAGTAGACGGTCCCCGTTATCTGATCTGCGACCAACCAGTCCCCATCGGCCACCTAAACGACTCTCTTCTGTGCCTAGACGCCCGACCTGAGCATTCAAGTCTCCGGCTAGTACTACAATATCTGTCGAACGCACTTTCTGGAGAAGAACTGATAACTGGTGGTAAAACTCATTCTTGATTGCATCCGGGCTGCACTCTGTCGAGGCATAGGCGGAGATGACGAAAAGACATCGTTTCTCACGCCGATTTCTTCTCACTTTGATGGAATTTTCTAATCTAACAGCACATAACCGACTGTTAATGGGGATCCAATCGGCTAGTGCTGCCTCAGCTCTAGCGCTTAGTGCGACACCAACGCCAGCAAGACCAGACGAAGATGCCACAGGGTCCCCGGATAAGCGCACGTAAAACAAGCTTTCGAAGTGACAGATGGAGATCGAATTTGTAGTACTTCGCCAGAGTCTTGAATACGGGTCTCGGATAGACAACAAACATCAATATTAAGACTTTCCAAAGACATAGCCAGCCCTATCTGTTGTCCGACCTGCATAAATGTGCGAACGTTGAAGGCAGCCAGTTTGAATGATGCACGTGGTTTCAGAAAATCTGCTTCAGTCCTCGTATTCGGTGGTAACATACAATTTTCAACCGGACAGTGACTCGAGAACGTTTAGATACAGTCGGAATTCCACCAAAGACGAGCCGCTGTATAAGTATAAAAGAAGGTGAATAATGTGGAAAATAATAATAATAATGATAATAATAACAATAATGACAATAATAGTAGTAATAATAATATTAGTATTAATAATGACAATAATTGTAGTGATCATAATTTGAATCAATTGATTGTTTTTCAAAGCGACAAAAGTAATTTCCATAGACATAAAGAGTTCATCATTTGTGTGTGGGCTGTGATACTGCCCGGGTGCCCAAACCGAAGCAGGTGGTTATCTTAGGGGGCCACTCCCCGAGCCTTTGACCTAAAGGTCTAACCCACAAGGCAGTGGAGCATCGTAAGGAGATGCAGTCCCATGGTAGCCGGTGACCAACGATTGGTTCATACGCCATTCGTTCCCGCAGGATACTGGAGCCCATGTGCACCATTGATTTGGAATCCGGTTAAAGCGCCGGACATTCGCTTTTCGTCCTCTCATTTTCGTAAACAACACCCCCGCCACGAGAAGGCAATGAGTAGGACTTCCCTGGCAGAGGCTGTATACGCGTGGCCGTGTGAGAGTATTTCGAGAGGGAGAGCGGACTCTCCCCACTCTCGGCCGTACCAGGGCATTCAGGGGGCATAGTTTAGATAAGATTTCTTCTAAATCATGGTCACGACCAAGGTAGATATTTGTTAGCGGGATATAGATTGGATTAAAGCATATTGCGTGTAGGATTGTGTTGAAGCACGCTAGATGGCCATTTCCTAGACAACCAACACTTTCGGAGACTTGGAGAGGACTAGGATCTTCTCATATAGAGATTATAAATATACGAACGTTTTTTATGTTATGATACCCTTCTTCTAAGCAACACTATTTTTTGGAATATAATTACGTACTTATTCAACCATGTTCTAATTTGGGGACTTGGCGAGTACAATAGTGTTCAAGAATATTAGGCAATCGGAGTAGCTGGTTCGTCAATAAAAGCAATTATAACAGTATCTCACTGTTGGGGACGATAGAATCCCTAAGATCAAAGGTGCTAAAGCAATTCCACACTGGTCATCCTGGTATAAAACGAATGAAATCCATCGCCAGAAGCTATGCTTATTGGCCCCTCATGGACCAACATATCGTGGATTTAGTAAGCAAGTGCACACAATGTCAGCAAGCAGCTAAGTGTAACGCGAAAATACTACCAGTCCCATGGCCACAGCCTGAGTATCCCTGGTCCAGGATACATGTCGATTTCGCAGGCCCAATTAACGGAATCACCTATCTAGTTGTAGTCGACGCCCTTTCGAAATGGCCTGAAATCAACCCTATCATACCGCCAACGACAAATAAAACAATACAGATCCTCACAGAAATTTTCTCTCGAAATGGTATACCAGATGCTATTGTATCTGACAACGGGTCACAGTTCACCTCCAGCCAATTCCAGTCATTCTGTCAACGACTAGCCATAAAGCACTTACGCTCGCCACCATACCACCCGCAGTCGAATGGGCAAGCAGAAAGGTTTGTGGATACGTTTATAAGAGCCTTGGCTAAAACAAAAGGGGAGGGGACGCCAGCAGACACGTTGCAAAATTTCTTATACGTGTATCGAACAACACCAAATGAAACGTTGCCGGAGCGAAAGTCCCCAGCAGAGATCCTAATGGGAAGAAGACTGAAGACAATCCACAGCCTGATGCATCCAAGGAATGCACCGACACCAGTACGGACAAAGTTTGAAAAGCAATCCACGTACGAAGTGGGATGTCCGGTGTTTGCCCGTGATTACAGACCGACCCATAGTCCATAGACAAGCGCGAGTGGTCAAAAGAGTTGGCCGAGTCATGTACGAAGTTGAGGTAGGTAGTGACAGGTGGCAACGCCATCGGAATCAGTTACGCAAACGGTTAGCCCCAGACCGCCCATCAACAGAATCAAATATTCCTCTTGACATTCTGCTAGACACATTCAACTTACCGGCAACCCCACCACAAGAAAAACCTCAACAACAAACTGAAACACGTCCAAGACGGTGGCCTATCCGAGAACGGCGAGCAACTGTCAGGATGCAGGTTGACCCCAGGAAAGCCCGCTATTAAAAAGGGGAGGAGTGTTGGGGACGATAGATCCCCAAACTCATATTTTTAAATTTTATCTTATCGATTAAATGTTAGATATTTTTAGTGGGGTCAATTGATGAATTATCGATTAAATGCGCAAATAGGTCAATTGATGAACTATCGATTAAAGGTTCAAATAGCAGTCAATTGTTGATTAATGTTCAAAAATCTTCCATGACAATATTGATTGTAAATATTTGTATAAATACGCTTGACTTGTATGCTTGACCTGATCTGCCTGCCTGACTTGTTATCTGCTGTTTGTCTGTAGAATACACTTTCTACACCTTACCCAGACTTTTTGATCGAGTTAACAGAGTTGGGGACAACGGACCAGAATAGTCTATCGAGATTCTGAATCCTTGATCCGATCGATAAGTCACTGTCATATAATCGGCTGTCCCTTTGAGCCATAACACTCACTTTGTCTAGGAACTAGTTAAGAAACATTTTGAAATTTTAAATATCACTCTAACATGTATAATTATTTCTTTTTTATCAACTTCTTTTATAGCTCTGTCATGTGTTGCCATCTATCCACCAAGTGGTAATGGAGTGGTTGACTATCGGTTCCGTGTAAATCAGCAAACCTCTCATATCTTCGCTTATGCTGAAGTATTCTGTCTATCTGATCGTTGATTAGAACCAATGGATCCAGCCCTAGATGAAATCAATCCATCACAATCATCCTCGTCGTTTTCGTCAACAGGTAATAGATCATCACTTAATAATAACAATATTCCTAATCCATGGTGGTTACAACATGGAAAGCTCATATAACGCTGATTTGTGATAATCACGAACGTAAATGGATACCGAATCGATTGCCAGAAGCTTGTTTCACATGTAAGTCAATATCTTTATCATAGACATATATTGAACTGAATAGTATTACAATATTGATTTGTTAAAATATGATTAGAAATGACTGAATTGATCACATTGTCAACTTGTTCATTTGATCCCTAATAGAAAATAAAATACAGAAGGATTGAATCCCGAATGAAAAAAATATCAACAAAATAAAAATAAAAAGATTTTCTCAGCAAAAATTTTGATTAGACTCTTCATGATTGTTGAATGGACTCCGTGAATATTTGAGATAACGAAAAAGAGAAAGAAAACACTATTCGAAATTTATTTCTATTTCAGTCGTATTTACAGAATATTTTTGGTGTATTTTTGATAGTTGGTCATTCGGGATTGATGTTTCATCGTGTTTAATTCAATGATACTGATATGCTGGTTAGTATTCAAAATGAAGATAATTCACCTTTTGATTGATTTGGATCTAATTCTTGAGAAACAATCTATGTAGTTGAAAGGAGGTTACGTAGGAATTCGTTCAACGTGGAAATTGCATACATCACAGATAGGTTTTAATTAAATATATCAGTGAAAATTAGGGAGTTCCGACTAGTTGTTTGATCCTATTGTTGGGATTCTCAAGTATGTACATCTTTATGTTGATGAATACTTATCCGTTGAAACTACCAGTTTCAGCACCCAGTACTAAAATTTCAACTTCAACCAGTTTTCGATATAATTCTGTAATGAATAAGAACACAGGTAGAGATAGGCAGTGTAATTTAATAAAAAATAACCCACTGAGTTTCTTGGTAAAATATAAGAACTATATATTGAAAACTTCATTTGTCTTACACATTGTGTATGATTCTTCCAGTTTACAATTTCTTTCTATTTCCATTTCTATTCTCGAGTTTCTTAGCCATCCACTGCCGAGGTTTCTACTTCCAATTAGTGTTACATATGACTTAAGTAGCATAGTACACCACAATCCTACAATTAATCAATCCAATTAATGACAATTTTTTCACTGTCAACATGTTTGAACTTCATCAGTCACGGCGTTTTACTAGAACTTCAGGAACATCTTAAAATAAGTCATTAATAGTGAGCTGATTATTATTGCCAAGTCAAAGTAGTTTTATACGAATCAATTTGATTTATAGGTAGCATTCATCATAGATTGATCTTAGTCGAAGCACTACTGCTGTAACAGTGGTTCGGTGTTCAATATTTTTCGATAGTACTCTATGATCTATATAAATCAACTACCGTCTTATTATTATCAGATTTGCAAACTAGAACTGATGAGTATTTGTTTCCAGTCAATAACAATATAGATTACGTTACAGACTGACTATTAGTTAAACAACCATAGAAAACCAAGTGGTATAAGTGGATAGCTATTTCGTTCTACTATGGGACTCCGCATCAATATGTATCCCCAATCTTACCAACAGAGATTGAACACAGGGTCTTCAGATTTCTCAGTGAGTGTGTGCCAATGAAAACCACCAGATTGGTATTCAGTGGTGAACAGCCCAATTAGTGATCTAAAGGGTGTTTTATTTCCATTTAGGTCGTATTATTTATCGACAGAATGTAAAGAACCCTCTGAATATTTTCAACTGTGTTCGTGAACCTAAAGGCCCTGGTACGGTCATAGGGGAGTCAGCTCTTCTACTCGAAATGTCTCACATTTCCACACGAATGCAGTCGTACTCACTGGCCTCTCGCTGCAGAAGTGTTGTTCACGAAATGGAGAAGACGAAAAGAGAATATCTGGCGCTTTAAACGGGTTGGTGGACGCAGAGTTAGTTGGGAATCGCTGATTCCAAATCGATAGTGCACATGGCCTCCAGGATCTTGAGAGAACAATGGCTGTATGAACCTGTTGTTGGCCACTGTCTACCATGTGACTGCATCTCCTAACGTTGATCGACTGTCTTGTGGATTACACCTGTAGGTGTTAGCGGGACATAGACTGTATTAAAGCATGCTCAATGCACGATTGCTTTGGTGCACGCTGATTGGTTATTTCTTGTCCAACCAGCACTAGTCGATACTTGGAGAACACTCTAGAATCTTCTCGTGTAAAAACTATAAATATACTAACGTTTTTACTATTGTGCTTCTTACTTGCTTCTTACTTCCATGTAACCTTGTTATTTGGAATATAATCTCTTTCCTGTTCAACCGCGTTCTGATTTGGGGTCTTGTCGAGTGAATCGGTGTCCGAGAATACTAAGCAATAGGAATAGCTGGGTCATAACCGTAGGAAAGAGATTATAACAGTAGGTCAGAGGCTTGAAAAGTGGAACATGAACAAAACCACCTGTTTCGGTTTGGATGCTCGATCAGTATTCCAGCCCTCACACAAATCCAATGATCTGTGTGACGCAGCTATACTTGCTGCCTCCTTATACCAGGATTTATGTGTTTAAATAAATAAAAATAATTCCTTCCAATGAGTTCTGAAAGTCTTGAGCTGAATATTATCAATTCATTTGTCGACTAATAAACACATATATGTCATTCATTTGCGCTGATTGTCCAGTTTGTAGTATCCTTTAACAATCGTGAAATGAAATGGTTATATAACGTATTATAATCCACCGGAACCCTGTGAATTGATATTTTGTCCCAAGGTTTTATCTTGTTTAGAAATTATGTCTCTGCACTTTTAAGGAGTATTAGCTAATGTTAAAACATCTACCAAGTGTTTTTCTCTATTTGTGTGTGGTATTTACACGGTTTATTATCAAGTTCATGGTCAGAATTTGCCAGTGAAAATGATTGCGAAGTTTTCAGTTCAAACGAAGATTACTGAAAAGAAACAGAGTCTTTATACTTAGGATAAAATAGTTAATCAATGTTTTCTAGTTTTCTTTAAGTACTCTAAGAGAAGTTAATCTATGAAAATCATACCTCAAAACGAATAAGTTTGATTAGGGTGTAAACTAATAAATAAATCGATCAGACTATGACCTAATTAGCGACGAAGTTATGCTTATAAGCAGAGGTGATTGTGGCTAGCAGTGAGATCCAATACACGTGTTTCATACTGTCTGGGTTCCCTCAGCTGGATATATCTGCATTCCAGAGTTGATGTTCACTCTGGTACTCGAGCTTACTACCGTCTGCTTAGAGCACCATCGGGTCATCCATTTAGCTACTGAGTTAGGATAGCCGCTCATTTGTGCAATGGGGTGACGTTTAATTCATAGAATACAGGTGTACCCATCTGATGAGTCCTAAATAAAACGTAACGCACGTTCTGGATTCCACTGTTAACTACTATCCATTTTTGCTTGTAATGCTTGTAGCTTAAGGCAATATTGGCGATAGTCATATACTACTAAGAGACTGATCAATTCAAATCCGAAATATCAATGGGAAGATTAAAACAACCAATACAAAGATGAATTAACGTTATATTTATATTTGACTACAACTCGATCACGTTGATTATTTGTCTATTCAATGTACCTTTTAATAATCATATATATATTTGTTTAACTCAATTGATTCTTTTGTCTAGATCATATTGTCTCTTGATTAGGATTGAGTTCGTAAATGTTAATTATTCATTTGTAAATCTGTGTAGTTGTATGTCATATTATCTCAGACTGAATAGTTTTGATAGTTTTCAAGCCTTCACTTAGTTGATTGGTTTAATTACAAATCGTTCTTTGTTGTTCAGAACAACTTGATCAGAGTCATACCGACGTTTGTGATAATCAAATGATCGAACTTATCGAAAGTAATATCACCTAAACACATTCATTACAACCTTATTCCCTTTGGATTATTTTATAGAGTGAAAATGAAAATAGTGATGATCTGTTGTTTTGTTGTGCTTCAAAAACTCTTCAGTGATGCAAAACGTATTCAAGCCATCAGGTGTTTAAATCATGAAATGATAGAACTAGTATTGAACTACTTGTTAGGCGATTCCAGTTACACATATTTCCGATTTTCAGTGAATATATGACATAATATGTGACCATGTAACACAGTTCATCATTGCTAAAAGTGTTTACAGCCACAACCCTTAGCGAAGCATATAATGGTGGTATTGAATCCTACTATACAAGTTTTATTGTAGGTTTGAAACCCTGAGATAATTTGCTAAAACAGATTCTTTGGATCACTGAAACACTCGTTCACAAATCCACCTAGATTTATATTCATTATGATCAGAAGTGGGCGTGTATGTCCTATTACTTAAATGGATAGTGATGAACATATGCTTTCTCGACGTAATTAATATCCTTTTATCAGTTTTATGGATTATTAGTCAGTGCGATCTTAGTGGAGCATTGGTCGTTGATAAAAGCAACTCTTTTGTTGAACAAAATCAATTCTAGTATCCAATATGTCTATTTAGTTTGTTCAATAAATAAGTATGCAGAGGTTATTATATTAAGTTAATTTTGTAAATTCCAAAATAAATCAATCTTAACTCCTTCAAATTTAATCCATATCAGTCGTAAAGCATCTGTTTAAATTGATCATAAGATCACAGAAAGTTCCCAGGAGTCAGACTTCCTGGGTGTTTAATCTGTTCACGATTTGTTACAGTTGTGTGCTTAGACCGTTCGCTTGTCGGTCGTGCACGCTTTTTTGGTGTTTACTGGCATTTTGTAGGTTGGTTTTAACTGAATGATATGCGTCGGCTAGATGGCTGCGAATGTATGGTACATAGTCCTGAGTCTCACATGGCAACAACGGCATTTGTTTCTCAACATGTAGGCATAATTCATGTTCAAAAAGTAAAGTTGTGGGTGAAAATCCCGTGGACCCGTGCACTGATGCGCGGTATGCGGAAAGGTATTGGGGTATTGCATCACCCTAACATTCCGTTGACGACTTATTGATGAAGGATTGTAGAAGAGTTTTGATGGTTCTGTTTGTTCTTTCCTCTAAGCCGTTACCTTCTGGTTGGTATGTGGTAGTCTGTGTTATACGGATTCGTAATAATCGGCATACCTGGGCGACGAGATGGCTTTCAGAAGCTGCACCATGGTCAGAATGGAGTGAGACTGGAGCGCCGTAACGGGACACCCAATGATCAATAAAAGCTCTAGCGACCTTGAGGGCCTCTTGTTGTGCTATAGGAACTGCTTCACAGCATTTTCTTCAACACTCTACCATCACCAATATAAGGCGGTTTCCGTTCTTCGACGTTGTAAGTGACCCCATAATATCGGTACCAGCTGGTTGACGTGGACCTTCTGTCGTCACCGGCATTCACGGGGCACGGTGATTTTGTTGGGGTGACTTGATGGCATAGCACATGCCACACTTTTTGCATAATTCTGCTTTGTCTTCATGGATGAATGGCCACCAAGACCTTTGACAAATCGCATGTTCAGTCATCTATTTTTCCGACTGCCCGAGTTCTTGGTGCACCTGCTTCATAATATTCTGAACTTGTATACGTGGTACTATCAACAATGGCCGTTTTGACTCACTGACCATAAATAACGTGTCCCCATACAATCTCAGACAACTCCATTTGGCAGGAAGACGGCGCATCGCTAAGAAATGATCCTTTAACACTGACATAGATGTTTTATTATTTCCTTGTAGTTGCCTTTGGTAAATGAATCTCAGATCAGAGTCAGGCGTTTATCCTAAAATGTTAGTTTATCACTAATTAATTAGAAACTACAAGAAACTGAACACAACTTTATGCTATCATCAACATAAGAGGTTGACCGTCGTTTTGGTTTCGAACCGTTATTGTATTCTTCACGGCTCTCATTAAAACGCTTATTTCACCTGTAAAGAGCTGGTTTGTTTTAGTACATCAAGTCCATATATAACGCGTTAGTGTTTCATGGATTTCCCGAGAGCTTTTTTCTCTAAATTACACCGCAAATGTTTTGGAAAGCCTTTTTCCTTGTTCGTATATTTACTCGACAGATCATATATTTATTTTGGGATGAAGTTTATTTTGTTATACGTCACGACATTCCAATTAACTCAGTTTTTCAAACACTAATTAAACGATCACTATTAGTGATAGGGTTATGAAGAATTGTATTGTCCATTACGTCATAGTGATAGACACCTTAGCAATTCGTATGCATGACTCCGTAATCTAGAATGGAATATCTTATCAATTGATCCAGCATTCAATGATATTAAAGTTAGATGGATGCCGAATCAGTGATCAAGAATTAAAATTCCAGGTTTCAAAGGTACTGTGGATCCTCTCTGCTGAGAAGTCTTCTGGTAGAACAAAATGGGTACTCAGTGATGTTAGATTTTCATTGTCTATCTAAGTTAAATCTTTTCATTGTCTTGTTTTAAATGCACAAGCATTTATAAATTTGGACTTTAGACGCGGGTTGACATTAAGCCCACGGCAATTAAGATTCCCTACCACCCATTTCTAAAAAATGTATGGTGTGAAAGAAAAATTTAGCGATCGGTGATTGGTGTACTCGTTTTGCAAGTGTGTGCTCAAGTGATAATAAATGAGCATTTTGTGTTACCTTTTATCATTTTGTAATTGGTCGTAAACTGTTCATCTTTGTAATCTGATTAGTTGAAATTGAAATCGCATCTGGAGCTGTGATTGGATGTCAGAATTTTGATTTTTACATTTGAAATTTAATGATAATGAATCAATCTTTTTGTGTAATCTTAGTCTTGTAAGAAATTTAGACATTTTAAGAAAAAAACACCAACTTAAATGCAATCCTACTGTTAGTGAATGTGTATTGTGATAAATTTTTGATTTCCGATCAAGTGATTTAATGTCACGAGTACTTATATGTATCACATAAAAAGAAAGTTGAGTGAAAAAGGGAACTGAAAATCGATTTGAATATTTGATCATAGTGATTACTGAATTCGGTCGGTTGTCTAATGCTGAATACCCAATTAGTAAACAAATTATTATCAAAGTGTGTGCATAAGTTTTTTTAGTAGCACAAATGGTCTGTTCATCGGAGAAACAAATCAACATATCAATAATCCATCATGATAATTTACTGGTTGAAATATGTATAATTCAGGTGAAGCAACCCGTAGACCATCATTTAATGAACTGACTTTGACAGTATATGAAAGTAGTAATAAATTTAACCGAAATAGACACTTCATATTTAGTGAACGTTTATTTTGTAAATGGTCATTCATAATGAGAATTAGAAAACGTTAGATTTCAATATGGTTCATTTGAAAATCCATTGAAACGGTTTATTGTTTTCACTTGTAAATTATTTGTAGTTCTGTATTTTAAAATTAACTTATTTGGTCGTAATAAAAACTAATGTGTGTTTAATCAGTTATGTGTGAATATTGGTAACCGGCGTAATATGAAAGCTGAACTATATCTAGACATTATGAATGTAACCATTTTTGACAAGCATTTGAAATATGAGTTTCATAAAGTGTAAATGAACAACCGTAGGTCGTCTGACTGACTCAACAAATATCTATCGGCATTAAATGTATAAATAGGAATAAGGTCAACTGTATCAATGAACATTTACAATGCTATTCTTATTTATTTTCCTTATTATTATTATTATTATTATTATTATTATTATTATTATTATTATGATGTCAATTGACAAGATTCAATTCTCCTACTATGTATTTGATTGACACAAAATTTTTTGCAATTTCAATTTTCCTATAATGCTTAGTCACTTATTGTGACTGAACACTTTACTCCCAAATCATCCCGACCTTTAATGAATGACCTTTTTAATTTGTAAATATATATATATATATATATATCGTAACCGATGTAAACGTTCACCATTGTTCACACACATTACATTGTCAAATTCATTAATGCCATGCCTTATTTTTGGACTTTATAAAATATTAAAAGTATGGACTTATAACTGTATAGTGTGATGATAAAGTTAATGAAAACGATTGTTTGCTAAATTATTTTTTATTTTTGAATATTTTATGAGTATTTTTATTACTGCTACAATGTGATTGTACCAGTAATAAATAGTTGAAGAGGTGTGCAAATGAATACGGTGATATAATCAGTAGTTATGAATAACAATGAAGGCTTAGTTGACGATCAGACGTACTTCTTACGTACGCATAGTTCTGATTTCAGGAACTTTTAATTTAAAACCGGAATATGAAATTCTTGCATTTTGTATTCATGAAACAGCTAATAGTCTTATTTCTTTTTACACTTACTATATGACCTTTTATCACATGAATCATTTCAATGATGATGATGGTTTCAACTTGTTTTCTAATGTCATTATTTTATTCCTAAATAAGGTAATTTTCTTCATTGTGTTTACTTCTCTATGAGCTTGAATCACATTCATCTTTGTAATGATAATCACTAATAAATGTCAACATAAATTTATTGACCTAACGACAAAATTACGATTTTCACTATATTGCTATATTCCTATTAAAATGTACTCAAAATGTACTATTATTAGATAGTTTACAAATGTGTTACTAAAACATGAACAGTAATCACATTATTTTAAATGTAAAATTATTAGATCAGTGTTCATTAAATGACAAAATCTTGTCTGTTTTCTTAACCTTTATATCTAATAAACGTTAGAAACAAGTTTACGAATACATGAGCGATAATCGCTTTTCGATTATTCATATCTAAGTTATATCTACATGCATTTGAAATTAAAAAGTGCTTAATCACTTGACTTCTACCATAGACGAAAACAATATTAGGAAAAATGAATTTAAATCAATTTGTGGGTGGCCCTGAAAAGGGCCTTTAATCGTTCTCACGGTGGGACGTCCAAACTATTAGTTGGTAATGGCGTCACACATCGGACAGTGGACTGCTTGTACGTTCGGTGATGGGTCATAAGCACAGAATCTATGAAACATTACTTCACAAGGACAGAAAACCCAACCCACTTCATCACCAGTTTCACAGGGCGGCTGTGCAAGATTACAGATGTCCACAGCCGTGAATAAGTCAACAGACATTACAAACTCCGTTATAGGAGTGCTCAGGTGCCGCTTCAGTACTTGACATGCAGCTGGTGTCAGTCGTTCCTGAAGTCCACACATTGCTGGCTCTTGGCCGATGTTGGCTTTTATCCGGCAATCTGAAGTATATTTCTGTAATCTTGCTTCCATCCAATATCCAACGCGAAGTAGCACACTAAAAATAGATGTCAGCACAGGTGTTTTTCGACTCAGTTGATGCATCTTCAAAATTCGGTGACTTGTCTCAACAAAGTTCGTATTATTGAGTTGAAGTAGCGTTGCTGATGGTCGAAAAGCTGTAGACCATTTGTGTTTTCTCGGTAATAGGTGGTCTCTGACATATCGGGCAAACGTTCCGTCCGATATTTCGATCAAGGATAATACATTGTTAAAACTACAAAATCATGTTATGTTGCTTTTGATTTACCTTTCAACCGTTTGAGTAAACATCAGGCGAAAAAATACTTCTGATCGTACCCTCTACAATTAAGGTTACTGGGTTAATGTTAATGAACGAAACACTTACTCTCTTTATAACACTGCGAACAAGGTGGACGCGACACAAGATATGGTGAGCATTTGGATACACCTGCATGATGGCAGCAGCTATTGCAGGTGAATCATCTGTCACAATGCCTACCACCTGTCGACTGTTGGTTGACCGTTGGAAGAACGACAGGAATCGAGAAATCAAAGTCGATGTTTCGCGACTTATAAATGCAATACAAACGGGTATTGCCTTCAAATTCATATCAAGGGCTACGACCTGATATAAATAGATATTCTCGTTATTCGTCTTGTATGTTCCGTCCAAACCAATAACATCACCGAAACGATCTGCAAAAATCTTTTGATCACCAGTGGTGAAGAAAAAGTACGATAGACAGTTCTCATCGTCTAATTCGTATTCGCATAGCCCACCCAAAGATGTTATGTGCGCTTTCAATTTTCCGTAATCACCTATCATTTACATTATAAATCGACAAATGGCTTACCAGGAATGTTTGCCTGTGAGAACACTTTGTACCGCATATTAAAGATATCTTGATCATTCAGTAGTTTCCCATAAGAATGGTAAGCATAATTCATAATGTGGAATGAAGCAGTACCAGATATTAGCAGCAGTCGCACATTTTCAAACTGGGCCTCTGTTAACCTGCGCACCCATGAATTTCCTTGGTACCTTAGGGAATTGCACTCGTGATTGTGATGCACATTCCCACGTACAACAGTCCAGTAGCCGTCGATAATCTTACAATACATGAAGGCCGGACATTGAGTGTTCATGGAAGCCCTTCATGACAAAAAATGTTAATAACATTTATAAAATTACCTCCTCCGTCTGATCCGCTGTGACGAACCGCTAGATGTTATACGGCCATGTCTCCAGCACACAAATTTAATGTACGTGTTTTCATTTCTGCACAAATGCGAATCTCGAACTACATAATGACAGTAAGTTGATCTTTCATAATTTGTGATAGCGGACTTCAACGCTTCAACCGATGGGAACGCAACGAGAAACAAGGTTGTCAAAAATACTTCCTCCATTTCTGTTACGTGAGAAACAACAGCGTTTGTACTAGGCACGTTACTCTCCTCCATAATGATGATTAAAATGTACTTCGTCGACAAGTACTGATATTTTATAACAATCCGACAAAACGTAACTAACAAATTAAAAACGAACTTTAAAACTAGCTATTTCATTGGACGAAACAGGATGAAAAATATTGCAATTTTGGGTTGAAAAAACATTTTAAAAAAGGGTGGGTGGGGGGTTTTTAAAAAAAATTGCCGTGGGGCTAGTGATGGACACCTTAGCAATTCGTATGCATGACTCCGTAATCTAGAATGGAATATCTTATCAATTGATCCAGCATTCAATGATATTAAAATTAGATGGATGCCGAATCAGTGATCAAGAATTAAAATTCCAGGTTTCAAAGGTACTGTGGATCCTCTCTGCTGAGAAGTCTTCTGGTAGAACAAAATGGGTACTCAGTGATGTTAGATTTTCATTGTCTATCTAAGTTAAATCGGTTCATTTTCTTGTTTTAAATGCACAAGCATTTATAAATTTGGACTTTAGACGCGTACTTGTTTTATTTGTCTATTTATTTATACTACAAAGCCATCCCCCCATATGCATATATGTAAAGACCACTATATAGATCTTGTAAATAAATATCATAATTACCAAGTAAGTTAGAAAAGAGAGAGGGAGTGAGGGTGACTGAAACTAGATATGTATAGACAAGTAAGAAATACTCAGTGAAAATAACTATCCTAATAATGATACATGTGATTTGCAATGATTCTTTTGGTATAATTCTTAAATTACATAAATACATAATTGTCCCAGTTAAAATGATTGTCACGTTGAAAGAGAAACGAGAATTTTTTATCTATTCTTGGTATTTATCATGAATGAACAACGGTTTGGGGGATATTAAATAAAACATGCGGTTCATTGTACAGATGCTTCATGCTAGAATGAGACTCCTCAGCAGTGCGTACTAACAATCTCAGCAGGGATCGAACCCAAGTACCTTCAGGTTTCACGGTCAACTTCGAGAGGAATTTGTGAAAGTTTTTGTGAAAATTTGAGACGAGTGCAGTTAAACCGTGTTGGGTGTGAGATAGTTATGTTGCTAAGGTATTCCAAATAGTTTACAAATAACGAAATCCTTTGTTCTAATTCTTTTTTCCAGAAGCAATTAATATTAGGCATTTTCAACTTGACCTATAAATACAGAGTGAAAAGCATGATAAACTTATCTTTTTCATAATAAATTCTAAATGTAATTCAACTGAATAAGTTTTAGAAAGATAGGTGTATTTGTAAGTAAAATTGGTCTCAGATTGATATTAGTTAGGGGAAGCACAGGTTTTTGTCAGACGAAGGTTTGAACAGACAATCTCGCATTGATTGATAACTGATTGAATAGAAAATTCGTCAGTTCAATGTTTATTTCAAATTATCAATGAATGTCGGCTCAGTGATTTAGAAGTTAAACGTTTACGTGTGAGACCGATAGATCCTGAGTTTGAATCTCGCGATGCTGGGTCCTGAATATGCACTGCTAAGGATTCCTATACTAAGACAAAACGGCTGTCCAGTGCTTCCAGGTATTCCATCTAGGCCTAGCTTTAATTGTCTCATGATCTCAACTATTAAAAATATCAATTATTTGTTTAAAGAAAAAGAATCAATGACATTTATTCATTTTTATTTACTTTATAGCTGATGAACTTGCCACATTTGTTGCACAAATCACTGAAAATTTACAAGAAATGGAAAACAAAACACAAAATTATCCTCAAATAATAATCAATTGGATTTGTACAATAGCACAATGATATGATGTTGAAAACTTCGACAAATATCGATCAATCATAATTAAACACAAGACACATTCATCATTGTATTTGAAAGCCGCCAATCATAATGATCAAGTTCCGCATCTTTCATCAGGTAATTGAAACAAACCAGAGGAACACAGTTGTTTCCATTCAATTTTCAATATAAATATATATAAAGTATTCATGCATTATAGTCACTGAACTAATAACTAATCATAATTATTATACTGATCGGTCTATAAACTAAATGGTGTATCTTGTCGTAATTATGTATAGAAAGGACTATTTTGACACCGACTAGTGTAACCATTTCATAATTATCTGGAAAAGTTGATAAAGTTTTGTCTATATGATGCATCTTTTTATCATGTAATAAATGCGTAGTGAACGAGGACATCAGTGAGGATAACTAAATTTATTTGAGTAAAACATTACAGAATCTCTTAGTAAAATCTGAGAACCATACAGTGAATACTTCATTTGCAAAGTGTTAATTAGTCGTTTCAGACTTGATTGTTCCTTCGTTTCTACACCAATCATTCTCTGTTTTCATTCTCTTCGATCTTCTTAACCTTCTACCATCAGGCATTTCACTTTCAATTGATGATACATACTACTTATATCTGTCGACATCAGAACGCACCATAATGTTAGTGATTTGTAAGTTGATCAGTAATTAGATTGAATAAGTAAACATTAATAACAGATCTAAACACACATATTGATAAGAAAAAAAGTAACTTGAAACTCATGTTGATAGTTCTTTATCAAGTATACACTTTTTTATATAATTGTCTTTGAGTAACACTTTCATTGTATCAGAACTATCCGTGATACTACTGATTTACTACTGAAATCAAAGTCAATGGTGAATAGAACATGAATACCTGATTGATTGATTGATTGATGGATGGATGGATGAACTGTGCAAGTATTAAAATAAACCCTCGTATTTTAAATTTGTTATTGAATTCAATATGAATATAAGTGCTAACTGTATGTACTAATGCGGTGTTGTGTGAATAGCTTACACAATTTATCACGTTACTTCAATACTGGAAATGTTGCATCAAGCTACTCCAGTTGTTCGTATAATGTTCTCTTTATTATTATTATTCTTTTGATAAGTAAAAAGGAACGAAGACAAGTATATTGGAATTCATGTATTGAAAATCTGATGAGAAAAAGTGGTTGCAGCATCTGAACTGATTGAAAATTCTCATCATTAAAGATGAATCGACAGTTCCAGGCTACTGAAGTTTATCGTAATATTACACAACTAATGCTGACAATTTGTTACCGATGCACAATTCATAGTAGAGAATATTGTCATTATGATCATAGAAGTCAGAATAGTTTAACGATCTGTCTGCAGTGCATCACTGAACGTAGCAGTTCCAACAAAGGAACTATTTGATACTGAAAAATAGTCAGCAAATATTTTTCTCAATAGTTGAAATCATGAGTCAATTGAAGCAAGAACACCATGGAAAACGTATAAGCATTAGACGGCCGTTTCGTCCTAGTACGGGACTCCTGAGCAGTGCGCATCCACGATCCCTTTTCGCGTGATTCAAACTCAGGACCTATCAGTCTCGCGCGTGAGCGCCGGCCGGCATCCAACGGTGTTAGTGTCTAACTTCCACCAATCCACGAAATTGCACCACCGTCACCATTGCCTTCAGTGAGTTGATGCGAACTGCTTAGTAGTCTTATAATAGGACGAAACGGCCGTCCAGTGCTTCTAGGTTTTGCATGGTGGTCTAGCTTCAATCGACTCATCATTTCAATTATTGAAGTTACGAAAATCTTCACAAAACCCCTTCTGCAAAAATATTTCTTTGATTCGTGCACTAAGATATGTTAGATACGCATTGGAAACCTCGAATCTCTTAGCAACCATCTCATCCTAGTTTGTTACTCCTCAGCAGTGTGATTCCAAAACCTCAAAGATGATAGGGTCAACGATTTTCAGGTCTCATTGATAACTTCGTAAAGCAGTCCGGGATTTCGTGTGACAAGCTGGAACAAGCGGATTTCAACTTTATGGGATGTATGACAGCTATTAACAATGGATGAAGGTATTCGTTATCGCTCACTAATTGAAATTACACATACAAAACCATTGGACGCTGGTTTATAGGTGAAGTTCTTTCCGAGAGACTTAGAGATCTTGAGTTCGGTCGTCTGTAACTCTTGTTCATAAATGAATACTGCTGTGGAGTCCCATATTAAGATAAAATAACCGTCCAGAGCTTCAATACTTTATTTATTTATTTATTTATTTGAACACATGAATATTGGTACAAGAGAGCGCCAATATATATGCGCCACACAAAACAATGAAAATTCAAGAGTAATACAAAGAAAGAAAAAAAAGCAAAGGAGCGCAACAAAAAAATAGAGAACAATAACGAAGAGATTGGTGTAAGGTAATGTGCTAGTAATCAGGGAACCCAAAGGCACAATCGGAAGAAATCTTTCAGGTAAGGGAGACAACCACTTTTTATGAAGAAAGTAAAAGAAGGTTACAGCAGGATCGCCATTGGCGTCTATTCCGAGCCATATCTGATAACGTCTCTAGCCACTGTGTAGCACCATCTCTCAGACCCCAACCAGGGAGTCCTGAAGGACCAACACAAGACAGTCCTTTGCAGCTTTCTTTCATGCCACGACACCATGTCATGCACTGACCACCTCTCCGCTTCTTCCAACCAGTCCCAGAGTCGACAAATAATGCACGACGTGGAATTCTCTGGGACAACATTCGGAGAACATGTCCAAGCCACCGAAGTCGGTGTTTCAAGATGGTGACACCAATTGCATTATCATCTCTGTGCCCGAACACACGATGCCGAACCTCTGCATTACTGACATGGTGTTGCCACTGGATGTCGGCAATCCTTCGGAGACAGCGATGATCAAACACAGAGAGTCATCTAACGTCCTCAACTCGGAGAGACCAGGATTCACAAGCATAGAGCAAAACTGCTCTCACCGACGCGTTGTAGATCCGACCTTTTACAGCCAGACTAACATCACGAAGGCGCCAGAGGTGGCCCAGATTGGCATTAGCCGCTCTGGCTTTCACTATACGTGCATTGATCTCATCACTCACACCCCCACCAGCACTTGTGCAGCTACCCAGATACACGAACTTCTCGACTACGTCTATCTGCTCACTATCCAGGGTGAGTACAGGTTTAGAATCCTACCAGTCTTGTAGAAGTACTTTGCACTTCGAAGGTGCAAAGCACATACCATACCAACGGACACTGATTACCAACTGATTAATTGCGGATTGCATGCCTTGGGCGTTATCGTACAGTAAGACAATATCATCCGCATACTCAAGGTCGAGAAGTCTTTCCCCAGGCAACAGATCCACACCACCATTACTTACATCCATCAGAGCTGTTTCCAGAATGTCATCGATGGCAAAGTTGAGGAGGAATGGTGAGATTGGGCAACCCTGTCTAACCCCACTACTCGAATGGAACAATGGAGAGAGGTGGCTGTATGCCCTCACTCTGCCTGAGGTGTTTTTATATAGGGCTTTTAGGATGTTAATAAACTTCTCTTCAATCGACAATCCCAGAGATCAGTACAGTCCAACGAATCGAAGGCAGCCCTGATGTTCGTTTGGGCACCCGGGCAGTATCACAGCCCACACACAAACGATGAACTCTATGTCTATGGCAACTGCTTTTCTCGATCCAAAAAACAATCAATTGATTCAAATTATTATCATTACAATTATAGTGATTATTAGTACTATAATTATTAATACGATTATTGTCATTATTAATATTATTATTATTATCCACATTATTCACCCTCTTCTATACTTATACAGCGGCTCGTCTTTGGTGGAAATCCGACTGTATCTAAACGTTCTCGAGTCACTGTCCGATTAAAAGTTGTATGTTACCATCGAATATGAGTACTGAAGCAGTTTTTCTGAAACCACGTGCGCCATTCAAACTGGCTGCCTTCAACGTTCGCACACTTATGCAGGTTGGACAACAGATAGGGCTGGCTATGTCTTTGGAAAGTCTTAATATCGATGTTTGCTGTCTATCCGAGACCCGTATTCAAGACTCTGGCGAAGTACTACAAATTCGCTCTCCATCTGTCACTTCGAAAAGCTTGTTTTACGTGCGCTTATCCGGCGACCCTGTGGCATCTTCGTCTGGTCTCGCTGGCGTTGGTGTCGCACTAAGAGCTAGAGCTGAGGCAGCACTAGTCGATTGGATCCCCATTAACAGTCGGTTATGTGCTGTTAGATTAGAGAGTTCCATCAAAGTGAGAAGAAATCGGCGTGAGAAACGATGACTTTATGTCATCTCCGCATATGCCCCGACAGATTGCAGCCCGGATGCAATCAAGGATGAGTTTTAACACCAGTTATTTGTTGTTCTCCAGAAAGTGCGTTCGACAGATATTGTAGTACTAGCCGGAGACTTGAATACTCAGGTCGGGCGTCTAGGCACAGAAGAGAGTCGTTTAGGTGGCCGATGGGGACTGGTTGGTCGCAGGTCAGATAACGGGGACCGTCTACTGCAACTGTGCACAGACCACAACCTGTTTCTGGCTAGCACTAACTTTCGGCACAGTCATCGCTGATGTGCCACCTGGCGTCCTCCCTCTGCATCTGAAGCCTGGACTCAGATTGATCACATCGCGATCAGCTACAGCTGGCGTGGTTGTGTACAAGACTGCCGCTCCTTCTGGAGTACCTATCTGGACTCTGACACTGCTTTGGTCTGCGCTAATCTTACCTTACTTTTCAGTGGACAACGATGTGACCGCCATCAACGGATTGATATTAGCAAGCTGGTTGCAACTTCTGTTGCAAGCAAGTATCGAACCGAGCTAGCCTCTAGGCTAGCTACCGTTCCACCGAAAAGTATAGATGAGCATTGGTTGCAATTGCATGACGCCATGAAAATGGCGGGAACAGTCAGTTGTGGGTTTGCGAAACGTCCCGCTTATAAGCACTGGGTTTCTTCTGGTTCCTTACAACACATTGAAGCCCGTCGGTCTACTCCGGGTGACCGTGAGTTTGACCACAAACGAAGGATGTTACGTAAGGAAATCGAGCAAAGCTTGTGTAAGGACCGAGAAGCCTGGTGGTCGGAGCGTGCTAATGAGCTGGAAGCAGCAGGTGCATCTGGTAATTACCGGAAGCTCTTCCAACTCATCCGAGCCACTGGCAGCAAGCAGTCTGGTGTGAGCGAAACAATCTACGAGGATGATGGGATGCCAATCACGAACATCCATCGACGTCTCGGACGATGGGCAGAGTTTTTCGAAGGGCAGTTCAACTGGCCTGCTGCTCCGGCAACATCGGTCAGACTGTCCTGCCCTCCATGGCCGGTGACGATTGATCCACCAAATGAGGCGGAATTCCACAAAGAACTCCAACTCTTGAAGCGCTAAAAATCACCTGGCCCAGAAGACTTACCTCCGGCTCTTTTTAAAGATGGTGGTGACTTTTTGACTAAGGAATTGACGACGTTGTTTACAAAGGTTTGGGTGTTAGAGAGTGTACCAACGTCATGGAATGAGTCGATAGTTGTCCCTATCTTTAAAAAGGGTTCACGTCTTTCCTGTAACAACTATCGGGGGATAAGTCTACTTCCGATTGCGTCCAAGCTCCATTGTTCCATTCGAGTAGTGGGGTTAGACAGGGTTGCCCAAAAAGTCATCGTTTCTCACGCCGATTTCTTCTCACTTTGATGGAACTCTCTAATCTAACAGCACATAACCGACTGTTAATGGGGATCCAATCGACTAGTGCTGCCTCAGCTCTAGCTCTTAGTGCGACACCAACGCCAGCGAGACCAGACGAAGATGCCACAGGGTCGCCGGATAAGCGCACGTAAAACAAGCTTTTCGAAGTGACAGATGGAGAGCGAATTTGTAGTACTTCGCCAGAGTCTTGAATACGGGTCTCGGATAGACAGCAAACATCGATATTAAGACTTTCCAAAGACATAGCCAGCCCTATCTGTTGTCCAACCTGCATAAGTGTGCGAACGTTGAAGGCAGCCAGTTTGAATGGCGCACGTGGTTTCAGAAAAACTGCTTCAGTACTCATATTCGATGGTAACATACAACTTTTAATCGGACAGTGACTCGAGAACGTTTAGATACAGTCGGATTTCCACCAAAGACGAGCCGCTGTATAAGTATAGAAGAGGGTGAATAATGTGGATAATAATAATAATATTAATAATGACAATAATCGTATTAATAATTATAGTACTAATAATCACTATAATTGTAATGATAATAATTTGAATCAATTGATTGTTTTTCGGATCGAGAAAAGTAATTTTAATAAACATATAAAGTTCATCATTTGTGTGTAGGCTGTGATACTGTACGGGTGCCCACACCGAAGGAGGTGGTTATCTTTGGGGGCCAATCCGCGAGCCTTTGACCTAAAGATCCAACCCACAAGGCAGTGGAGCTTCGTAAGGAGATGCAATCCCATGGTAGCCGGTGACCGAAAATTGGTTCGTACGCCATTTGTTCCCTCAGGATACTGGAGCCCATGTGCAGCATTGGTTTGGGATCCGGTTAAAACGCCGGATATTCGCTTTTTGTCCTCACATTTTCGTAAACAACACCCCCGCCACGAGAAGGCAATGAGTATGACTTCCCTGGCAGAGGCTGTATACGCGCGGCCGTGTGAGAGTATTTCGAGAGGTAGAGCGAACTCTCCCCACTCTCGGCTGTACCAGGGCATTAGGGGGCAGCTTCAATACTAATTTAACAAAAGTCAGTTCGTCATCTCAATGATGTCCAACAATCTCCACGAGCTCCGTCATATTTCTTCATATTAAGTCAAATAATTATAGGTTATTATTACAGTTGTTAATTTAGAGTTTTGTGAAATTTGTTGGGTTTAAATTAATCATTAAAAACCGCGAAGCAACAGAAAGCTGTCTGGTACTGGAATGACACTCTTTGGCAGTGAGCACTCATGCTCGTGGGATGTAGGGTGAGCGCTTCTCTCTATTTGAGACTCATCAGCTGTGTGTACCTGCATTTCAGTTTGTTATGTACATTAGACGCAAAATCAGTACTTTCCTTATCACTATTCAATCCATTACCAATTAAGCTACTAAATTATTGAACAGAAATAAAGTTATCAGTAAGGGTTTGTAAACTCCTGTTGTTAATATTCAGTACTAGAACTGATCATCCTCTGTCACTATATGAACTTACTGTGGAGATTATCTTGTCAATATCGACTTGTTTGTGTTGTTTTTGTAGTTTGGTTGGCTTAATTCATGAAGTGTTACTAAATTTGATAACATTACTAACTTTATCAGCAATTTTCGTCTCAGATTAATCATATTTGGGCTAGAATTGAAAATCATGCATTGGAAGACAACTCACAACTCTAAACCCAGAGATGTAATCCCAGCCCAGCAGTTCTTATGACGAATGTACAACCGTTAGGATCATTGATTTTGGGATACGTGTATCAAACACCAATCAATTTACAATTTGGCACTATTGTCCTCAAACAGCATTAGTCACATCTTCTGACTAGGACTCATCAAAAATTAAATCACTACTGAGCTTCTAATCAGTAGTTTGAACCAAACCATAGCAAATATTGAATACAAATGAAAGTGATCTCGACAAAACACTAATTCACTTATATTTTTATTGTTTTTGCAAATGTTTGTCTGTTCATCTAAGTAATTGAATGGCTATGTAACACTGTAGTGAAACGGTGGTTTAATGTAGTTGAATCATTTGTATTGGAGTTATTGGATTACTTACTTGAGCAGCGTTTATGACGTTGTTTGATTGGAGCAGACAGTCAGTAATTTCACCCGAACTTTACACAAAACATTCTGACTTAATCCAGACCGACAGTGCTGGGTTCGAATCCCACGTGCAGGGTCGAGGATGCTGACTGTTGAGAAGTCACACGCTAGGACAAACCAGCCGTCCAGTGCTTCCAGATTTTCAATGGCAGTTTGATATTGATCGATTCATGATCTCAATCGAAACATCTGATTATTTTAAACATATCTTGTTTCTTCTGCTTACTTGAAGGAGTCAGATGAACTGATTTACTTGTAACTTCAATAACACATTTAGTGAATAACGTGGTTCCAATGAAGTTATATAGCCGTGTACACAACGCATTGGATATATGAAACGAAAAATATTCCTGGGTTGAAGTCTCAATATAAAAATCAATACTGGGATACCGGTACACGTAGCTAACTAGCTATCCCTGAATAGAACGAAATGCATATATTGAGTTTTTCTGCTATCTACAATTCATGTCTTTTATTGAAATCACATTTTTATTTTGTCGGTTAACTGACAACAATTCGATTTTATTTGGGTGTGGGTGGGCGGTTGAGATTCAAAGTCACTAAGCAATGGATGATAATTGTCTTGTCGTAGTCAGAAACCTTTCACCAGAATGCATCCACATTCAAGTCGTAAGTAATGTCTATTTATAATGACTACTATATAGTAATTAAAAAAACAGTCTTTGCAACTTCTTTAATCAAACTATAATAATGTCGGAAAATAAGGATACAGAAAGTGAGAATAAAGGAGAGTAGGTAATCGACGTCGTATAAAAAAACCAATAAAAATGAATGTGAATTGCCTGAGTTTTAATCGAGGGGGGGGGAATAGTAATTCCAGTAATTAATTTCATTTCATTTTATCTGAGTGTGGGCTGTGATACTGTACGGGTGCCCAAACCGAAGCAGCTGGTTTTCTTAGGGTCTACACCTGGAGCATTTGACCTAAAGGTCTAACCCACAAGGCAGTGGAGCATCGTAAAGAGATAAAATCCCATGGTAGCTGGTGACCGAAAATTGGTTCATACGCCATTTGTTCCCTCAGGATACTGGAGCCCATGTGCAGCATTGGTTTGGGATCCGGTTAAAACGCCGGATATTCGCTTTTTGTCCTCACATTTTCGTAAACAACACCCCCGCCACGAGAAGGCAATGAGTATGACTTCCCTGGCAGAGGCTGTATACGCGCGGCCGTGTGAGAGTATTTCGAGAGGTAGAGCGAACTCTCCCCACTCTCGGCTGTACCAGGGCATTTGGGGGCGATGTATGGTCAGTTTTTAGACATCAATCATGTGTATCTGTAGAGATTTACCGATGAGTTATTTATACTTCATTGTATTATACGTTTTACAAAAATATCTTTATGCATCCAATCTATTTTGTTTATGTCAAGTACATATTTTTGTACTTCACTTCACAGCTAGTTGATACTACAATCCGATTTTATTTGGTCAATGAAGAGAGCATGTTCCAAACTTGCGGTTTACAGTCTGATGGTTCATAGTGCATGTTTGTTTGTTTGTCATTTGTCCACTGAATATTTGAACAGGAAATATTTCTATTTCTTTGAAATGTATATTTATAAAAGCTCTTTCTTCTTTATTTTTAGTTGACTTAGGCTCTATACTTGGAATATGAATATTCCTTTTGGCCACTCTTCTTGTTGTCTATCGTCTAAGGCGTAAGTAAGTTGTAGTTTTTTATTGTATATATATATATATTTGTGTATTGATGTGGGATGTAACTCTGTATCATGGTTGATTTGTGAGTGTATATATACACATCAGTGGATGTCTAGTATAATTCTTTAACATGAATTATTTACCGACTCCATTTATTATTGATATATTTAATACTTGAATAATGTATACTGATTCTCTAGCCTCTTTCTAGTTCTTCTACATAAAAATGTCATACACTTATCGCTTAAACAGAATCGAAAAAGTGAGAGGTGTCGAATGAACAGTTGAATTCGGTGGTTTATGTATGACGATAATAATGCCACTCATTACTTTCGTCTCTATCTCATCTATATTCAACATGAGGACAATTATCTCACAAAAATCGACATTACGCAAAAACAAACTGCGAAGCAGAACTACGAAAACGGTTGCACGCACTCGGAAATGAAATGTCCTAACTTTGAGATGTATCTCGCTTGATCTTACTTACTTACTTACGCCTGTTACTCCGAATGGAGGATCGGCCGCTGACCAGCATTCTCCAACCCACTCTGTCCCGGGCCTTCTTTTCTAGTTCCATCCAATTCTTGTTCATTTTTTACATGTCCATCTCCATTTCTCGGCGTAATGTGTTCTTTGGTCTTCTTCTTTTCCTTTGACCTTCAGGATTCCATTTGAGGGCTTGTCTTGTGACGCAGTTGGGTGCTTTCCTCATTGTGTGTCCTATCCACTTCCAGCGTTCCTTTTTGATTTCTTTCTCCGCTGAAATCTGGTTTGTTCTCTCCCACAGTACGTTGTTGCTAATAGTGTCCGGCCAATGGATCTGAAGTATTTTGCGTAGACAATCGTTATTAAACACCTGTATTTTCTGGATGATGCCTTTCGTAGTTCTCCAGGTTTCTGCCTCATACCGTAGAACTGTCTTGACATTTGTATTGAAAATCCTGACCTTGGTGTTGGTTGACAGCTGCTTTGAGTTCCAGATGTTCCCCAGTTGTAAATATGCTCATCTTGCTTTGCCGATCCACGCCTTCACATCTGCATCAGATCCAGCGTGTTCATCAACGATGCTGCCCAAATATGTCAAGGTTTTTACATCTTCCAAATCTTCTCCGTCAATTGTGACTGGATTGGTGCATTCTGTGTTGCATCGAAGAATCTTGCTTTTTCCTTTGTGCATATTGAGGCCTATTGCTGCTGAGGCTGCTGCTACACTGGTCGTATTCTCCTGCATTTGTTGTTGCGATTGCGATAGGAGGGCCGGATCGTCTGCGAAGTCTAGATCGTCCAGTTGCATCCTAGATGTCCACTGTATCCCGTTTTTCCCTTGAGATGTTGACGTCTTCATGATCCAGTCGATCATCAGAAGAAAGAGAAAGGGTGAGAGTAAGCAACCTTGCCTAACACCGGTCTTCACCTCGAACGACTTTGTTAACTGTCCTCCATGCACGATTTTGCAGTTTAATCCATCATAGGAATTCCGTATGATATTGACTATCTTCTGAGGCACGCCGTAGTGTCAAAGAATCTTCCATAGTGTTGTTCTGTCCACACTATCTAATGCTTTTCCGTAGTCAATGAAGTTGATGTAGAGCGATGAGTTCCATTCAATTAATTGTTCCACTATGATCCATAGAATTGCGATTTGGTTTGTACATGATCTATCCATACGGAATCCTGCCTGTTGGTCACGAAGTTGGGCGTCTACGGAGTCTTTTATCCTGTTTAACAATACCCCGTTGAAGACTTTTCCCGGTATTGAGAGAAGATTGATGCATCTGTAGTTATCACACTTGCTGAGATCTTTCTTCGATATTTTGATCAGAATTCCTTCTTTCCAGTCTTTTGGTACCTGTTCCTCATCCTAAATCTTATTGAAGAGAATGTGGAGCATGCTTGCAGTTACCGCTACGTCTGCTTTCATTGCCTGTGCTGGAATGTTGTCTGGTCCTGCTGCTTTGCCACTCTTGATTTGTTTGATGGCCATGCTGATTTCTTCAATTGTTGGTGGGCCAACATTGATTGGGAGGTCCGTTGGTGCTGCTTCGATGTTGGGTGTGTTCAGTGGAGCTGGTCGATTCAAGACTTCTTTAAAGTGTTCTACCCACCTGTTTCGTTGTTCATCAATGTTGGTGATTACCTTGTCTTCCTTGCTTTACACTGGTCGTTCTGGTTTGGGGCGATTTCCAGAGAGTTTCTTTGTCGTGTCATACAGTTGTTTCATGTTTCCTTCTTTTCATACAGCATTTTCCGCCGTCGTTGCTAAATCTTCCACATATTTACTTTTGTCGGTTCTGATGCACCTCTTCACTTGTTTGTTTACTTCTGTGTATTCAGCTTGTGCCTTGGTTTTTTCTGCTCTTGTTCGACTGGTATTGATTGCTGCCTTCTTGTTCCTCCCTTCTTGAATCTTATCCAGTGTATCAACAGTGATCCATTCTTTGTAATGCTGCTTCTTGTGGCCCAGGACCTCATGACATGTTAAAGTGATTGCCTCTTTGATCCCCTTCCAGTTGCTCTCCATAGTAGGTTCTTCTCCATTGAGGAGATCTTGAAAGGCCTGGAACTAATTGCTTAGGACAATTTTGAATTTGTTGAGTTTGTCAGTATCCTGAAGAATGGCCGTATTGAACTTTTATGATATCGTCTGCCCCGTTGTCCAGTACTTCTTGCGTTTCAATTTCATCTTCGCGATCAGCAAGTGATGATCTGATGCTATTTCAGTTCCTCTCTTGGTTCGCACGTCCTCCATCGTCCTCATGAACGCTTTGTTGATGCAGAGATGGTCGATTTGGTTTAGTGTTGTGTGATCCGGTGAAGTTCATGTGATTTTGTGGATGCGCTTGTGTGAGAATATAATTCCACCTGTGACCAGTTTATTGAAGGCACATAGGTTTGCAAATCTCTCACCATTTTCATTCATATTTCTACTAGTTCATATCGTCCCATGATGTCTTCATACCCGGTGTTGTTCAGTTTAAACTAGGCATTTGAGATACTCTTCATAATGGTCAAGTCTTTTGTAGGCATTTCTCAACGACTGACCGTAATTGTTGGTAGCGTCATAGCATTGAATGACGTTCATTGGAGTGCGAACGTAGTTGACAGATGACAGTCCCCCTCAGCATCCACAGATAACCAATCCAACAGTTCATTTCTCCTTGATTTTAGTAACATACTTCACTCGAAAATTTGTAAATGTCACTCATTACTTTCGCCTCCATCTGATCTATATTCAATATGAGGACAATTATCTCACAACAATCGACATTATGCAAAAATATGCTGCAAAGCAGAACAACGAAAACGGTTGCACGCAATCGCAAATGAAATGTTCCAACTTTAGAATGTATCTCGTTTGATCAACTTTCTCTCATTGGCCTACTGATGCAATGGCTTTTGAATGCTGTGCATTCAGCAATAAGATTTGAAAAATTGGGAATTCTGTCTGTAGGATCCAAACTACGGTTTGGATGTTGAAGAAGAGCCGACCGGGGATTTTAGACACGCGCCCTTTCCCGTCGAAATCAGAACAAGTAATCGGGTAACTAGCGGTTCTATAATTCATAATAAATTTAATATAAATCATTACCTAAACAAATATTATCACCCGGCTATTCAACCAATGATTGTTCAATCAATTAAATCTAAATTACACTAAATAAAGAAGTTGATAGAAGATGAGGAAAAATTACCAATCACAACAAATGAACGTTATTCTATCCTGACTGGATAGATCACACACAACAGGAGGAACAAATCAATATGGCTTCCGCCAAAACAAGTCTCAAGTAAAACAAAGCAGATGCAGTTCAGGAAGAAACACAAGCTTAGTGAATGCGTAATAAAAACAAAAACTATTAGAAAAATACAAATATTAACAATTCAAATGTAATCAAAATACAACAATGTACAACTAAGGTGATCAATAGGAACAAAGTACAAGTATATACATGTAGGGATTTTCACCAACACATAAAACCTTCAAAATAGATCTTACACTGTCCGCATCCCTTGATCAACTATAACATTACACCAAATTCTATCATTGCTGTTACATTCTTTGCATAAATTTAAACTAAAATATATTATCACTTCTTTAATCTCAGTGTCAATTATCTCACCATTTAATTAACAAAAACATATTTCTGTTGACCTCAGTTATTGACAGAAATATCAATGATTATAACTGTGTTGTCGTCAGTCACCTCACGCCATCTCATTAATCAAATAATTTGGTATTATTCTATATCATCTATTATGTATAGTGGGCGTAATATGAATCTTATTTAGAGCAAAAAAACAACGATTTCTAATAATAACTTGATAATTAGCCACACGTTCAGAAAAAAGATGAGTGAAATTCTCATTTATCAAAAGATTACTACTTTCTATAAATAAAATGAAGTGAAAACAAATCTCTCGACTGTCAATTCATAGAAGGCTGTGCTCCATCTATGAATAAACACTGTAGGCATTGACCGTCTAATTTCAGATGAGTTTAGTGGTTGTTTCCTCACAGAATCATCCAGCTCTCACTTCCTCAGTTTATCAATCTATGGATCGCGCATTGACGATCCTGATTCTTTGAGACTCGACTAGTTATTACTTCCTGTGTACATCGGTCTATGAGACTGTGGTGAATCATCCTGGTGATAAAATCCACATCACGTTCTGTGTTCCATTTTATATCAATCACTGTGGCGGATAAACTCATCCTCATCTGATATTCTGAATAAACACATTTTACTATTGACCAAATGTATGTTTTCACTGAATATTGACTATGGTTGCATATCATGGTTCAATGTGAGCGATCAAATTTTACGTGAGGTTGAATACATTTTGACGTGTCATTTTGTGCTGAAGTTTGCCCTCACTTTTCAACAGATTTGAAATGCGCTCTTTTGCAAAGAAGCATTCGCAGTTGAATATTTAAATAGCAAGTCAGGTTTGCACCGTCTCGCCAATTTCAGATTCATCGTTTGGGATGATTTTATTAAGGAGATAATTTAATTGAGCTAGACAATGTTCGGTGTTTGTAGACTGTCGGCGGAAAATCGTGTAGTCCGTTTCCTTGTAGTAGTTGGTACAAGTCGGTATGTTATACTCTCAATCTTGAAGAAACCAATACTCCTCGTGTAATTCAAACTCATATCAGTCAATTTCGCAGTATGAAAATTTGCTGCTACGTTACTGTAAACACAACTGACATCTTGTAGGACAGAGATGTTTATATTTATTGATCAAAGCACAATTGTTGGTGTCCTGACAGTGAGAAAATTGTACTACAAGTCATTAACCGGTGTATATTTTGATTTTTATCGATGAAATACGCTGACTAATGAATCTGTTTACGTGATATGAAACCATTAACAAGTGAACAACTAAGATTTCAACATGATTCGATCTTAAACTAAAGATTTGGCATCTAGTCGTTCATATTCCTGAATTCAGTCAACTAGCGGTATTACTCAGTTGTCGTTCATTAAAACTGGTGATCATTGGCAAGATAATGATTGTGTATTGTGTACCAGTCGCATACTTAGATGAAATAACAGTTTATGGCTTCCAGGTTTTCAGTGTCTGTTGAAGTGAAGTTACCTTAAGTTGAGTCTACCGAAATGTCTTAGTCACCAGAATGAGATACGCGCAAAATCGAAGTTCACATAACAACTACTTTTTCTAGAACACCAGTTCTTGGTTGAATAATATGCAGAAATTAGTTGCAAACCTCAACGTATGAGATGTCTATGTTGTTTATCGCGTCCTTTTGTATGAAACGAAAAAGGCTTCCCGCAAACGTAATTGTGATAGAGGTCTATCATCAAGTATTATTTCTATTGCAGTCAAACAAGTGGTGAGCATCCCACAGGAAGTAATCTGCTCACCAGATAGTGAATTCAAAGTTCTGCGTACACTTCTTATCAATATTTTTCACATTTCTCCAGGATGACTTGCGTGAGGGGCATTGTAGTGCATTCCATGTTCCGTCTGGTCATTTCTTTGGCCACTATTTTATTTTTTAAGTTCGGCAATAGAAGTTGTGACTCCTTCTCTTACCCAACAACAATTTTAATTCGTCTATCACTGTATATCTTCTTCCGCAAATCTCTGCGAGTTATGAATCGCAACAATGCCGCTTAAATAGGCTTCGGATCTGTTACACTAATGCTCAAAGCTTACTCAGTAAGCGACCGGAACTAGGTGTACAGATTGATTCTTCAAAGCCAGACATAACTACAGTCACAGGACCAAAAGAAGAGGAAATATTCGTACACTATGAGGGGACAGTATTGCTGCATCATTAGTGCAGGACGACTTTGGTAAGGCTCAAGTGTTCTCGAACTACTTTACCATAGAAGCATCGTTCACGTCAGCGCATACAAATCCCCCCACACATACACTATATAGCGTGATCATTAAAGAACTCGATGTCTCTGGTCTGCTTAATAAGCTTGACATAGGTAATCTACGGAGCCCGATGAATTTATTCCTAGTCTACTGAAGGAATTATCTAACTTCATTGCGAACCCTTCAAGTATATGTTTTGATCTATCCGTAATGCAGGATCGTTTACCGAAAGACTGAAAGAACACCATAGTTAGTCCTGTCTTCAAAACAGGCACGAAACACAAACCTGAGAATTACCTCCCCGTTAGCCTAACTAGTGTGGTTGTTAAAAGTTGAGAAATTATTATTCGGAAGGAGCTTTTTAATACCTCGATGAAAACCGGATCCTTTCGGAGAAGCAGCACGGCTTCAGAATAAGTTATTCTTGTCTCATTAACTTACAAGTCGCTCGTGAAAGCTGGTGCGCTCTTAAGGACCAAAAGCTACCTGTAGACGTAGCCTACATTGATTCCAGCCAAGCTTTTGACAAAGTTCCGCACAACCGGCCGTTATATAAGCTAAGAAATGTCGGAATTGGAGGCAATCTATTGATGTCGATAAAAGACTTCCTAGTTGTCGCCAACAAGGAGTACGGGTGAACTCGAAGATATTTAGCTGGGGAACTGTGCTTAGTGGAGTGCCCCAGGGAACAGTTTTGGGACCAGTGCTATTCCTCTTGTATGTAAATGACCGTCCTTGTCTCCCATCATCATCGATGTTGCTATATGTTGACGATGTCAAGATATGCAGAACGATATGATGTAAGGGTGATAGTTTGGAACTCCTAAATGACCTGAAGAAATTACCTGAATGATCTTAAACCTGGCAGTTGCGGATAAATACTTCCATGTGTGTTGTGATGCATATCGGTCATCAAGGTACAAATACACACACGATGAATAACACTGAGCTACCTGTCGTCCAGACTTAGTAGTCATCCCTAGCCAAGACCTAAAGACTAATGCACACTGCCGTGGAATTAATTACCTCAGCACGTGGTTGAGGCTCAGTCTGTCGACTCTTCCAAGATAAAGTTGAATCAACTTGGAGACCACCATTTCCGGGACTAACACAGGCCGTCGGAAAGACGTCTGTTAATAGTGCGCAAGGAACTTGTAGATGGATTGCTCCAAAGTTAAAGCTTTTTAATATGCAAACGTAATGCTTTCGAAATTTGCGCCCCGGTTTAACCATAATCGTGTCAAAATAATCTATCCCCGTTGTTGCGAATAAAAAACCGAGCGTCGTCCGCGTGGATGGTAGGTCTCCGATCAGTTGTGTCAAATTATCCTCCTGCATGAACCAGGTTGTCAATTACGATCGATCGTAACTCACTGATCACACAATTCCTAGCAGTCATATTTTATGAAGTCTTGTGTCATTTTATTCAACTTCCTCGAATTTTCGCTTTTTTGCGTTTTCTAATAAATCCTTCTCGGCATTGTCCAGTTCATTAAGCAAAAAAGGTTCACTCCCTATCGCTTTCTTGAAGAGGTAATGCTTGAATAGAGTGAGTCAAGCTGTACATTGTTTAAGTTTGGTCCTCGACGAAAAATACGATACAAATATATCTGAAGGGAAAACTATAGTCTTGGTGTTCAAGGCTGCAACGTTCTTCATCTCCAGCTCGAAAGAGAACCCTTATATCTCATTCCGTTTATACCCAGTCCTCTTGTGACAATCATAGAGGAATCAGTTTGACAAATATGGTGTCTAAAATATTAGTTTCAATAATACTTCGACGCCTAACTAATGCTCATGAAGAACAGATTAGAGAAATACAGGATGGTTCTCGAATTGGACGTGGCTGTATGGACCAGATATTCAAACTACGTCAGGTCCAGCACAACAATGAATTTCACACATCAAAGTAGTTATCATTTTGCGGCGGGATTATTTTCATCCTACATCCTGTTGACAAGTACTTCACTTTCGATTGACGAAACCAACTACATATATCCATCCACATCAGTAGCACACACCGTAATATTTCTCAAATTTGCAATGTGAGAATTAAGTGTTACCTTCTGAGGCATTGGAAACACTTACAATAGTTTTATTTTCATCAAGTCGCAGACAATATTTCAAGATCACTCACGAAGCCTAATTTGGTCCACCAAAATTTACCTGATGCTTATCTTGCTTTTCATGCTGATTGTTACACCAGACTGGCAGGTTTTCCCGTATAATGTATTCCCTTGACTCCTAAGTAGTTTGCACAGTTATAAACCTACGGAATACAGTCGACAGTTTCTAAAGCTTAAAATGAACAGTAGTGTTACAGAATAATTGAATGTGTCCAATCTCACCATATTTAAAACATTTGAAATTACGAAATACACATGAATGATATGCGTGAAACTTGCCACAGAACAAACATTTACCAAAATTGTGCTTATCTTTGTCAACTATCTCACAAATCAATTCTGATGACAGTTCGCCATAAGCTCTCACTGTACCAGTTGTGTTCGAGTAGAGAGCCTTTATAAGGTTAATGTACTTCTTCGGTACTCCTTTCAGTGATAAACACTGCCACAGAACCTCACGATCAACAGAGTCGAATGTCGGCTTAAGGTCGAGAAATGCTTCGATTGTGGGGCGTCTGAATGTGTGTCTGTGTTCTAGAACCTGACGTAGTGTGAATATCTGATCTATACAACCATGTCCATTTCGAAAACCGGCCTGGTTTTCTCTAATCTGCTCTTCACGAGCTTTGATTAGGCGTCGAAGTATTATTGAAGCTAATATTTTAGACACTATATTTGTCAAACTGATTCCTCTGTGATTGTCAAAAGAGGACTTTTGTCCGTCCTTATAGACTGGCTCAATCAGTGATTGAGACCAGTCAGATGGGATTACGTCCAGTTCCCAAATTCTACCTAAGACCTCGGTTAATCTCATTTCTAATACTGGACCACCGTTCTTAAAAATCTCAGGAGTAAACCTGTTTGGGCTTGCTGCTCTCCCTCGTTTCAGATTTCCTATGGATTTTTCAACTTCGTAAAGGGACGGAGTACCTACATTAATTTGCCATTCAGGTTGACTAGAGATCGTGGGAAACCGAAGTGTGGCTGAAGGCCAGTTGAACTGATCCCTAAAGTGTTCTACACATCGATCCAATCTCCTGGATTGAGAATGAATAATATGTCCATCTTTTTCTGAGATTGTTTCGCTAACGGTCGGGTTCCTAATTTCGGTTTCCTTAATGAGTCTGAACAATTGTCTGCTATTACCTATTGCCGCTGCCTTTTCCATCTCTCTTGCTTTCGCTACCCACCACTGTTCGCGATCATTGCGTAGACATTTTGTCAGCTTGCGCTTAAGCTGACTCCGATCTTCATTATGTTCAGAGCCAGGTGGAATGAGTTTCCGAGCATCTATCAGTGCGATAGATGCTGCTGAGATCCAGTGTTGCTCCCTAACCTTCTGGTTTATCTTACTAGCAGATATCACTGCTGTTTCCACAGCTTTTCGGATATCATTCCATGCTGCCTCAGGGTGGGCATCACATACATGGCTGCCTAACTGTTTTCCTAGTTGTTCCTGAAATATACTCTTAGCATGACTATCATTAAGTAGGGCCCTAAGAGGTTTCATTGCAGCGTCTTTCCTACGTCCAGTAAGACGTAAGCAAATACGCGCTCGCATTAGAGCATGATCTGAATCTAGGCATGTGCTCCAGAATGAGCGACAGTCTTCTATCGAGCCCCTCCATCGGTGGCTGATAGCGATGTGATCTATTTGGGTCCAACGTTGGGACGAATTAGGGGGTCGCCATGTTAAAAGATGTTTTTCCTTATGCTTAAAGTTAGTATTTGCAAGGAACAGGCGGTTATCTGAGCATAGCTGCAACAGACGGTCGCCATTATCTGTTCTTTGAGCCACGACACCATAAGATCCACCTAGGTGTCTTTCCCTATCGCTTAGTTTACCTACTTGAGCATTAAAGTCACCGGCCACTATTACTACATCCGAGCGCTTAGCTTTTCGGAGAAGGTCGGAAAGCTTTCTGTAAAACTCATCTTTTACATCATCTGAGCTGCAGTCAGTGGGAGAATAGGCAGAGACGACGAGGAGGCAACGACGAGTGTCCCTATCTTTCCGGATTCTTACTGTTCCGTTCAGTCGGACAGCGCACAAACGACTGTTTACTGGGATCCACTCTAAGAGAGCTAGTTCTGCCCTAGGACTCAATGCTATACCTACGCCGGCGAGGCCACGGGAAGCAGAATCACGGCTTCCAGATACACGAAGCGTAAATCGAGTCGGTTCTTTATTTTGGCATGGTGAGGTCAAATGAATGACGCTACTTGGATCCTGTATGCGCGTTTCGGAGACGCAGCACACATCGATGGCGCGAGATTCTAAAGTCCTAGCTAAGGAAGCCTGCTGTCCTATTTGGCAAAGTGTTCGTACGTTAAAAGCTCCTACGTGTAGTTTGGAGCGTGGTTTCAGGAGACCAGGAATAGCGTTCCGCGTACTCGAGTCGTTTGCTCTAGCGGTGCGAGGTGATAAAGAGACGTGAGGAGGGTTAGTCATGGAGATAAGAGAGGTATTAGGAGGTAAAGGAAGGATTTGAATGTGACCAACTTGGTCTCGTGTGCTGTCACGGGTATGAGGGCTGATGTCAATTCCCGGCTGCCCACACCGTGGAAGGGTATTTCTTGAGGAACCTGAAAAGGAAATTAGATTAGTGTTGGTCTTGACGACCTGGGAGCGTGACCGCAGAGCCCAAGGGACAACTGCTTGAGGCCGGTCGCGCACGGCTTTTTCGTAGGTTTTTTTGACGTGTTAGCTCTGTTCTTCAAAGGGTCTTACCGCCGGAGAGGGAGATCCGTGAGGTAAGGTGAGGTGTGACATTTTTAGGGTCGACCTTTTCTAACCCCACCCCTCCTTGTGGGAAGGCAGCATCGCTGTCATGCTGGTTGTCCGAGGGAAACACATTACTGCTGTCACAACTCTCTACAGTCAGCAGTACGACTTCGCCCTCAGACCTTGAGTTGCTGCTTTTAGTCTTACCGTTCACCAATCGACCTGCCTGGCAAGGTAGCACCTACAGGAACATATGTTCCAGCCAATATAGCTCGGTTGGGTCATCACGATAGGCAAGCCCTAAAGTGTTCTACCCATCGATCCAATCTCCTGGATTGAGAAAGTATAATGTATCCGTCTTTTTCTGACAAAGTTTCGCAACAGTTGAGTTCCTAATACCGGTTTCCTTAAAACGTCTGAACAATTGTTTGCTACTACCTATATCCGCTGACCTTTCCATCTCTCTTGCTCTCAAAATATATATACAAATATATTTTTGTTGATATGGGCTTACTTTTTTTACATCAAAGGCATTCTTTATGTTTGGATTAAATTTCAATGTAAAATTAGTGTAATTAACCTAGCTTGGCATCATTATTTGCGCTTGTTAACCCTCGTGAGGAGCTTAGGCCGCCCTATCAGAATTCTTCCTGGAACTCTGTTCTGAAAAATCCTTTCCAGTTGCAATTGATTCCTTTGATGTCTGCTTCTGATCCTCCCTTTCATTGCAAATTAGGACATGCCTCGCGATTCAGTTTGATGATTTCTGCAATACATGTCTTATCCAGTCAGTATTTTCACCCGAACTTTACACAAAACATTCTGACTTAATCCAGACCGACAGTGCTGGGTTCGAATCCCACGTGCAGGGTCGAGGATGCTGACTGTTGAGAAGTCACACGCTAGGACAAACCAGCCGTCCAGTGCTTCCAGATTTTCAATGGCAGTTTGATATTGATCGATTCATGATCTCAATCGAAACATCTGATTATTTTAAACACATCTTGTTTCTTCTGCTTACTTGAAGGAGTCAGATGAACTGATTTACTTGTAACTTCAATAACACATTTAGTGAATAACGTGGTTCCAATGAAGTTATATAGCCGTGTACACAACGCATTGGATATATGAAACGAAAAATATTCCTGGGTTGAAGTCTCAATATAAAAATCAATACTGGGATACCGGTACACGTAGCTAACTAGCTATCCCTGAATAGAACGAAATGCATATATTGAGTTTTTCTGCTATCTACAATTCATGTCTTTTATTGAAATCACATTTTTATTTTGTCGGTTAACTGACAACAATTCGATTTTATTTGGGTGTGGGTGGGCGGTTGAGATTCAAAGTCACTAAGCAATGGATGATAATTGTCTTGTCGTAGTCAGAAACCTTTCACCAGAATGCATCCACATTCAAGTCGTAAGTAATGTCTATTTATAATGACTACTATATAGTAATTAAAAAAACAGTCTTTGCAACTTCTTTAATCAAACTATAATAATGTCGGAAAATAAGGATACAGAAAGTGAGAATAAAGGAGAGTAGGTAATCGACGTCGTATAAAAAAACCAATAAAAATGAATGTGAATTGCCTGAGTTTTAATCGAGGGGGGGGGAATAGTAATTCCAGTAATTAATTTCATTTCATTTTATCTGAGTGTGGGCTGTGATACTGTACGGGTGCCCAAACCGAAGCAGCTGGTTTTCTTAGGGTCTACACCTGGAGCATTTGACCTAAAGGTCTAACCCACAAGGCAGTGGAGCATCGTAAAGAGATAAAATCCCATGGTAGCTGGTGACCGAAAATTGGTTCATACGCCATTCGTTCCCTCAGGATACTGGAGCCCATGTGCAGCATTGGTTTGGGATCCGGTTAAAACGCCGGATATTCGCTTTTTGTCCTCACATTTTCGTAAACAACACCCCCGCCACGAGAAGGCAATGAGTATGACTTCCCTGGCAGAGGCTGTATACGCGCGGCCGTGTGAGAGTATTTCGAGAGGTAGAGCGAACTCTCCCCACTCTCGGCTGTACCAGGGCATTTGGGGGCGATGTATGGTCAGTTTTTAGACATCAATCATGTGTATCTGTAGAGATTTACCGATGAGTTATTTATACTTCATTGTATTATACGTTTTACAAAAATATCTTTATGCATCCAATCTATTTTGTTTATGTCAAGTACATATTTTTGTACTTCACTTCACAGCTAGTTGATACTACAATCCGATTTTATTTGGTCAATGAAGAGAGCATGTTCCAAACTTGCGGTTTACAGTCTGATGGTTCATAGTGCATGTTTGTTTGTTTGTCATTTGTCCACTGAATATTTGAACAGGAAATATTTCTATTTCTTTGAAATGTATATTTATAAAAGCTCTTTCTTCTTTATTTTTAGTTGACTTAGGCTCTATACTTGGAATATGAATATTCCTTTTGGCCACTCTTCTTGTTGTCTATCGTCTAAGGCATAAGTAAGTTGTAGTTTTTTATTGTATATATATATATATATATATATATATATATATATATATATATATATATTTGTATATAAGTATTTTATATATGCCCTGGTACGGCCGAGAGTGGGGAGAGTTCGCTCTACCTCTCGAAATACTCTCACACGGCCGCGCGTATACAGCCTCTGCCAGGGAAGTCATACTCATTGCCTTCTCGTGGCGGGGGTGTTGTTTACGAAAATGTGAGGACAAAAAGCGAATATCCGGCGTTTTAACCGGATCCCAAACCAATGCTGCACATGGGCTCCAGTATCCTGAGGGAACGAATGGCGTATGAACCAATTTTCTGTCACCGGCTACCATGGGATTGCATCTCCTTACGAAGCTCCACTGCCTTGTGGGTTAGACCTTTAGGTCAAATGCTCCAGGTGTAGACCCTAAGAAAACCAGCTGCTTCGGTTTGGGCACCCGGGCAGTATCACAGCCCACACACAAACGATGAACTCTATGTCTATGGCAACTGCTTTTCTCGATCCGAAAAACAATCAGTCGATTCAAATAATTATCATTACAATTATAGTGATTATTAGTACTATAATTATTAATACGTTTATTGTCATTATTAATATTATTATTATCCACATTATTCACCCTCTTCTATACTTATACAGCAGCTCGTCTTTGGTGGAAATCCGACTGTATCTAAACGTTCTCGAGTCACTGTCCGATTAAAAGTTGTATGTTACCATCGAATATGAGTACTGAAGCAGTTTTTCTGAAACCACGTGCGCCATTCAAACTGGCTGCCTTCAACGTTCGCACACTTATGCAGGTTGGACAACAGATAGGGCTGGCTATGTCTTTGGAAAGTCTTAATATCGATGTTTGCTGTCTATCCGAGACCCGTATTCAAGACTCTGGCGAAGTACTACAAATTCGCTCTCCATCTGTCACTTCGAAAAGCTTGTTTTACGTGCGCTTATCCGGGGACCCGGTGGCATCTTCGTCTGGTCTCGCTGGCGTTGGTGTCGCACTAAGAGCTAGAGCTGAGGCAGCACTAGTCGATTGGATCCCCATTAACAGTCGGTTGGAAGGACCGGAGAGGTGGTCAGTGCATGACATGGTGTCGTGGCATGAAAGAAAGCTGCAGAGGACTGTCTTGTGTTGGTCCTTCAGGACTCCCTGGTTGGGGTCTGAGAGATGGTGCTACACAGTGGCTAGAGACGTTATCAGATATGGCTCGGAATAGACGCCAATGGCGATCCTGCTGTAAACTTCTTTTACTTTCTTCATAAAAAGTGGTTGTGTCTCCCTTACTTGAAAGATTTCTTCCGATTGTGCTTTTGGGTTCCCTGATTACTAGCACATTACCTTACACCAATCTCTTCGTTATTGTTCTCCCTTTTTTTGTTGCGCTCCTTAGCTTTTTTTTCTTTCTTTGTATTCCTCTTGAATTTTCATTGTTTTGTGTGGCGCATATATGTTGACGCTCTCTTGTACCAATATTCATGTGTTTGCACCACCAGTGTATTGATGTGGGATGTAACTCTGTATCATGGTTGATTTGTGAGTGTATATATACACATCAGTGGATGTCTAGTATAATTCTTTAACATGAATTATTTACCGACTCCATTTATTATTGATATATTTAATACTTGAATAATGTATACTGATTCTCTAGCCTCTTTCTAGTTCTTCTACATAAAAATGTCATACACTTATCGCTTAAACAGAATCGAAAAAGTGAGAGGTGTCGAATGAACAGTTGAATTCGGTGGTTTATGTATGACGATAATAATGCCACTCATTACTTTCGTCTCTATCTCATCTATATTCAACATGAGGACAATTATCTCACAAAAATCGACATTACGCAAAAACAAACTGCGAAGCAGAACTACGAAAACGGTTGCACGCACTCGGAAATGAAATGTCCTAACTTTGAGATGTATCTCGCTTGATCTTACTTACTTACTTACGCCTGTTACTCCGAATGGAGAATCGGCCGCTGACCAGCATTCTCCAACCCACTCTGTCCCGGGCCTTCTTTTCTAGTTCCATCCAATTCTTGTTCATTTTTTACATGTCCATCTCCATTTCTCGGCGTAATGTGTTCTTTGGTCTTCTTCTTTTCCTTTGACCTTCAGGATTCCATTTGAGGGCTTGTCTTGTGACGCAGTTGGGTGCTTTCCTCATTGTGTGTCCTATCCACTTCCAGCGTTCCTTTTTGATTTCTTCCTCCGCTGAAATTTGGTTTGTTCTCTCCCACAGTACGTTGTTGCTAATAGTGTCCGGCCAATGGATCTGAAGTATTTTGCGTAGACAATCGTTATTAAACACCTGTATTTTCTGGATGATGCCTTTCGTAGTTCTCCAGGTTTCTGCCTCATACCGTAGAACTGTCTTGACATTTGTATTGAAAATCCTGACCTTGGTGTTGGTTGACAGCTGCTTTGAGTTCCAGATGTTCCCCAGTTGTAAATATGCTCATCTTGCTTTGCCGATCCACGCCTTCACATCTGCATCAGATCCAGCGTGTTCATCAACGATGCTGCCCAAATATGTCAAGGTTTTTACATCTTCCAAATCTTCTCCGTCAATTGTGACTGGATTGGTGCATTCTGTGTTGCATCGAAGAATCTTGCTTTTCCGTTTGTGCATATTGAGGCCTATTGCTGCTGAGGCTGCTGCTACACTGGTCGTATTCTCCTGCATTTGTTGTTGCGATTGCGATAGGAGGGCCGGATCGTCTGCGAAGTCTAGATCGTCCAGTTGCATCCTAGATGTCCACTGTATCCCGTTTTTCCCTTGAGATGTTGACGTCTTCATGATCCAGTCTATCATCAGAAGAAAGAGAAAGGGTGAGAGTAAGCAACCTTGCCTAACACCGGTCTTCACCTCGAACGACTTTGTTAACTGTCCTCCATGCACGATTTTGCAGTTTAATCCATCATAGGAATTCCGTATGATATTGACTATCTTCTGAGGCACGCCGTAGTGTCAAAGAATCTTCCATAGTGTTGTTCTGTCCACACTATCTAATGCTTTTCCGTAGTCAATGAAGTTGATGTAGAGCGGTGAGTTCCATTCAATTAATTGTTCCACTATGATCCATAGAATTGCGATTTGGTTTGTACATGATCTATCCATACGGAATCCTGCCTGTTGGTCACGAAGTTGGGCGTCTACGGAGTCTTTTATCCTGTTTAAAAATACCCCGTTGAAGACTTTTCCCGGTATTGAGAGAAGATTGATGCATCTGTAGTTATCACACTTGCTGAGATCTTTCTTCGATATTTTGATCAGAATTCCTTCTTTCCAGTCTTTTGGTACCTGTTCCTCATCCTAAATCTTATTGAAGAGAATGTGGAGCATGCTTGCAGTTACCGCTACGTCTACTTTCATTGCCTGTGCTGGAATGTTGTCTGGTCCTGCTGCTTTTGGGAATTCTGTCTGTAGGATCCAAACTACGGTTTGGATGTTGAAGAAGAGCCGACCGGGGATTTTAGACACGCGCCCTTTCCCGTCGAAATCAGAACAAGTAATCGGGTAACTAGCGGTTCTATAATTCATAATAAATTTAATATAAATCATTACCTAAACAAATATTATCACCCGGCTATTCAACCAATGATTGTTCAATCAATTAAATCTAAATTACAATAAATAAAGAAGTTGATAGAAGATGAGGAAAAATTACCAGTTACAACAAATGAACGTTATTCTATCCTGACTGGATAGATCACACACAACAGGAGGAACAAATCAATATGGCTTCCGCCAAAACAAGTCTCAAGTAAAACAAAGCAGATGCAGTTCAGGAAGAAACACAAGCTTAGTGAATGCGTAATAAAAACAAAAACTATTAGAAAAATACAAATATTAACAATTCAAATGTAATCAAAATACAACAATGTACAACTAAGGGGATCAATAGGAACAAAGTACAAGTATATACATGTAGGGATTTTCACCAACACATAAAACCTTCAAAATAGATCTTACACTGTCCGCATCCCTTGATCAACTATAACATTACACCAAATTCTATCATTGCTGTTACATTCTTTGCATAAATTTAAACTAAAATATATTATCACTTCTTTAATCTCAGTGTCAATTATCTCACCATTTAATTAACAAAAACATATTTCTGTTGACCTCAGTTATTGACAGAAATATCAATGATTAGAACTGTGTTGTCGTCAGTCACCTCACACCATCTCATTAATCAAATAATTTGGTATTATTCTATATCATCTATTATGTATAGTGGGCGTAATATGAATCTTATTTAGAGCAAAAAAACAACGATTTCTAATAATAACTTGATAATTAGCCACACGTTCAGAAAAAAGATGAGTGAAATTCTCATTTATCAAAAGATTACTACTTTCTATAAATAAAATGAAGTGAAAACAAATCTCTCGACTGTCAATTCATAGAAGGCTGTGCTCCATCTATGAATAAACACTGTAGGCATTGACCGTCTAATTTCAGATGAGTTTAGTGGTTGTTTCCTCACAGAATCATCTAGCTCTCACTTCCTCAGTTTATCAATCTATGGATCGCGCATTGACGATCCTGATTCTTTGAGACTCGACTAGTTATTACTTCCTGTGTACATCGGTCTATGAGACTGTGGTGAATCATCCTGGTGATAAAATCCACATCACGTTCTGTGTTCCATTTTAAATCAATCAGTGTGGCGGATAAACTCATCCTCATCTGATATTCTGAATAAACACATTTTACTATTGACCAAATGTATGTTTTCACTGAATGTTGACTATGGTTGCATATCATGGTTCAATGTGAGCGATCAAATTTTACGTGAGGTTGAATACATTTTGACGTGTCATTTTGTGCTGAAGTTTGCCCTCACTTTTCAACAGATTTGAAATGCGCTCTTTTGCAAAGAAGCATTCGCAGTCGAATATTTAAATAGCAAGTCAGGTTTGCACCGTCTCGCCAATTTCAGATTCATCGTTTGGGATGATTTTATTAAGGAGATAATTTAATTGAGCTAGACAATGTTCGGTGTTTGTAGACTGTCGGCGGAAAATCGTGTAGTCCGTTTCCTTGTAGTAGTTGGTACAAGTCGGTATGTTATACTCTCAATCTTGAAGAAACCAATACTCCTCGTGTAATTCAAACTCATATCAGTCAATTTCGCAGTATGAAAATTTGCTGCTACGTTACTGTAAACACAACTGACATCTTGTAGGACAGAGATGTTTATATTTATTGATCAAAGCACAATTGTTGGTGTCCTGACAGTGAGAAAATTGAACTACAAGTCATTAACCGGTGTATATTTTGATTTTTATCGATGAAATACGCTGACTAATGAATCTGTTTACGATAGAACAATGAGTAGACGTAGTTGATCTGAAAAATGTGATGTATTTGCGCTATACATTTCGAACAATCTGGTCACACATATACTTGTCAAGGCATTTTTATATGGAATTTAATAAAGGTCAATAAAGGTCAAACAAACAAATAAAAGTACAACTAAAATAACTAAGGGGGGAGAAAGAATAAGAAATTGTCGCGTTATCCTAGGCCATAGAATCTGTTTACGTGATATGAAACCATTAACAAGTGAACAACTAAGATTTCAACATGATTCGATCTTAAACTAAAGATTTGGCATCTAGTGGTTTATATTCCTGAATTCAGTCAATTAGCGGTATTACTCAGTTGTCGTTCATTAAAACTGGTGATCATTGGCAGGATAATGATTGTGTATTGTATACTAGTCGCATACTTAGATGAAATAACAGTTTATGGCTTCCAGGTTTTCAGTGTCTGTTGAAGTGAAGTTACCTTAAGTTGAGTCTTCCGAAATGTCTAAGTCACCAGAATGAGATACGCGCAAAATCGAAGTTCACATAACAACTACTTTTTCTAGAACACCAGTTCTTGGTTGAATAATATGCAGAAATTAGTTGCAAACCTCAACGTATGAGATGTCTATGTTGTTTATCGCGTCCTTTTGTATGAAACGAAAAAGGCTTCCCGTAAACGTAATTGTGATAGAGGTCTATCATCAAGTATTATTTCTATTGCAGTCAAACAAGTGGTGAGCATCGTACAGGAAGTAGTCTGCTCACCAGATAGTGAATTCAAAGTTCTGCGTACACTTCTTATCAATATTTTTCACATTTCTCCAGGATGACTTGCGTGAGGGGCATTGTAGTGCATTCCATGTTCCGTCTGGTCATTTCTTTGGCCACTATTTTATTTTTTAAGTTCGGCAATAGAAGTTGTGACTCCTTCTCTTACCCAACAACAATTTTAATTCGTCTATCACTGTATATCTTCTTCCGCAAATCTCTGCGAGTTATGAATCGCAACAATGCCGCTTAAATAGGCTTCGGATCTGTTACACTAATGCTCAAAGCTTACTCAGTAAGCGACCGGAACTAGGTGTACAGATTGATTCTTCAAAGCCAGACATAACTACAGTCACAGGACAAAAGCTTACTAACTAACTACGCCTGTTACTCCTCGTGAAGGAGCATAGGCCGCTCACCAGCATTCTCCATCCAACCCTGTCCTGGGCAATCCTTTCTAGCTCATTCCATTTGTAATTCATCGTTTTCATATCTGCTTCTATTATCCGACGCAATGTGTTCTTTGGCCTTCCTCTTTTTCGCTTCCCTGCAGGATTCCAAGTTAGGGCTTGCCTTGTGCTGCAGTTTGACGATTTGCGTAATGTATGTCCTATCCATTTCCATCGTCTTTTCATAATTTCTTCTACAGCTGGAAGTTGGTTTTTTCTCTCCCAGAGAAGGCTGTTGCTGATGGTATCCGGCCAATGGATGTTGAGTATCTTGCGAAGACAGCTATTTATAAATACTTGTACCTTCCTGATGGTGGTTGTTGTAGTTCTCCAAGTCTCAGCTCCATACAGTAGAACTGCCTTGACGTTCGTATTGAAGATTCTCATTTTGATATTGGCGGAAAGTTGTTTTGAGTTCCATATGTTCTTCAATTGTAGGAATGCGACCCTTGCTTTGCCAATACTTGCCTTTACGTCTGCATCTGAACCTCCTTGTTCATCGATGATGCTTCCCAAGTATGTGAAGGACTTTACATCTTCCAGAGTTTCGCCATCAAGAGTGATTGGATTGCTGTTCTCCGCTTTGAATTTGAGGACCTTGGTTTTCCCTTTGTGTATGCTGAGGCCTACTGATGCAGAGACTGCTGCTACACTGGCTGTCTTCATCTGCATCTGTTCGTGTGTACGTGATAGAAGAGCTAGGTCATCTGCGAAGTCCAGATCGTGTAATTGGTTCTGAGCTGTCCATTGTATTCCGTGTTTTCTTTCAGATGTCGAGGTCTTCATAATCCAGTCGATCACCAGAAGAAAGAGGAAGGGAGAGAGTAAACAGGCTTGTCTGACTCCGGTCCTTACTTGTAATGCATCTGTCAGCTGTCCTCCATGCACTACTTTGCACTGTAGTCCGTCGTATGAGTTCCGGATAATATTGACAATCTTCTCAGGAACTCCGTAGTGTCGAAGAAGTTTCCATAATGTCCTACTATACACACTGTCAAATGCCTTTTCATAATCAATGAAGTTGATGTATAGTGACGAGTTCCACTCAACTGATTGTTCGACGATGATCCGTAGTGTTGCAATTTGGTCTGTGCACAACCGATCCTTACGGAATCCAGCTTGGTGGTCTCGAAGTTGTGCGTCTACTGCATCCTTCATTCGGTTCAGCAACAATATGTTGAAGACTTTCCCTGGTATTGACAGTAGTGTAATGCCTCTGTAGTTTTCACATTTGCTCAGATCTCGTTTCTTTGGAATCTTGACGAGGTGTCCTTCTTTCCAGTCCATCGACACTTGTTCCTCCTCCCAAATCTTTTTGAATAGAAGATAAAGCATGCTTGTGGTTGCTTCAATGTCTGATTTCAGTGCTTCAGCTGGTATGTTGTCGGGTCCTGCTGCTTTCCCGTTCTTGATTTGTCTGACGGCCATTCTAATTTCTTCCGTAGTTGGTGGATTGACATCTATAGGAAGATCTATGTGTGCTGCTTCGATGTTCGGTGGATTCATTGGAGCAGGCTTATTCAGGAGCTCTCCGAAGTATTCTACTCATCTGTTACGCTGTTGTTGAATTTCGGTGATTGGCCTGCCTTCTTTGTCTTTGACCGGCCTTTCTGGTTTACTGTATTTCCCTGATAGTTTCTTCGTTGTATCGTAGAGCTGTTTCATATATCCTTCTCTAGCAGCTTTTTCTGCCGTCGTTGCTAGTTCTTTCACGTATTTCTTCTTGTCGGCTCTAATGCTCCTCTTCACTTGTTTGTTTGCTTCTATGTATTCAGCTTGTGCTTGGACTTTCTCTGCTCGTGTTCGGCTGTTGTTTATTGCTGCCTTATTGTTCTTCCTTTCTTTGATCTTGTCCAGTGTTTCTGTAGAGATCCATTCCTTAAGATGGTATTTCTTTAGACCGAGAACCTCTTGACACGTTGAAGTCATTGCTTCCTTGATGCCTTTCCAGTTGTCCTCCATAGTAGTTTCTTCTTCTTTCAGTAGATCTTGTAAGGCTTGGAACCTGTTGTTGAGAGCTATCTTGAATTCATTGAGTCTGTCAATATCTCGAAGGAAGGCTGTATTGAACCTTTGTAGTGCTGTTTGTCCACTTGTCCAGTTCTTTTTTAGCTTCAGTTTTAAATTGGCTACAACTAGGTGGTGATCTGAAGCTACGTCAGCATCTTCCATTGTCCTTCGGAATTTTTGTTGATGCAAATATGATCTATCTGGTTCTCTGTAGTGTGGTCCGGTGAGATCGATGTAGCCTTGTGTATACGCTTGTGTGGAAATATTGTGCCTCCTATGACCAATTTGTTGAATGCACATAGATTTGCAAATCTTTCTCCATTTTCGTTTCTCTCTCCCAGTCCATGTCGTCCCATAATATCTTCGTATCCAGTGTTGTCTATTCCTACATTGGCATTTAGATCTCCAATCAGAATGGTGAGGTCCTTTCTTGGGCATTTCTCTATCATTGACTGCAGCCGCTCGTAGAACTGATCTTTGATTTCGTCGTTGCTATCATTGGTGGGTGCATAACATTGGATAATATTCATTGTGATCCCCTCCTTCTTTGTTTTGAATGATGCTTTGATGATTCTGGATCCGTGAGATTCCCATCCTACAAGTGCATTTCGTGCTACTTTGGACAGCATTAGAGCGACTCCCTGAGTGTGTGGACCATTTTCCTCTTCGTGACCGGAGTATAGCAGCATCTCTCCCGTAGCTAGCCTTTTCTGTCCAGCTTGGGTCCAGTGGGTTTCGCTGATTCCCAGTACTGCTAAGTTGTATCTCCTCATTTCCATTGCTATTTTACTGGTCTTCCCGGTCTCTCACATTGTTCGAACGTTCCATGTACCTATAAAAATTTTTGCTCTGGTTGTTAGAAGGGGCATCGGCCTCGTGGCTTCCGAAGGAACTCAGCTTTCACCATGAAGCTTCATAATTCTTCTAAATAAAAATATTCTAACTCCCAGGGCAGAGTTAGAATGGTTTGAATTATTTTTTCTGGTAAGCGCTTTTATAGCGAGTTAGTTTTCTACGGGATGGGGACGCTAACCCGATGCCCAACACTCTTCCTTTACCCGGGCATGGGACCGACAGCAACACTATAAGAGCTACAGGCGGAGTTACAGGACACAAAGAAGAGGAAATATTCGTACACTATGAGGGGACAGTATTGCTGCATCATTAGTGCAGGACGACTTTGGTAAGGCTCAAGTGTTCTCGAACTACTTTACCATAGAAGCACCGTTCACGTCAGCGCATACAAATCCCCCCACATATACACTATATAGCGTGATCATTAAAGAACTCGATGTCTCTGGTCTGCTTAATAAGCTTGACATAGGTAATCTACGGAGCCCGATGAATTTATTCCTAGTCTACTGAAGGAATTATCTGACTTCGTTGCGAACCCTTCAAGTATATGTTTTGATCTATCCGTAATGCAGGATCGTTTACCGAAAGACTGAAAGAACACCATAGTTAGTCCTGTCTTCAAAACAGGTACGAAACACAAACCTGAGAATTACCTCCCCGTTAGCCTAACTAGTGTGGTTGTTAAAAGTTGAGAAAATATTATTCGGAAGGAGCTTTTTAATACCTCGATGAAAACCGGATCCTTTCGGAGAAGCAGCACGGCTTCAGAATAAGTTATTCTTGTCTCATTAACTTACAAGTCGCTCGTGAAAGCTGGTGCGCTCTTAAGGACCAAAAGCTACCTGTAGACGTAGCCTACATTGATTCCAGCCAAGCTTTTGACAAAGTTCCGCACAACCGGCCGTTATATAAGCTAAGAAATGTCGGAATTGGAGGCAATCTATTGATGTCGATAAAAGACTTCCTAGTTGTCGCCAACAAGGAGTACGGGTGAACTCGAGGATATTTAGCTGGGGAACTGTGCTTAGTGGAGTGCCCCAGGGAACAGTTTTGGGACCAGTGCTATTCCTCTTGTATGTAAATGACCGTCCTTGTCTCCCATCATCATCGATGTTGCTATATGTTGACGATGTCAAGATATGCAGAACGATATGATGTAAGGGTGATAGTTTGGAACTCCTAAATGACCTGAAGAAATTACCTGAATGATCTTAAACCTGGCAGTTGCGGATAAATACTTCCATGTGTGTTGTGATGCATATCGGTCATCAAGGTACAAATACACACACGATGAATAACACTGAGCTACCTGTCGTCCAGACTTAGTAGTCATCCCTAGCCAAGACCTAAAGACTAATGCACACTGCCGTGGAATTAATTACCTCAGCACGTGGTTGAGGCTCAGTCTGTCGACTCTTCCAAGATAAAGTTGAATCAACTTGGAGACCACCATTGCCGGGACTAACACAGGCCGTCGGAAAGACGTCTGTTAATAGTGCGCAAGGAACTTGTAGATGGATTGCTCCAATGTTAAAGCTTTTTAATATGCAAACGTAATGCTTTCGAAATTTGCGCCCCGGTTTAACCATAATCGTGTCAAAATAATCTATCCCCGTTGTTGCGAATAAAAAACCGAGCGTCGTCCGCGTGGATGGTAGGTCTCCGATCAGTTGTGTCAAATTATCCTCCTGCATGAACCAGGTTGTCAATTACGATCGATCGTAACTCACTGATCACACAATTCCTAGCAGTCATATTTTATGAAGTCTTGTGTCATTTTATTCAACTTCCTCGAATTTTCGCTTTTTTGCGTTTTCTAATAAATCCTTCTCGGCATTGTCCAGTTCATTAAGCAAAAAAGGTTCACTCCCTATCGCTTTCTTGAAGAGGTAATGCTTGAATAGAGTGAGTCAAGCTGTACATTGTTTAAGTTTGGTCCTCGACGAAAAATACGATACAAATATATCTGAAGGGAAAACTATAGTCTTGGTGTTCAAGGCTGCAACGTTCTTCATCTCCAGCTCGAAAGAGAACCCTTATATCTCATTCCGTTTATACCCAGTTTATATATTCTTTTCGGTTATTAGAAATTCGTATCCTGAAAGCTAAATCAGCAAGGTTTATAGTTGATGGCACGTACGTTCATTGTGATGGCCCTATTTGTTCGCGGATGAAATTGATTCTATCAGCTACATATGTCCTGAAGCGTGAGGTTGTACTGAGTATGTAGTTTAATACCAACATGGAGCCAGTCCAGAAGTAAATTTCAGTCACGTCTTTCAGTTTCATTCCTTCCACTACTTACCTTGTTTATTATGTTCTGGATCATTTATCACATAAATGGTTCAATTAACATCGTTCATGTTTGTGGAATTATGGCTATCACATGTCATATATCTCCGACATATTTATAAACTGCCCGTACACTAAACAACCTGGTAAATAAATTGGCGGTCTAGCAGCACGCGTGGGCACACAAAGCGTTAGTCTAAGCAGTCAAGCAAACCTCCTGCATTCTATAACGGCATGGTGGCAACCGTCTCAGCATTGGCAACGGTTAGCAACTCTATCATAGACATAGGTTTTGAGTCATAATTTCGGTAGTATGAACTAATTTTCTCGTTATGCAACATTTGTTTATTCATCGCATCTGTACTTAGTAATCCTCATCTTCCTATTTATTTAGAGACAGTCTAGACGAAACATCAGCTGATTTTTGTTTTGTTCGAAGATCCTTACTTTAATGTTAATATACACATCAGATATTCGACACCACATTACTAACCGATAAACAACCATTGTGTTCATCTTATCTATTCGTTCACATATAAAACAGCATGCTGTATCATCCATCAACTATAAACGTTTTCAAATTAATATACTATTCCCGAAACAGTGTACGGCAGAACATGTAGTTTAGAGCTGATGTTTCAAAGATGCACACTTGTTCGCCACATAAAAGTCAGTCTCACCCACCCATCATGAATAATCATATTTATCGGTATATTTATAGCGCATTAGTACGGTTTGGTAACAGACGAGGTCGCGCGCATATCACTCAAACGACATAAACCACGTTAGGCTTCAGTAATAAAAAGGAGTACACTTGCGTATATCTCGTCAACACAGTCACTATGCTGCTTTTCTGGTCATTCTACTAATACACACTCAACGATAACTCGAAGCATCTATTTATGACGCGCACAAAATCGTTCACTGGCCTATCATCCCACCATAGGTGTCAGTTCCAGCACAACAATGAATTTCACACATCAAAGTAGTTATCATTTTGCGGCGGGATTATTTTCATCCTACATCCTGTTGACAAGTACTTCACTTTCGATTGACGAAACCAACTACATATATCCATCCACATCAGTAGCACACACCGTAATATTTCTCAAATTTGCAATATGAGAATTAAGTGTTACCTTCTGAGGCATTGGAAACACTTACAATAGTTTTATTTTCATCAAGTCGCAGACAATATTTCAAGAACACTCACGAAGCCTAATTTGGTCCACCAAAATTTACCTGATGCTTATCTTGCTTTTCATGCTGATTGTTACACCAGACTGGCAGGTTTTCCCGTATAATGTATTTCCTTGACTCCTAAGTAGTTTGCACAGTTATAAACCTACGGAATACAGTCGACAGTTTCTAAAGCTTAAAATGAACAGTAGTGTTACAGAATAATTGAATGTGTCCAATCTCACCATATTTAAAACATTTGAAATTACGAAATACACATGAATGATATGCGTGAAACTTGCCACAGAACAAACATTTACCAAAATTGTGCTTATCTTTGTCAACTATCTCACAAATCAATTCTGATGACAGTTCGCCATAAGCTCTCACTGTACCAGTTGTGTTCGAGTAGAGAGCCTTTATAAGGTTAATGTACTTCTTCGGTACTCCTTTCAGTGATAAACACTGCCACAGAACCTCACGATCAACAGAGTCGAATGTCGGCTTAAGGTCGAGAAATGCTTCGATTGTGGAGCGTCTGAATGTGTGTCTATGTTCTGGGACCTGACGTAGTGTGAATATCTGGTCCATACAGCCACGTCCAAGTCGAGAACCATCCTGTATTTCTCTAATCTGTTCTTCATGAGCTTTAGTTAGGCGTCGAAGTATTATTGAAGCTAATATTTTAGACACTATATTTGTCAAACTGATTCCTCTGTGATTGTCAAAAGAGGACTTTTGTCCGTCCTTATGGACTGGCTCAATCAGTGATTGAGACCAGTCAGATGGGATTACGTCCAGTTCCCAAATTCTACTTAAGACCTCAGTTAATTTTCTTGCTAATACTGGACCACCATCCTTAAAAATCTCAGGAGTAAACCTGTTTGGGCCTGCTGCACTCCCTCGCTCCAGATTTCCTATGGCTTTTACAACTTCGTAAAGAGGCGGAGGGCCTAAATTAACTTGCCATTCAGGTTGACTGGAGGTTGTGTGAAATCGAAGTGTGATTGAAGGCCAGTTGAACTGATCCCTAAAGTGTTCTACACATCGATCCAATCTCCTGGATTGAGATAGTATAATGTATCCGTCTTTTTCTGACAAAGTTTCGCAACAGTTGAGTTCCTAATACCGATTTCCTTAAAAAGTCTGAACAATTGTTTGCTACTACCTATATCCGCTGACCTTTCCATCTCTCTTGCTCTCAAAATATATATACAAATATATTTTTGTTGATATGGGCTTACTTTTTTTTACATCAAAGGCATTCTTTATGTTTGGATTAAATTTCAATGTAAAATTAGTGTAATTAACCTAGCTTGGCATCATTATTTGCGCTTGTTAACCCTCGTGAGGAGCTTAGGCCGCCCTATCAGAATTCTTCCTGGAACTCTGTTCTGAAAAATCCTTTCCAGTTCCAATTGATTCCCTTGATGTCTGCTTCTGATCCTCCCTTTCATTGCAAATTAGGACATGCCTCGCGATTCAGTTTGATGATTTCTGCAACACATGTCTTATCCAGTCAGTATTTTCACCCGAACTTTACACAAAACATTCTGACTTAATCCAGATCGACAGTGCTGGGTTCGAATCCTACGTGCAGGGTCGTGGATGCTGACTGACCCGGAGCCTTTGACCTAAATGTCTAACCCACAAGGCAGTGGAGCATCGTAAGGAGATGCAATCTCATGGTACCCGGTGACCAAACATTGGTTCATACGCCATTTGTTCCCTCAGGATACTGGAGCCCATGTGCAGCATTGGTTTGGGATCCGGTTAAAACGCCGGATATTCGCTTTTTGTCCTCTCATTTTCGTAAACAACACCCCCGCCACGAGAAGGCAATGAGTATGACTTCCCTGGCAGAGGCTGTATACGCGCGGCCGTGTGAGAGTATTTCGAGAGGTAGAGCGAACTCTCCCCACTCTCGGCTGTACCAGGGCATTTGGGGGCGATGTATGGTCAGTTTTTAGACATCAATCATATGTATCTGTAGAGATTTACCGATGAGTTATTTATACTTCATTGTATTATACGTTTTACAAAAATATCTTTATGCATCCAATCTATTTTGTTTATGTCAAGTACATATTTTTGTACTTCACTTCACAGCTAGTTGATACTACAATCCGATTTTATTTGGTCAATGAAGAGAGCATGTTCCAAACTTGCGGTTTACAGTCTGATGGTTCATAGTGCATGTTTGTTTGTTTGTCATTTGTCCACTGAATATTTGAACAGGAAATATTTCTATTTCTTTGAAATGTATATTTATAAAAGCTCTTTCTTCTTTATTTTTAGTTGACTTAGGCTCTATACTTGGAATATGAATATTCCTTTTGGCCACTCTTCTTGTTGTCTATCGTCTAAGGCGTAAGTAAGTTGTAGTTTTTTATTGTATATATATATATATATATATATATATATATATATATATATATACATATTTGTATATAAGTATTTTATATATGCCCTGGTACGGCCGAGAGTGGGGTGAGTCCGCTCTACCTCTCGAAATACTCTCACACGGCCGCGCGTATACAGCCTCTGCCAGGGAAGTCATACTCATTGCCTTCTCGTGGCGGGGGTGTTGTTTACGAAAATGAGAGGACAAAAAGCGAATATCCGGCGTTTTAACCGGATCCCAAACCAATGCTGCACATGGTCTCCAGTATCCTGAGGGAACAAATGGCGTATGAACCAATGTTTGGTCACCGGGTACCATGAGATTGCATCTCCTTACGATGCTCCACTGCCTTGTGGGTTAGACCTTTAGGTCAAAGGCTCCAGGTGTAGACCCTAAGAAAACCAGCTGCTTCGGTTTGTGCACCCGGGCAGTATCACAGCCCGCACGGCTTTTTCGTAGGATTTTTGACGTGTTAGCTCTGTTCTTCAAAGGGTCTTACCGACGGAGAGGGAGATCCGTGAGGTAAGGTGAGGTGTGACATTTTTAGGGTCGACCTTTTCTAACCCCACCCCTCCTTGTGGGAAGGCAGCATCGCTGTCATGCTGGTTGTCCGAGGGCAACACATTACTGCTGTCACAACTCTCTACAGTCAGCAGTACGACTTCGCCCTCAGACCTTGAGTTGCTGCTTTTAGTCTTACCGTTCACCAATCGACCTGCCTGGCAAGGTAGCACCTACAGGAACATATGTTCCAGCCAATATAGCTCGGTTGGGTCATCACGATAGGCAAGCCCTAAAGTGTTCTACCCATCGATCCAATCTCCTGGATTGAGATAGTATAATGTATCCGTCTTTTTCTGACAAAGTTTCGCAACAGTTGAGTTCCTAATACCGGTTTCCTTAAAAAGTCTGAACAATTGTTTGCTACTACCTATATCCGCTGACCTTTCCATCTCTCTTGCTCTCAAAATATATATACAAATATATTTTTGTTGATATGGGCTTACTTTTTTTTACATCAAAGGCATTCTTTATGTTTGGATTAAACTTCAATGTAAAATTAGTGTAATTAACCTAGCTTGGCATCATTATTTGCGCTTGTTAACCCTCGTGAGGAGCTTAGGCCGCCCTATCAGAATTCTTCCTGGAACTCTGTTCTGAAAAATCCTTTCCAGTTGCAATTGATTCCCTTGATGTCTGCTTCTGATCCTCCCTTTCATTGCAAATTAGGACATGCCTCGCGATTCAGTTTGATGATTTCTGCAATACATGTCTTATCCAGTCAGTATTTTCACCCGAACTTTACACAAAACATTCTGACTTAATCCAGATCGACAGTGCTGGGTTCGAATCCCACGTGCAGGGTCGAGGATGCTGACTGTTGAGAAGTCACACGCTAGGACAAACCAGCCGTCCAGTGCTTCCAGATTTTCAATGGCAGTTTGATATTGATCGATTCATGATCTCAATCGAAACATCTGATTATTTTAAACATATCTTGTTTCTTCTGCTTACTTGAAGGAGTCAGATGAACTGATTTACTTGTAACTTCAATAACACATTTAGTGAATAACGTGGTTCCAATGAAGTTATATAGCCGTGTACACAACGCATTGGATATATGAAACGAAAAATATTCCTGGGTTGAAGTCTCAATATAAAAATCAATATTGGGATACCGGTACACGTAGCTAACTAGCTATCCCTGAATAGAACAAAAGGCATATATTGAGTTTTTCTGCTATCTACAATTCATGTCTTTTATTGAAATCACATTTTTATTTTGTCGGTTAACTGACAACAATTCGATTTTATTTGGGTGTGGGTGGGCGGTTGAGATTCAAAGTCACTAAGCAATGGATGATAATTGTCTTGTCGTAGTCAGAAACCTTTCACCAGAATGCATCCACATTCAAGTCGTAAGTAATGTCTATTTATAATGACTACTATATAGTAATTAAAAAAACAGTCTTTGCAACTTCTTTAATCAAACTATAATAATGTCGGAAAATAAGGATACAGAAAGTGAGAATAAAGGAGAGTAGGTAATCGACGTCGTATAAAAAAACCAATAAAAATGAATGTGAATTGCCTGAGTTTTAATCGAGGGGGGGAATAGTAATTCCAGTAATTAATTTCATTTCATTTTATCTGAGTGTGGGCTGTGATACTGTACGGGTGCCCACACCGAAGCAGCTGGTTTTCTTAGGGTCTACACCTGGAGCCTTTGACCTAAAGGTCTAACCCACAAGGCAGTGGAGCATCGTAAGGAGATAAAATCCCATGGTAGCTGGTGACCGAAAATTGGTTCATACGCCATTTGTTCCCTCAGGATACTGGAGCCCATGTGCAGCATTGGTTTGGGATCCGGTTAAAACGCCGGATATTCGCTTTTTGTCCTCACATTTTCGTAAACAACACCCCCGCCAAGAGAAGGCAATGAGTATGACTTCCCTGGCAGAGGCTGTATACGCGCGGCCGTGTGAGAGTATTTCGAGAGGTAGAGCGGACTCACCCCACTCTCGGCCGTACCAGGGCATATATAAAATACTTATATACAAATATGTATATATATACATATATATATATATATGTATATATATATATATATATATACAATAAAAAACTACAACTTACTTACGCCTTAGACGATAGACAACAAGAAGAGTGGCCAAAAGGAATATTCATATTCCAAGTATAGAGCCTAAGTCAACTAAAAATAAAGAAGAAAGAGCTTTTATAAATATACATTTCAAAGAAATAGAAATATTTCCTGTTCAAATATTCAGTGGACAAATGACAAACAAACAAACATGCACTATGAACCATCAGACTGTAAACCGCAAGTTTGGAACATGCTCTCTTCATTGACCAAATAAAATCGGATTGTAGTATCAACTAGCTGTGAAGTGAAGTACAAAAATATGTACTTGACATAAACAAAATAGATTGGATGCATAAAGATATTTTTGTAAAACGTATAATACAATGAAGTATAAATAACTCATCGGTAAATCTCTACAGATACATATGATTGATGTCTAAAAACTGACCATACATCGCCCCCAAATGCCCTGGTACAGCCGAGAGTGGGGAGAGTTCGCTCTACCTCTCGAAATACTCTCACACGGCCGCGCGTATACAGCCTCTGCCAGGGAAGTCATACTCATTGCCTTCTCGTGGCGGGGGTGTTGTTTACGAAAATGTGAGGACAAAAAGCGAATATCCGGCGTTTTAACCGGATCCCAAACCAATGCTGCACATGGGCTCCAGTATCCTGAGGGAACAAATGGCGTATGAACCAATTTTCGGTCACCAGCTACCATGGGATTTTATCTCCTTACGATGCTCCACTGCCTTGTGGGTTAGACCTTTAGGTCAAAGGCTCCGGGTCAGTCAGCATCCACGACCCTGCACGTAGGATTCGAACCCAGCACTGTCGATCTGGATTAAGTCAGAATGTTTTGTGTAAAGTTCGGGTGAAAATACTGACAGGATAGGACATGTGTTGCTGAAATCATCAAACTGAATCGCGAGGCATGTCCTAATTTGCAATGAAAGGGAGGATCAGAAGCAGACATCAAGGGAATCAATTGCAACTGGAAAGGATTTTTCAGAACAGAGTTCCTGGAAGAATTCTGATAGGGCGGCCTAAGCTCCTCACGAGGGTTAACAAGCGCAAATAATGATGCCAAGCTAGGTTAATTACACTAATTTTACATTGAAATTTAATCCAAACATAAAGAATGCCTTTGATGTAAAAAAAAGTAAGCCCATATCAACAAAAATATATTTGTATATATATTTTGAGAGCAAGAGAGATGGAAAGGTCAGCGGATATAGGTAGTAGCAAACAATTGTTCAGACTTTTTAAGGAAACCGGTATTAGGAACTCAACTGTTGCGAAACTTTGTCAGAAAAAGACGGATACATTATACTATCTCAATCCAGGAGATTGGATCGATGTGTAGAACACTTTAGGGATCAGTTCAACTGGCCTTCAATCACACTTCGATTTCACACAACCTCCAGTCAACCTGAATGGCAAGTTAATTTAGGCCCTCCGCCTCTTTACGAAGTTGTAAAAGCCATAGGAAATCTGGAGCGAGGGAGTGCAGCAGGCCCAAACAGGTTTACTCCTGAGATTTTTAAGGATGGTGGTCCAGTATTAGCAAGAAAATTAACTGAGGTCTTAAGTAGAATTTGGGAACTGGACGTAATCCCATCTGACTGGTCTCAATCACTGATTGAGCCAGTCCATAAGGACGGACAAAAGTCCTCTTTTGACAATCACAGAGGAATCAGTTTGACAAATATAGTGTCTAAAATATTAGCTTCAATAATACTTCGACGCCTAACTAAAGCTCATGAAGAACAGATTAGAGAAATACAGGATGGTTCTCGACTTGGACGTGGCTGTATGGACCAGATATTCACACTACGTCAGGTCCCAGAACATAGACACACATTCAGACGCTCCACAATCGAAGCATTTCTCGACCTTAAGCCGACATTCGACTCTGTTGATCGTGAGGTTCTGTGGCAGTGTTTATCACTGAAAGGAGTACCGAAGAAGTACATTAACCTTATAAAGGCTCTCTACTCGAACACAACTGGTACAGTGAGAGCTTATGGCGAACTGTCATCAGAATTGATTTGTGAGATAGTTGACAAAGATAAGCACAATTTTGGTAAATGTTTGTTCTGTGGCAAGTTTCACGCATATCATTCATGTGTATTTCGTAATTTCAAATGTTTTAAATATGGTGAGATTGGACACATTCAATTATTCTGTAACACTACTGTTCATTTTAAGCTTTAGAAACTGTCGACTGTATTCCGTAGGTTTATAACTGTGCAAACTACTTAGGAGTCAAGGAAATACATTATACGGGAAAACCTGCCAGTCTGGTGTAACAATCAGCATGAAAAGCAAGATAAGCATCAGGTAAATTTTGGTGGACCAAATTAGGCTTCGTGAGTGTTCTTGAAATATTGTCTGCGACTTGATGAAAATAAAACTATTGTAAGTGTTTCCAATGCCTCAGAAGGTAACACTTAATTCTCATATTGCAAATTTGAGAAATATTACGGTGTGTGCTACTGATGTGGATGGATATATGTAGTTGGTTTCGTCAATCGAAAGTGAAGTACTTGTCAACAGGATGTAGGATGAAAATAATCCCGCCGCAAAATGATAACTACTTTGATGTGTGAAATTCATTGTTGTGCTGGAACTGACACCTATGGTGGGATGATAGGCCAGTGAACGATTTTGTGCGCGTCATAAATAGATGCTTCGAGTTATCGTTGAGTGTGTATTAGTAGAATGACCAGAAAAGCAGCATAGTGACTGTGTTGACGAGATATACGCAAGTGTACTCCTTTTTATTACTGAAGCCTAACGTGGTTTATGTCGTTTGAGTGATATGCGCGCGACCTCGTCTGTTACCAAACCGTACTAATGCGCTATAAATATACCGATAAATATGATTATTCATGATGGGTGGGTGAGACTGACTTTTATGTGGCGAACAAGTGTGCATCTTTGAAACATCAGCTCTAAACTACATGTTCTGCCGTACACTGTTTCGGGAATAGTATATTAATTTGAAAACGTTTATAGTTGATGGATGATACAGCATGCTGGTTTATATGTGAACGAATAGATAAGATGAACACAATGGTTATTTATCGGCTAGTAATGTGGCGTCGAATATCTGATGTGTATAATATTAACATTAAAGTAAGGATCTTCGAACAAAACAAAAATCAGCTGATGTTTCGTCCAGACTGTCTCTAAATAAGTAGGAAGATGACGATTACTGAGTACAGATGCGATGAATAAACAAATGTTGCATAACGAGAAAATTAGTTCATACTACCGAATTTATGACTCAAAACCTATGTCTATGATAGAGTTGCTAACCGTTGCCAATGCTGAGACGGTTGCCACCATGCCGTTATAGAATGCAGGAGGTTTGCTTGACTGCTTAGACTTACGCTTTGTGTGCCCACGCGTGCTGCTAGACCGCCAATTTATTTACCAGGTTGTTCAGTGTACGGGCAGTTTATAAATATTTCGGAGATATATGACATGTGATAGCCATAATTCCACAAACATGAACGATGTTAATTGAACCATTTATGTGATAAATGATCCAGAACATAATAAACGAGGTAAGTAGTGGAAGGAATGAAACTGAAAGACGTGACCAAAATCTACTTCTGGACTGGCTCCATGTTGGTGTTAAACTACATAGTCAGTACAACCTCACGCTTCAGGACATATGTAGCTGATAGAATCAATTTCATCCGCGAACACATAGGGCCATCACAATGAACGTTCGTGCCATCAACTATAAACTTTGCTGATTTAGCTTTCAGGACACGAATTTCTAATAACCGAAAAGAATATATAAACTGGGTATAAACGGAATGAGATATAAGGGTTCCCTTTCGAGCTGGAGATGAAGAACGTTGCAGCCTTGAACACCAAGACTATAGTTTTTCCTTCAGATATATTTGTATCGTATTTTTCGTCGAGGACCAAACTTAAACAATGTACAGCTTGACTCACTCTATTCAAGCATTACCTCTGCAAGAAAGCGATAGGGAGTGAACCTTTTTTGCTTAATGAACTGGACAATGCCGAGAAGGATTTATTAGAAAACGCAAAAAAGCGAAAATTCGAGGAAGTTGAATAAAATGACACAAGACTTCATAAAATATGACTGCTAGGAATTGTGTGATCAGTGAGTTACGATCGATCGTAATTGACAACCTGGTTCATGCAGGAGGATAATTTGACACAACTGATCGGAGACCTACCATCCACGCGGACGACGCTCGGTTTTTTATTCGCAACAACGGGGATAGATTATTTTGACACGATTATGGTTAAACCGGGGCGCAAATTTCGAAAGCATTACGTTTGCATATTAAAAAGCTTTAACATTGGAGCAATCCATCTACAAGTTCCTTGCGCACTATTAACAGACGTCTTTCCGACGGCCTGTGTTAGTCCCGGCAATGGTGGTCTCCAAGTTGATTCAACTTTATCTTGGAAGAGTCGACAGACTGAGCCTCAACCACGTGCTGAGGTAATTAATTCCACGGCAGTGTGCATTAGTCTTTAGGTCTTGGCTAGGGATGACTACTAAGTTTGGACGACAGGTAGCTCAGTGTTATTCATCGTGTGTGTATTTGTACCTTGATGACCGATATGCATCACAACAAACATGGAAGTATTTATCCGCAACTGCCAGGTTTAAGATCATTCAGGTAATTTCTTCAGGTCATTTAGGAGTTCCAAACTATCACCCTTACATCATATCGTTCTGCATATCTTGACATCGTCAACATATAGCAACATCGATGATGATGGGAGACAAGGACGGTCATTTACATACAAGAGGAATAGCACTGGTCCCAAAACTGTTCCCTGGGGCACTCCACTAAGCACAGTTCCCCAGCTAAATATCCTCGAGTTCACCCGTACTCCTTGTTGGCGACAACTAGGAAGTCTTTTATCGACATCAATAGATTGCCTCCAATTCCGACATTTCTTAGCTTATATAACGGCCGGTTGTGCGGAACTTTGTCAAAAGCTTGGCTGGAATCAATGTAGGCTACGTCTACAGGTAGCTTTTGGTCCTTAAGAGCGCACCAGCTTTCACGAGCGACTTGTAAGTTAATGAGACAAGAATAACTTATTCTGAAGCCGTGCTGCTTCTCCGAAAGGATCCGGTTTTCATCGAGGTACTAAAAAGCTCCTTCCGAATAATATTTTCTCAAATTTTAACAACCACACTAGTTAGGCTAACGGGGAGGTAATTCTCAGGTTTGTGTTTCGTACCTGTTTTGAAGACAGGACTAACTATGGTGTTCTTTCAGTCTTTCGGTAAACGATCCTGCATTACGGATAGATCAAAACATATACTTGAAGGGTTCGCAACGAAGTCAGATAATTCCTTCAGTAGACTAGGAATAAATTCATCGGGCTCCGTAGATTACCTATGTCAAGCTTATTAAGCAGACCAGAGACATCGAGTTCTTTAATGATCACGCTATATAGTGTATGTGTGGGGGGATTTGTATGCGCTGACGTGAACGATGCTTCTATGGTAAAGTAGTTCGAGAACACTTGAGCCTTACCAAAGTCGTCCTGCACTAATGATGCAGCAATACTGTCCCCTCATAGTGTACGAATATTTCCTCTTCTTTTGGTCCTGTGACTGTAGTTATGTCTGGCTTTGAAGAATCAATCTGTACACCTAGTTCCGGTCGCTTACTGAGTAAGCTTTGAGCATTAGTGTAACAGATCCGAAGCCTATTTAAGCGGCATTGTTGCGATTCATAACTCGCAGAGATTTGCGGAAGAAGATATACAGTGATAGACGAATTAAAATTGTTGTTGGGTAAGAGAAGGAGTCACAACTTCTATTGCCGAACTTAAAAAATAAAATAGTGGCCAAAGAAATGACCAGACGGAACATGGAATGCACTACAATGCCCCTCACGCAAGTCATCCTGGAGAAATGTGAAAAATATTGATAAGAAGTGTACGCAGAACTTTGAATTCACTATCTGGTGAGCAGACTACTTCCTGTGGGATGCTCACCACTTGTTTGACTGCAATAGAAATAATACTTGATGATAGACCTCTATCACAATTACGTTTACGGGAAGCCTTTTTTGTTTCATACAAAAGGACGCGATAAACAACATAGACATCTCATACGTTGAGGTTTGCAACTAATTTCTTCATATTATTCAACCAAGAACTGGTGTTCTAGAAAAAGTAGTTGTTATGTGAACTTCGATTTTGCGCGTATCTCATTCTGGTGACTTAGACATTTCGGAAGACTCAACTTAAGGTAACTTCACTTCAACAGACACTGAAAACCTGGAAGCCATAAACTGTTATTTCATCTAAGTATGCGACTAGTATACAATACACAATCATTATCCTGCCAATGATCACCAGTTTTAATGAACGACAACTGAGTAATACCGCTAGTTGACTGAATTCAGGAATATAAACCACTAGATGCCAAATCTTTAGTTTAAGATCGAATCATGTTGAAATCTCAGTTGTTCACTTGTTAATGGTTTCATATCACGTAAACAGATTCATTAGTCAGCGTATTTCATCGATAAAAATCAAAATATACACCGGTTAATGACTTGTAGTTCAATTTTCTCACTGTCAGGACACCAACAATTGTGCTTTGATCAATAAATATAAACATCTCTGTCCTACAAGATGTCAGTTGTGTTTACAGTAACGTAGCAGCAAATTTTCATACTGCGAAATTGACTGATATGAGTTTGAATTACACGAGGAGTATTGGTTTCTTCAAGATTGAGAGTATAACATACCGACTTGTACCAACTACTACAAGGAAACGGACTACACGATTTTCCGCCGACAGTCTACAAACACCGAACATTGTCTAGCTCAATTAAATTATCTCCTTAATAAAATCATCCCAAACGATGAATCTGAAATTGGCGAGACGGTGCAAACCTGACTTGCTATTTAAATATTCGACTGCGAATGCTCCTTTGCAAAAGAGCGCATTTCAAATCTGTTGAAAAGTGAGGGCAAACTTCAGCACAAAATGACACGTCAAAATGTATTCAACCTCACGTAAAATTTGATCGCTCACATTGAACCATGATATGCAACCATAGTCAACATTCAGTGAAAACATACATTTGGTCAATAGTAAAATGTGTTTATTCAGAATATCAGATGAGGATGAGTTTATCCGCCACAGTGATTGATATAAAATGGAACACAGAACGTGATGTGGATTTTATCACCAGGATGATTCACCACAGTCTCATAGACCGATGTACACAGGAAGTAATAACTAGTCGAGTCTCAAAGAATCAGGATTATTAATGGGCGATCCATAGATTGATAAACTGAGGAAGTGAGAGCTAGATGATTCTGTGAGGAAACAACCACTAAACTCATCTGAAATGAGACGGTGAATGTCTACAGTGTTTATTCATAGATGGAGCACAGCCTTCTATGAATTGACAGTCGAGAGATTTGTTTTCACTTCATTTTGTTTATAGAAAGTAGTAATCTTCTGAAAAATGAGAATTTCACTCATCTTTTTTCTGAACGTGTGGCTAATTATCAAGTTATTATTAGAAATCGTTGTTTTTTTGCTCTAAATAAGATTCATATTACGCCCACTATACATAATAGATGATATAGAATAATACCAAATTATTTGATTAATGAGATGGCGTGAGGTGACTGACGACAACACAGTTCTAATCATTGATATTTCTGTCAATAACTGAGGTCAACAGAAATATGTTTTTGTTAATTAAATGGTGAGATAATTGACACTGAGATTAAAGAAGTGATAATATATTTTAGTTTAAATTTATGCAAAGAATGTAACAGCAATGATAGAATTTGGTGTAATGTTATAGTTGATCAAGGGATGCGGACAGTGTAAGATCTATTTTGAAGGTTTTATGTGTTGGTGAAAATCCCTACATGTATATACTTGTACTTTGTTCCTATTGATCCCCTTAGTTGTACATTGTTGTATTTTGATTACATTTGAATTGTTAATATTTGTATTTTTCTAATAGTTTTTGTTTTTATTACGCATTCACTAAGCTTGTGTTTCTTCCTGAACTGCATCTGCTTTGTTTTACTTGAGACTTGTTTTGGCGGAAGCCATATTGATTTGTTCCTCCTGTTGTGTGTGATCTATCCAGTCAGGATAGAATAACGTTCATTTGTTGTGATTGGTAATTTTTCCTCATCTTCTATCAACTTCTTTATTTATTGTAATTTAGATTTAATTGATTGAACAATCATTGGTTGAATAGCCGGGTGATAATATTTGTTTAGGTAATGATTTATATTAAATTTATTATGAATTATAGAACCGCTAGTTACCCGATAACTTGTTTTGATTTCGACGGGAAAGGGCGCGTGTCTAAAATCCCCGGTCGGCTCTTCTTCAACATCCAAACCGTAGTTTGGATCCTACAGACAGAATTCCCAATTTTTCAAATCTTATTGCTGAATGCACAGCATTCAAAAGCCATTGCATCAGTAGGCCAATGAGAGAAAGTTGATCAAACGAGATACATTCTAAAGTTGGAACATTTCATTTGCGATTGCGTGCAACCGTTTTCGTTGTTCTGCTTTGCAGCATATTTTTGCATAATGTCGATTGTTGTGAGATAATTGTCCTCATATTGAATATAGATCAGATGGAGGCGAAAGTAATGAGTGACATTTACAAATTGTCGAGTGATGTATGTTACTAAAATCAAGGAGAAATGAACTGTTGGATTGGTTATCTGTGGATGCTGAGGGGGACTGTCATCTGTCAACTACGTTCACCTGTGTTCTTGAGTCGAACTCCATTAGGATCAGTTACAGTTATTACAATTTCCAATGGAGAGATCGGTCTTTAGGTCAGGAGTATATAACTCCACTAATGTGTACATAATTATTTTCCTAATTCAACTGAATCAGTTCATATTGTGGAATAAGTACAAAATTCAGTTTGACTGACAGGCGTCATTATCCTTGCGAAAGAACATCCTTCAATTCTCATTCAGAGTTTTAATGGTTTAATTTCTTTAATCTAGTTGGCATTGTTTAGCGATGTTTGTTCGACGAGATTTGGTTGCTGACACCTGGGATGTGGTCATATTCTACTTTTTGTGCTGTCAGTTAGCACATTAGACAAGTTGGGTCATGAAAATTCATCCATAATGAACAATACTTTATTCAACGAATATTGAAGACAATCTGAACATTGGATTATGGAATGATTCGAATAATAGACAACTGAGGTTGTCTGGAATGAAATAAGAGTAGCTGTGTCTTCAATTCAACAACCGTCATAAATTTGCTGTAAACTATCATACTATCATACTAAACTGACCATTTTGTCATCGGAGTGTTGAGGAAGATTGTCCGAAGTAAAATCATAATGGTTTTCGTAATCTGACTATTCAAACATTGATGTTTATGCAAAAATCAAACCAGCTTGGTTTATAAAGAGCCAGATAAAAGCGATTCGCAGTTCTATCTTGGCACATCTTATTGATAGCAGTCATGCCGTAGATAAAGCGAAATCATTTCGAGTTATCTGTCGCATACCTCCATCGTTCCCCAACGGAGTTCGTTCCCGCCTCCTACATATAGCTGAAGCCATTGGAATTCGTACACATAACCCTAATTTATGTGTACAGAAGAAATTCGTAACCCCCCTATCCCTTCCATGGCCAGTTATAACTTATTTATTATTTATTTATTTATTTTATTCTATTTTGTTATCATTAACCTTGTATTCTTCACTATCTAATTATTGAAATCCAATAAACGATCTATCTATCATGCAATGATGCGCTACACTGTGAATGAATATCTACGTCACTTGACAGAAGTGTGACTGTGAATAACTGCAACGCTGCTGCACGTGAATTTGTTGTCATGTGGAGGAATTGTGTTATTGTACTCACTTCCATCCATTACCGTACACATTCCTGATTACCTCGAAGCAATCATAATGGATCCAGTTCAAACAAATGAAATCTGTCATCTCACCTGCCCTTACTAGTTACCACACATCTATTGTATTTCAAATTGGTGAAGTACTAAATGCAACATTCAAACAAGTACACAGTGAGAGACGATCAAGATTTTAACGATTTATCTCACAGATTATTTGACAGTGAAATTTTCAATTAGCTGAACGTCAGAAAACGCAGTGAAGCTTGACAGAGAATGACTGTGTTGGAAAGTACAATATAATACTCTGTTTTCCTTAACCGGCCAAAAGACGAGAATTCTCGATAACATTTGACTTCCTATAATTCATTGTTTTAAAAAAGTACCTGGATAAATTGTGTCATTACGGAATTATTAATAGAGTCGTATAGTCTGTGTGCACGTTAAAAAATGTTGATATCCTTCTATCGTGTTCAATGTATCTTGATGCATTCGACAGTGTTGATTTGCGCAAAGTAAGATAATGATCCAAAAAAATTGAAACAACACCACATTACTATTCAATTGTGCAACTTACGTTCTCATAATAAAACGACATTTTCCCATTCGGATGTATCAGAATAAATATACTGAATGCAGGAACTACAAGCAGAAGACTATCGTTATTTAGAATTTGAGGTATTAGTGATTAACATGTCATTGTTGGATGCAAAAGTGTATGTTCCTACGTGCAAAGTGATCAGTTTTAGGCACGTATTTTCTTCCTTATCTCAAATGTTTTTTTGGTAGAATTCGTAATGAATATATTCTAGTGAACGTCGTGCAAAATGAAGCAATCTAGCATCCATAAATATAAATGTCAGATAAATAGGTTCCGAAGTCGTATTACAACCCTGTTTTCATATCGAAATAATAAATCATCGGGCTTCCAATTAAATCTGATAGTTGAGGAGGTATTTAAATTTACTCAACACTCTTTATAAATACCACTGAAGAAATCGACCCTTAGTACACATGACATTAGCTACGGTTTTTTGTTTACAAATAGAACATGGTAACTTATTCGGTAATGCAACGCATTGGTTTGTCTGTGATCAGTTACGATGAAAAATGAATAGCTTCGGATTATTCGTCTTGGTGATTTCTTAATTTGAATGAATAATCCTTATGAATGACCGTGTGATGAGTAACACAAATTTACTCATTTCGAAATACAGACTTCTGATCAAGCAGCTGTGAAGCCAATTGACGAAGATGTACCTCTGCATTCGTTTATCCACAAGTACAATGTGTTTATGACCTAATTTATTCATACGGATCTATTTATTACACGTGAAATCTAGTATGCTCCTGATTATGTCAACTGTCCTTCAGCTCTCAATCAATATGTTGAAACAATCGATGGATTCCACATATAATTCCCGCTTCTTAGTTTTCTGGTATGGTTACACTTTATTACCTCTGTCAGTATTTGAAAAGAATTCAGTGACGTAAAATGAACAGGAAATGTGTAAGCCAGTACTGCGAATGATGTTGTATGTGTTTAAATATTTCAAGTGTAATCAAATAATCATTTTATGGATTCATACTTTTATCATCAGGTTTTAGATAATAAGAATTTCTGACGACTAATAATCGGTCTGAAATGATGAAAATAAAAATATTTGTGTTTTATATATATGCATATTGAATATCCACAGAGAATGAGTTTGGACACGAGTTATCATCTTCCTTTCAAGATTTAAGTAAACCGGTTCAATTAAATGGGAGTTGCATAGAGACTTATACTTATTTCAACGATATGATGAATGTTTCAATCTAATCAACTGAGAAGAATATTTTACTTCTGAAGCGTTGACTTTAGATGCTTCAGACGATCTAGTAGACTGGTAATATCTAAACGACAATGCACATACAAAATCCTCTTTTGAAATTGTGTTATTCCAGTCGAGCAGTGTTCCCTCACAATTGAACTAATTATTATTCAGAAATTCTACTTTAATGTCACTAAATGCAATAACTGAACAAAATGAGTGAACTCCATTTTGATGTTCTAGTTGTTTCCGGGTGGAATCAATCATGTTATACCAGTGCGCTGTTTATGACAATTTTTATCATCTGTAATGATTATTATTATCACTGGTGGCTGTTTAAGATCCATACGAATATGATAGTCAAAAATGTGATGAATACACACGGTAGTCCACCGATAGTGACTAAGAGATCTTAATTCTTTATGGAGTCAGTTAAAGAAAACATTCGGACGTCATCGAATGTAATTTGGTAGTCCATGAGATTCAATCATCCAAATTGATTTCTCACACAACATCGTTTATTGTTCTAAATGTGTTCAGTTGGATTTGTTCGGTTTACGATTTCTACTCAATCAATTTGCGTTCATTTCGAAGTGAACCATCGTTTTCACTTGACAGTAATGAATACGTGTTCTGAACACATTCTAAGGCATCAAATCATACAAGCAAATTATTCACTGTGTAGTGATCAGCTCTCAAAAAATAATCAGGTCAAATATTGAAACACTTTTGCAAAATAAAAGTGAGAAATGAAAGGTAAAATTAAATTATCACCGGATAATAGAGGTACTCACACTCATCCAAAAATGCAGATTCCGAATAAAAACCGCTTCCCACAAAATTGGCAATTCCTCCTAAGTACTCTTGATCGTACATACGAATTGTACCTGTGTTTATCGAATAAAAACATGAAATTTAATTGACAATTTGTAGAGAATGAATTAAAGACTTTTAGATTAACTGGAGACAAGACGAATTTCATGGACCGTTATTCAATTTCCGTAAGACTTTAAGCTGTTTACAACTTGAACGAAATAAGATATCAGTAGACGTTTTGAATGGTAGAAAGGGTATAAAACTGATTTACTGAAGAAATTAAAGCAACATTGGTTCACGGAATGAAATGGGAATAAACAAAACTCGATAACAATTTTAGTTCGATGAAGATGATTCTCTTACCAACTTCGTCTATACTGAATCTGGTGACATTGGCACCACAAAACGTAAACGGGAATTTTGCATCAATTTCCTGATTATATGCAAACATATGGATTAGTAACTCCATTGCAAAATCTAGTCAACTCACTTTACGATCAGTCAATCTTTCAAAGCTGCCTCCAACAAATGGAAGAGGCTGATTAGAGAGGATTGTCTGGGAATAATAATAGTGATGAGACTGAATATGTGTATTGGAACGTGACTGATTACCTACATATTTATATGTATCACTTTCAAAAATCACATTTTCATAATGCGCCAATTCAGGTTCTGTGCAAATGTCATGGCAGTCGAAGAATTTATAAATTAATACAATGATCAAATACAGCAGTATAAACTGGCCAGTTGCAAAGCTATGCCTGGAATGGTGCAGATAAAAATAGACAGCCTTATTTCATTGAAACAAATTGAAATTCATATAACACACTCATTTGCTTTAACTGTACAGTCAACACTCACCTCATCTTCTTGTTCACAACGTTAATAATTTTTGTTAGACATTGTCGTGTTTATATACATTTTTTAAATGTTTGCTTGTTTCTTTCTTATTCGACGATCCAAAGTGGCCATTAGAAACATCACGTTTCATAAAATCATATGATCATTGTTAACCAATCATCGTGGAAGACGAACTCATCGTAATGCAATATACTTCTAGTTGTTGTACTCTAAAGGCTGACACTTATTCAAACCTCGCTGAACAATGCCAACCACATTAAACAAATTAAACCATTTAAACTCTTAATGAGAATTGAAGGATGTTCTTTCGCAAGGATAATGATGCCTCATGGTGAAGGTGAAACGGATGAATAGCAACTGTAAACAACTGGAAAGGACTGCTGAGGACAGGGTTGGATAGAGAGTGCTAGTGAGCGGCTGTTGCTCCTCCGCGACGCGTAACATGAGTAAGTAATATAGTGTGATAGTTTACAGCGAATTTCTGTGTTGGCATATTGATAATTGGGTACAAATGGAAAGTAATATAACGCTTACAGATGAATGTTCGTGTAGGTCAGTGTAAATCAAAATATAAAAAACAACGTTCACAAGATTCACAATAAATTGAGCCGCTTCAATCCCATCTCAGTTCATTTACTCTCAAATTCTTAGAAATCTGAAAAAAAGTAGTGAAAATCTTATTAAATTTCCACTAACACAAAACATCAATATTAAAATCAACTAACCAATGAAGTAATGTGTCGTCATTTATATAATCTCATACAAAGACAACTGATCACATCCATAGTAAGCGAACTGATCTCCTCAGTTCATTCAGAACTATGCTCCATCTAGTCTACAAAGATATCCTGATTCACTTCAGTTGTCAACTTCAGTGAAGTTGAATGAACGACCAATCTGTCGTGGAGTGAAGTAATACATTGTGAGATGAATATTTACGTCCGTTGATGGAAATATGATTGTGATTAATTAGATGATGGACTCATGTGAATTTGCTGTCATGTATTGGAATTGTTTTGATGTGCTCACTTTCACTCATTACCGTTCATTTCTCACGAGAATTCTTACTATATAGTGTCCTAATTACCTCGAAACACTCAAAACCAATTCAGTCCAACACACATAGAGTCTTTCATCTCACCTTCAGTTTCTAGTTACCCAACATTTTATGTATTTCAAATGAGTGAAGTACCAAATATTGATAATCAAAGAACTACACACTGTGCAGTGGTCGCTATATCTATCAATGAGTTACATTCGAAGATCCTTAAGTAGAATCATTGAACAGATTAACTTCAGATGATAGACGTTTTCATATAATCATTTAGCACACTACAAAACGTTGGCTTCTTTCTATCGTGAAAAATCTTATTTGTGAACCAGCGTTTTACACATTTTCATTTATGGCTGTCAATCAAACTGAATTTTGTACACATTCCACAATATGAACTGATTCAGTTGAATTAGGAAAATAATTATGTACACGTTAGTGGAGTTATATACTCCTGACCTCAAGACCGATCTCCCCATTGGAAATTGTAATAACTGTAACTGATCCTAATGGAGTTCGACTCAAGAACACAGGCAAACGTAGTTGACAGATGACAGTCCCGCTCACCATCCAAAGATAACCAATTCAACAGTTCATTTCACCTTGATTTTATCAACACATTTCACTCGACAATTTGTAAATGCCACTCATTACTTTCGTCTCCATCTGATCTATATTCAATATGAGGACAATTATCTCACAACAATCGACATTATGCAAAAATATACTGCAAAACAGAACTACGAAAACGGTTGCACGCAATCGCAAATGAAATGTTCCAACTATAGAATGTATCTCGTTTGATCAACTTTCTCTCGTTGGTCTACTGATGCGATGGCTTTTGAATGCTGTGCATTCAGCAATAAGATTTGAAAAATTGGGAATTCTGTCCGATTCCCTTGATCAACGATAACATCACACCAAATTCTATCACTGCTGTTACATTCTGTGCAAATATTTAAAGTAAAATATATTATCACTACTTTAATCTCAGTGTAAATTATCTGACCATCTAATTAACAAAAACATATTTCTGTTGACCTCAGTTATTGACAGAAATATCAATGATTATAACTGTGTTGTCGTCAGTCACCTCACGCCATCTCATTAATCAAATAAGTTGATATTATTCTATATCATCTATTATGTATAGTGGGCGTAATATGAATCTTATTTAGAGCAAAAAAACAACGATTTCTAATAATAACTTGATAATTAGCCACACGTTCATAAAAAAGATGAGTGAAATTCTCATTTTTCAAAAGATTACTACTTTCTATAAACAAAAGGAAGTGAAAACAAATCTCTTGGCTGTCAATTCATAGAAGGCTGTGCTCCATCTATGAATAAACACTGTAGACATTCACCGTCTCATTTCAGATGAGTTTAGTGGTTGTTTCCTCACAGAATCATTTAGCTCTCACTTCCTCAGTTTATCAATCTATGGATCGCGCATTAATGATCCTGATTCTTTGAGACTCGACTAGTTATTACTTCCTGTGTACATCGGTGATAAAATCCACATCACCTTCTGTGTTCCATTTTATATCAATCACTGTGGCGGGTAAACTCATCCTCATCCGATATTCTGAATAAACACATTTTACTATTGGCCAAATGTATGTTTTCACTGACTATTGAATATGGTTGCATATCATGGTTCAATGTGAGCGATCAAAGTTTACGTGAGGTTGAATACATTTTGGCATGTCATTTGGTGCTGAAGTTTGCCCTCACTTTTCAACAGATTTGAAATGCGCTCTTTTGCAAAGAAGCATTCGCAGTCGAATATTTAAATAGCATGTCAGGTTTGCATTGTCTCGCCAATTTCAGATTCATCGTTTTAGATGATTATATTAAGGAGATAATTTAATTGAGCTAGACAATGTTCGGAGTTTGTACACTGTCTGCAGAAAATCGTGTAGTCCGGTTTCATAGTAGTTGGTACAAGTCAGTATGTTATACTCTCAATCTTGAAGAAACCAATACTCCTCGTGTAATTCAAACTCATGTCCGTCAATTTCGCAGTATGAAAATTTACCGCTACGTTACAGTAAACACAACTAACATCTTGTAGTACAGAGATGTTTATATTTATTGATCAAAGCACAATTGTTGATGTCGTGTTTGTCTAGGAATTAAATACTGATGGAATTCCATCAATCAGCTATTCTACCTTTACTACTTATCAGTAACTAGTTATTATGAACTAATGATTCCCTTGTACTTGTTCACTGCTTGATTTCCAATTCCAAATACAATACTTTCGTTCGTGCTGATCTACCTGTTCTTAGTTTTATTGAATTATTCCTAAGATTCCTAGTTTGTACCACGATTGAAATACTCCCAATCATCACATTTACGGTTGAACATACATTCAGATTTGAAGCTTTTGCGAATTACATGGAAAGGTTGGAAATCTGGACTATAACCAAGGACGTAGTTGAAGATGTCAATATTGTGGCTCATTTCCTTTCATTCATCCGAAAAGAAGCATACAGCTTAATAAAGACATTTGCATCTGCTGACAAGCCGATTTCTCTTCGTTATGCAACTCTGAAGCAACTGCTACTGGACCATATAAAGTATACAAATTTCGAATGCGTTAAAAGCGGAAATGTTCCTAAAATGATTCGTCAGAACATCAGGAGTCCCACAACATCACGCCGTCACAGTGCAGTGCGTAATCGAGCTTATTCAGATAACAGTTCATTGAGTTGTGAGACAGTTCACAAAGATAAGAGCAAGTTTGGTAAATGTTTGTTCTGTGGAAAGTTCCACGCATATCATACGTGTGTATTTCGTAATTTGAAATGTTTTAAATGTGGTGAGATTGGACACAATCAGTTAGTTTGTAGTACTGCTGTTCATTTTTCTGCAACTAAAACTAAATTCTTTAAGTGTGATCCTACTTAGTTGTGAATTTCTAATGATAGGTTATCTTTATACATGATTTCGTAAAGCAATATACAGTCATATGGCAATCCAGACTTAAATGAGACTCTGAATGATTGTGAGACAAAAGTTTCTAATCGATTAACTTCTTATCGAATTTCTCATGTTATTGCACCAGATTCAGTTCGTCCTTATGATTCACATATTTCTGATACAATTTCTTAGAAATTTGGGGAAATTATGTCGAGTGAATCTAATTATGGGCGAAATCCTTATGCAGTTTTGACAAACGCTGATTTTTCTAATGATACATTACTCACCAATGAAATTCATAATAAATTTGAAGAAAATATTTCAGAAGAATCAAATCAAATGTTCAGCATGCAATAATCACATCACACTTGACGGAGAAGCTTTGAAGGGTGTAAACACCTTCACAAATCTGTGCAGCATCAGTGATGAACACGGTGAAGTTGACGCAGACGTGAAGGCGTGGGTCGGCAAAGTAAGAGCAGCATATTTACAAATGAAGAACATCTGGAAGTCATAACAACTGTCTGTCAACAAACATCAAGGTCGAAATTTTCAATACAAATGTCAAAACAGTTCTACTGTATGGGGCAAAAACCTGAAGAACTACGTAAGCCATCATCCAGAAGATACAAGTGTTGATTAACAGTTGTCTACACAAAATACTTCGGACTCGTCTGCAAGACACTATCAGCAACAACCTACTGTGTGAGAGAACAAACCAGGTACTAGCAGAGGAGGAAATCACGAAGAAACGCTGGAAGTGTATAGGTCACACATTGAGGAAAGCACCCAAATGTGTCACAATGCAAGCTTTCGCTTGGCATTTTCAAGGCCAGTTGGGAAGTTGACGACCGATGTGCACAATACGCTGAAACATTAAGACAGGCATGTCGCTAATAACTGTGAAGCAGATACATGTTTTTCATTCTGATTGTATTGCCGGTGAATTAATCGTGGATGAGACACATGTGGTAATTACACATATCAATACATAGTTTCCTATGTATCATAATGGGAAAAGGAAAAGGAATTTTTGTCGTATTTTTTATGCACGTCAAATACACATGATGGAAATCCTCAAATTATATGTTATCGTGTGTCGCCAGACGCTCACTTTTATCAATCAATGCGTGAGATATGAGATGATAATAAAAATTGAGAAAGTCAAATCGGTCCTGACATTGAGACGTAAGTAGCCCACATTCTTTCGTGAGGGAGGATACTGTTGAAAAAATCTATGATTCAAATTCTAGGTATCCGTAGTTGTACCACACAACTGACATGATGATTGTATATAATTACAGGACCCAGGTGATTCCGTTCCAATTTCAGTTTCTAATTCTAATACTAGTGGGTACATTCTATATAGTGCAGAGTTTTATACTCCGTACACTGTCGGACAGATATAGGATGAAATTAGGAAAAATACATATAATTGGTTACTGGAACTTGTGTTAGATATAGTGTGATTGTATGAATTAATGATTCCTTTATAACTTGACGACTAGTTGATTTGACATGTCATATACATTAAATTCGATCATATTCATCTAATACAACTTGGTTAAATTGTAATATTTCTGGCAATCCTAATTTGTACCATTATTCAACTACATCTAATTATCACATTTCTTTATAAAAGTAAAAACATTTAATAGGTAATTAGATAAACTTCATTGATTGAAATCATGAGTCAATTGAAGCTAGAACACCATGGAAAACCTGAGAGCACTGTACGGCCGGTTCGTCGTAGTATGGGACTCCTCAGCAGTGCGCATTCGCGATCACGCACCCCGCCATATCCGAACGTAGGACGTATGAGTCTGGCATCAGGCGCCTAACCTACTAGACCTCCGAGCCGCCACCCAGCGGTGTTAATGTCTAACTTCAACCAATCACAAAGTTGCGCCACCGTACACCATTGTCTTCAGTGAGTCCTGAGTTAGAATCTCGCGAGGTGCCGGGTTGTGGATGCGCACTGCTGTGGAGTGTCATACTAGGACGAAATGGCCGTTCTATGTTTTTCCACGTTTCTCATTATAATCTAGATTCAATTGACTCATGATTTCAATCAGTTCAATTTCTAATATCTTCACAAAACGTTTCTGATAATTAGATAAACTATTCAACTATATATTTCATATAAAAATAGATGTGATAACATTCAGTATAGAATAGTTTTATTCACAGATCTATTCATTGAAATGATTATATTTACACATTCTATTCATTCTATCTAATGGATAGTATTGGCATTCATTTCTGTTAATACTCTTATTATTATTATCATCATAATAATGAGAAATAGTTTCATTTAATTTAGGCGCTAAAACCAAATTGTCACATTTCAATATACAATGAATACAATTCTCTTGTTGTTGTCGTTGGTGTTGTTTAATAAATAGATGAATATTTTCATTGATTGTATTAGAGTATAACATACAATTATGACGGATTGTATCATATGATCTTTGAATTGGATACGTTTTTGTATGATATTTGAAATACGATGAATATGGATTATTGATCATTGAATTTGACATTAATTCATTTAAACAAAACTCATTTGTATAAATTAGATTCAATAAAAGAGTTTGATTTGAATTGAATGATTTCTCATCACGATTATTACTATGATTATGATTATCATTTTGAAGAAATGATGTTATTGTACAATTAGAATGATTACTATCATAAATTGAATTGATGATAGATTGAAAAGGATCTTGTTTTAATTCACAACAATCATATACATAACTATCATGATCATTATTGGTTTGATTAGGTAGAATTAAAAATTTTCTATTTGAACATGTGGAACATTTTGATTCAGATTGAATATTGAAATTGTTGTTTAACTGATGTTGACAAGTATTATCTAAGTTACATAACAAAACACAAACACATGTACACACACACACACACCACGTAATTGTACATCATAATTTGACTTTCATCGAAAAATCTATCAAAAACGAGAATAGTTTGATCAAGCTATATATTCAATTGTTGATAATGAATAATAAGACATTCTGGGGAGACTATAATTTCTGAACGAACCGATCAGCTATATGATAATAGGTCTCGGATTTCGCCGCGAAATTCACCCCATACATTTGGGCAAATAGCGTCTTGGCGTTATAGCTGATGTCGATTCGTGATGAAAACACTAAATCTAATTTCTAACATTAACCGTCAATTGTAAATTATAATTCTAATTCTTCACATAGCTTTGTAACCTCCATTTGGTCTTAGTTATTAGCTGAACACTCTCAAAGTCACTTTAGTGTTTGCTCAACGGTTGTCCATAAATTATAGTCTCATTGATAATCTTAGTTAGATGCAAAATATTTCATATAGTTAGGTCTGTTTTTGAATTCAATTTAAGAAGGAACAATGATAATACAGCAGTTGTTTTAAATGTATACTTAGTAAATAGAGGAGATCAGTATACTGACACCAATGTATCAGCTGTTAATTCATCTCTGATTCATCGATTTAGAGTAATTATTAACTTCTTGATTCTTCTTGCTATTGTAATTTATGTATAAATAAAATCATAGTGATGTAATACATGACATTATTATGAACAACATCTAGCGTCTTTTTTTTTCCGTACTCAATCGTACTCTGAGGTAAATCTACATCGACAATCGATACAACTGTAGAAGTTGATCAGTCTAAGAGTGCTCATTTCAAAGTTATAAAAACGTTTACTAACTGGTTTTCTACATCAGAAGTCCACGTAAATGCTTTCTTCAGTAAAATATGACATCAAGGAATTTCGTGGTTTATGTTAAAAACTAATAATAGTCAGATAACTAATTAAATCAAGAAGTTTCAGATGCCAGTTTTACCGTGATATGAAATTCGTCAACAATACGTATTCTTGAAACCATCACAGATGGAACTTGGAACTTCTGAGTCACTCATAGAAGGATTAACTTTTATAAGCTTAGGTCGGGATCAAACGCTTTATGTACTGAACAGTTGTTTTATATTAGCACAAAACTTCACAGTGGAGAGTAAATCATGTGTCATCACGTTTATTGAAGAGTGACTAACATTAGATAACTTAGAAACAATTAAAACTAATGTCTCGTCCAGTTTAGGATTCACTAGATGAATATACTCACATCCTAGTGCAGTTGTTGACATCTGAACTTGAAATGATGAACTTTTTCTCAAAACTCTGATGTTTGGTTCATAGAATGTCTGAGTTTAGATTGTCACTTACTTATTGATTGAGAACACTTGCTCCGAAATACATGTGCATACAACTGAGGAATCCAGAATGGGACGAAATAGGACTACTAGATTCTACTAGTATTTATAATTAGCTTTTCCAAAAAATTTTTTGCAATGGCTATATCGAAACAATTCTAACAGAACTTACATATATCAACAAAGGATGATTAAAATTCAGTCTTAAATATCAACAACAGTATGAATAAAATCTCCGCTAATATTAGTACTACACTCTTCGGTTGATGATTTAAACTTCAGTCGATGTTTGACAAAGTGCGACATGATTTCATCACCATTGGTGACCTTGCTGCAATGATCTGCATATTTGAAATCTATAGTTTACTAATTCTTGCTAGGCTTTCAGAAATACTTGTATATTTGTTAGGTTCGTTAACCTTGAGGATACTACTGATTCGGAACGGAACGAAGGCTCAGGATTCAGAGACTCAATAGACTATTCTGGTCCGTTGTCTTCGACTCAGCTAACTCGATCAAGAAGTCTTGGTAAGGCGTAGAAAGTGTATTCTTCAAGCAACAGCAGATACCAAGTCAGGCAGGCAGATCAGATCAAGCATACAAGTCAAGCGTATTTATACAAATATATATCGATTTTGTCATAGGAAATTTTTAAACAATAATCAATGAGTCATCAATTGTCTGCTATTTAAAAATTTAATCGATAAGTTCATCAACTGACTGCCATTCAAATATTTAAACATTTAATCGATATGATAAAATTACAAAATATGAGTTTGGGGATATACCGGCCTCAACAATATTCCAGTTCCTTTTGAAATTAGAATTATTTTTAGAATAAATTGTGTTTACTTATAAAAACCGAGAATGTCGCACTATAATTTTGTCAGCAAGATGGTTAATAACCAGCAATGGAATTCAGGATGCTTGTTTCCTACTATGTGAGATTTGTCCGCTGCATGTACCTGCATCTCAGTGTTGACGTTTACTCCGGGATTCGAACTCAGTAGTGTTCACTTGGAACTCCACTGCGTTGTAAGAATTAGGTACTGAATGCTGATAGCCACCTGCTTGTGCAATAGAATGGAGTTTAAAACCGTTTGATATCCATTTTTGCTCATAGTTGTTAAATCTAAAGCCAATTCATGATACAAACTACAAATTGTGAACATTCACTGTAATCATCGTCCACTGAGCTACTCAATCCTGTTAGCCACCTGTTTGTGCAATGGAATGAAGTTTTAAATCACTTGATATCCATCTTTGCTTATAAAGCTAGTGATTTAAGGCAATATTGAGATAATCCTCACAGGATGCACATATGTCAACAAGAGACTGATCAATTACAGTCCTAAACAACAATGGAAAATACAAGCAAAAAGTATGAAGAGTATTTACACTGTGAACATTCACTGTAATCTGCGCGTAGGTGTGTGTACATTTCTTATCCCATTACTCACCACATCTCTGTAACTTACTTTTGTGCAAGTATATATATTGATTAACGCTTGGTTGAATGGGAGTTACGATACCAGCCATCTCCACTCTGATTCCTTTCTATTCTCTTATTCCATTCGCTTTATATACAAAATATATGTATTCACAAGTCCATTCCCGTTATTTGACTTATTCAATTAAATTAGTGAGTAACACGATATAAGGCGATGATTATATAAGACGATAGGCGATAACAGACATTCAAACGATCGGAAAAAAATTCAGAACACGGGCCACTAAAACAAACTATCATTGGAAATCATCAACTGCGTAGGATCAGAACTACACAATTGACTGTTAGCTGCAGAATAATGAACATTTAAAATTACGAAATACACATGAATGATTTGCGTGAAACTTGCCACACAACAAACATTTACCAAACATGCGCTTATTTTTGTGAACTGTCTCACAACTCAATGAATCATTTCAGAAACATTTCAGCTTTTAACGCATTCGAAATTTCTATACTTTATATGGTCTAATAGCAGTTGCTTCAGAGTTGCATAACGAAGAGAAATCGGCTTGTCAGCAGATGCAAATGTCTTTATTTAGCTGCATGTTGACATCCTCAACTACGTTCTTGGTTATAGTCCAGATTTCCAACCTTTCCATGTAATTCGCAAAAGCATCAAATCTGAGTGTATGTTCAACCGTTCTATCACATGCTCCATTGGGACGCAAATGTGATGATTGGGAGTATTTCAATCGTGGTACAAACTAGGAATCTTAGGAACAATTCAATAAAACTAAGAACAGGTAGATCAGCACGAACGAAAGTATTGTATTTGGAATTGGAAATCAAGCAGTCAACAAGTACAAGGGAATCATTAGTTCATAATAACTAGTTACTGATAAGTAGTAAAGGTAGAATAGCTGATTGATGGAATTCCATCAGTATTTAATTCCTAGACAAACACGACATCAACAATTGTGCTTTGATCAATAAATATAAACATCTCTGTACTACAAGATGTCAGTTGTGTTTACTGTAACGTAGCAGTAAATTTTCATACTGCGAAATTGACGGACATGAGTTTGAATTACACGATGAGTATTGGTTTCTTCAAGATTGAGAGTATAACATACTGACTTGTACCAACTACTGTGAAACCGGACTACACGATTTTCTGCAGACAGTGTACAAACTCCGAACATTGTCTAGCTCAATTAAATTATCTCCTTAATAAAATCATCTAAAACGATGAATCTGAAATTGGCGAGACAATGCAAACCTGACATGTTATTTAAATATTCGACTGCGAATGCTTCTTTGCAAAAGAGCGCATTTCAAATCTGTTGAAAAGTGAGGGCAAACTTCAGCACCAAATGACATGCCAAAATGTATTCAACCTCACGTAAACTTTGATCGCTCACATTGAACCATGATATGCAACCATATTCAATAGTCAGTGAAAACATACATTTGGCCAATAGTAAAATGTGTTTATTCAAAATATCGGATGAGGACGAGTTTATCCGCCACAGTGATTGGTATAAAATGGAACACAGAACGTCATGTGGATTTTATCACCAGGATGATTCACCACAATCTCATAGACCGATATACACAGGAAGTAATAACTAGTCGAGTCTCAAAGAATCAGGATCATTAATGCGCGATCCATAGATTGATAAACTGAGGAAGTGAGAGCTAGATGATTCTGTGAGGAAACAACCACTAAACTCATCTGACATTAGACGGTCAATGGCTACAGTGTTTATTTATAGCTGGAGCACAGCCTTCTATGAATTGACAGCCGAGAGATTTGTTTTCACTTCATTTTGTTTATAGAAAGTAGTAATCTTTTGATAAATGAGAATTTCACTCATCTTTTTTATGAACGTGTGGCTAATTATCAAGTTATTATTAGAAATCGTTGTTTTTTTGCTCTAAATAAGATTCATATTACGCCCACTATACATAATAGATGATATGGACTATTACCAAATTATTTGATTAATGAGATGGCGTGAGGTGACTGACGACAACACAGTTATAATCATTGATATTTCTGTCAATAACTGAGGTCAACAGAAATATGTTTTTGTTAATTAGATGGTCAGATAATTTACACTGAGATTAAAGTAGTGATAATATATTTTACTTTAAATATTTGCACAGAATGTAACAGCAATGATAGAATTTGGTGTGATGTTATAGTTGATCAAGGGAATTGGACAGAATTCCCAATTTTTTCAAATCTTATTGCTGAATGCACAGCATTCAAAAGCCATTGCATCATTAGTCTGATTAGAGAAAGTTGATCAAACGAGATACATTCTAAAGTTGGAACATTTCATTTCCGATTGCGTGCAACCGTTTTCGCAGTTCTGCTTCGCAGTATGTTTTTGCGTTATGTCGGTCTTTGTGAAATGAACACTACACTGCATTGTTCTTCTATTTTTTATCTTCGAACAATCCTTCACTCAACATCCATTGAAACTTAGACGCTAAGCCCTACAGCTGAGGGTGGATCGATCGATTGGATCCTCATTAACAGTCAGTTATGCGCGGCTAGATTAGAAGGTTCCATCAAAGTGAGAAATCGGTGTGAGAATTGATGTTTTTTATTCATCTCCGCCTATCGTCTGACAGATTGCAGCTCGGATGCGACCAAAGATGGGTTTTATTACCAGCTAACAACCCTTCTACAGATATTGCTGTCAACGCCATAGATCTGAATGCTCAGGTCGGGCGCCTAGACTCAGAAGAGTAATTTAGGTGACCATTGAGGACTGTTCCGTAGTGAAATCGGGCAAAGCTTGAGTAAGGACTGAAAGAAAGCTGCAAAGGTCTGACCTGTGTTGGTCCGAGAGATTGTGCGACACATTGGCTAGAGACGTTATCAGATATAGCTCGAAATAAAAGCCAGTGGCGATCCTGCTGTAACTTTATTTTACTTTCTTCATAGAAATGACACAACTTTTTTAAGTGGAAGAATTCTCTGTAGTTGAACTTTTGCTGATTTGACTATCTCTCCAATTATTATCACTTCACTAAACTACACTTTACTTTGTTCGTTTTTATTCCTTTTTCCTTATACGCACCTTACATTATTTATCTCTTCACATTCTCATTATTATTGTATGGCGCATGTATATCTGATGCCCCTTTGTGCCAATATTTATATGTTCAAATAAATAGCTATACATACATTTGGTTACTGTTTTTGGTCCGATGAATCAATATTCACTTGGACGATGTCTCCTCAATTCACATCATTATTTAATTATCATTAATGTTTTTATACGATTAATTAACTAAGCCAATATATTAAAAAAGAACACAGTTAATCAATGACTCATCAATTATTAGAAACCGGAAAACATTTAACACATGTAACTGTAAGTGGCTATCAGGACATAGTAGTTAAGTGGATAACATGATATCGTTTGAAGCGATTCCACCGCTCGCCAGTATTCACCTTTGCATATAACTGTAGTTTACAACAATTTTCAACAGTGGTCATTCATAATTTACTTCATTGTTTGAATAGGGCCTGTTACACTTTAGTGATCATGGCTACATCAAGGTGATTAACACCAGATGCACATATATATGCTAACAATAACCGATCAAAATACAATTGTGTATACTAATCACAGTATAATTCAAACACTTTACTGTTAATTAATTTAATTATTTGTTGTTTTGTCACACAATAACTATAATCGAAAATTGCTGTACACAGATCATTAGAAGTTAAATGAGAATTTCATTGAAATCATGAACCGCTCCAAGTTACACTATTATTTAAAACCTGAAAACACTGGACGCCCGCACGCGTGACTCGAACTCAATGCGGTTGGTCTCTCGAGGACGTCAAACCTCTGTACCACTGATTCAGCATCTAAAAATGTCAGTGTTTAACTTCATTCGATCCAGGACATTGCGCGACCATATTCCAATGTCATTGGTGAATAACTGCATCACACTCAACACAGTCCAACTCCACCAATTATGGCTTATCACTAGAACTTCAGAAATTTCCCCTCACTAATTAAAACATAATAATTATCAGTGAGGGCTTGTGGAAATCCTTTCATGATTTAAATGAGATTCAACAATTCCTACAACCCCTAATTGACTCATTATTAACGATGCATTTGAACGAAATTATTAGATAGTGGAGTTAAGGTATTGAGAGGTATAGGATGACACAATAGACGGCTTAGTCTACATGTGCTTGTTAAACGAAGTTTTTTCCTCTCTAAATCATGGTTTAGGGCTCACACACATTGTCACCTTGAAATAGCGATGAAACATCGAGCAATAGACTTCATCAGCATTATTACACATTTTAAAACATAGAGATACATAGCCGTATAACTTCATTGGAACCATGTTATTCATTTAACGCGTTAATGAAGTTAAACCTAAAACAGTCCATCTGATTATTTTATGTAAGCAGAAGAAACAGCAAGCCAGCCAGCTACAACGTAGGACCAGTCACATATATGCATCGGTCCAGGTTGCCATACCGCATTAGCACAACAAGATGAACACCGGATTCATAGGAGTGGTGAGGCCAAAGGTGGTAATATATGGGAGAAAGATTGCATAGTAGGATAAAGTATAGGAAGAGAGAATTAGTTGGTAGTAAGAAAGGTGTGAAGTGATTTTATTCTCTTAGTTTAAAAGAAGACTAGGAGTGTAAACACCTACGCCATTGTGATCGATTCTGAGCCATGTCACCTAGTGTCTCTAACCATTGGTTATGAAAGTCACGCAGACCCCAATCAAGTAGTCTGCATCTACCAACATGGCTCAGACTACAAGTTAGTGACTTCAGGCACTGATGCCACGTTTTGGTTTGGCCGCCTCTAATTTTCTTCCAACCATCCCGAACACCGGTTAGCATTGCAAGTCGTGGTAATCGGTGTTCAGGCATACGTAACACGTGGCCCAACCATCTCAGTCGACGAAGATTAACAACCTCATCAACTGATTTACCATCATTCCCCAATACCCTGCGTCTAACCTCACTATTACTTACCCGGTGATCCCGGCAGATGCCAGCAATGTTTCTGAGGCATCTGTGGTCAAATACTAGTAGCTTACGAGTGTCTTCTACTCTTAATGGTTATGTTTCGCTGCCGTAAATTAAAACAGAACGGACTGTCGCGCATTATACTCGTTCCTTAATTGATAGACGGATATTTCGCCTTCGCCATAGGTGACGTAAGTTGGCAAAAGCCAAACGAGCTTTTCGAATCCGTGCTGAGATTTCGTCAGACACCAACCCATTAGGGCTGATCACACTTCCAAATAAGTGAAGTTGTCAACGCGTTCTACTACTTCACGCCCAACGCATTAACTCTGATGAGCTACACTAACAACCGCTCAGAATAAAGCAGTTTGATCGGCTTTAAACATTTGTCTCTTGGGGTCAGCGGTCACCCTTCCAGGTCGGCAAAATCACTACCTATCCAATATTCTTTTCAGATACCTCAAGAAAAAACTATCTTTCCTCAATGTAGGTAACTGGGAAATATCAACTGTTCACATAACTCGAGCAGCATTCAAAAACACCTTGTCTGTATTAAAATAACTTTATCTCCTTTTAATACTTTTACTCTATCTCTACTACCGAATTCCGCCTTATGGCTTCCACTTACATAGTTATAGTCATGTGCAACGTAGAATCCGATACATAGGTATGTCAGCTCACGTTGTCATGTCTTATTAGTAAAGAGAGATAAAATTATCGATACAAATTCCAGATTACTAACAGTAGTAATAACATTTGTGGTAGTAGGAAAGATTAGGTACATGCAAAGAAATAAGATATAAAGAGATTTTGTGACACAGGTTAGGCCCCCAAATGCCCAGGTACAGCCGAGAGTGCGGAGAGTCCGCTCTCCCTCTCAAAATGCTCTCACACGGCCACGCGTTTACAGCCTCTGCCAGGGAAGTTCTACCCACTGCCTTCTCGTGGCGGAGGTGTTGCTTACGAAAATGAGAGGACGAAAAGCGAATGTCCGGCGCTTTAACCGGATCACAAACCAATGGTGCACATGGGCTCCAGTATCCTGCGGGAACGAATGGGGTATGAACCATTTTTCGGTCACCGGCTACCATGGGAATGCATCTCCTTACGATGCTCCACTGCCTTGTGGGTTAGACCTTTAGGTCAAAGGCTCGGGGAGTGGCCCCCTAAGATAACCACCTGCTTCGGTCTGGGCACCCAAGCACTATCACAGCCCACACGCAAATGATGAACTCTCTATATCTATGGAAACTACATTTCTCGCTCCGAATAACAGTCAAATGATCCAAATTATTATCATTACTATTATTATTGTTATTATTATTCACTACATCATTATTCACCCTCTTTTATTCCTACTCCGTCTATACTTATTTTTTCAGTTTACACAGCAGCTCGTCTTTGGTAAAAATTCGACTCTATCTAAACGTTCTCGAGTCACTGTCCGGTTGTAAATTGTATGTTACCACCGAATATGAGTACTGAAGCAGTTTTTCTGAAACCACGTGCACCATTCAAACTGGCTGCCTTCAACGTTCACACATTTATGCAGGTCGGACAACAGATAGGGCTGGCTATGTCTTTGGAAAGTCTTAATATTGATGTTTGTTGTCTATCCGAGACCCGTATTCAAGACTGTGGTGAAGTACTACATATTCGCTCTCCATCAGTCGCTTCAAAAATCTTGTTTTACGTGCGCTTATCCGGGGACCCTGTGGCATCTTCGTCTGGTCTTGCTGGCGTTGGTGTCGCACTAAGCGCTAGAGCTGAGGCAGCACTAGTCGATTGGATCCCCATTAACAGTCGGTTATGTGCTGTTAGATTAGAAAGTTCCATCAAAGTGAGAGGAAATCGGCGTGAGAAACGATGTCTTTTCGTCATCTCCGCCTATGCCCCGACAGATTGCAGCCCGGATGCAATCAAGGATGAGTTTTACCACCAGTTATCTGTTCTTCTCCAGAAAGTGCGTTCGACAGATATTGTAGTACTAGCCGGAGACTTGAATGCTCAGATCGGGCGTCTAGGCACAGAAGAGAGTCGTTTAGGTGGCCGATGGGGACTGGTTGGTCGCAGGTCAGATAACGGGGACCGTCTACTGCAACTGTGCACAGACCACAACCTGTTTCTGGCTAGCACTAACTTTCGGCACAGTCATCGCCGATGTGCCACCTGGCGTCCTCCCTCTGCATCTCAAGTCTGGACTCAGATTGATCACATCGCGATCAGCTACCGCTGGCGTGGTTGTGTACAAGACTGCCGCTCCTTCTGGAGTACCTATCTTGACTCTGACCATGCTTTGGTTTGGGCTAATCTTACCTTACTTTTCAGTGGACAACGAAGTGAGCGCCACCAACGGATTGATATTAGCAAGCTGGTTGCAACTTCTGTTGCGAGTAAGAATCGAACCGAGCTAGCCTCTAGGCTAGCTACCACTCCACCGAAAAGTATAGATGAGCATTGGTTGCAATTGCATGACGCCATGAAAATGGCGGGAACAGTCAGTTGTGGGTTCGCGAAACGTCCCGCTGGGTTTCTGCAGGTTCCTTACAACTCATTGAAGCCCATCGGTCTACTCCGAGTGACCGACTGTTCTCCCATACTCGCAGGCTATATCTTTATTAGAAGTGATAGAGCTTCAAGTCTCAAAGAGGGAGGTATAATATTATACGTTAGGGATCACTTTCGTATACAATCAACCATATCGGAGGCTCATATCAGTGGCACATGTGAGGTTGCATGTTGTAAGATTAAATCTAGAAGTGGGTTAGTGACTAAAGGGGGAATATACCGTAGTCCGTTTTGACTTGCTGACGACTTTATCCTAAGACTCATCTGTTTATGGAGTATGGCGGAATTTTGTCTCACCATTGGGGACTTCAACGCACCGCATATCAACTGGATAGGGCTTACAGCTCCAGGTAGTGGTTTCGATAGCGACGTTTTATCTACCGTTATTCAGTGTGCGCTTGTACAATGTATCACAAAACCGACACATATTGATTTCAATCATGATCCGTCACTGCTGGGCCTCGCCCTCACCCACCACCGTGAGGATGTCTTTGATATTCAGCACCTTCCCTCACTAGTGAACAGTGATCACGTTGCAATTCACTCTAAGTTTAGGACACATGGTATACAATCCGTATCTGCTCCACCCCGTCCCAATATCTGGCGAGTCAATATTCCGGCAATCAGAAACTGTGCTATCTCGACTGATTGGTCGGTCGACGCGGATGGATTGACCGAAGATGAATGGAATAAGTTTATGGCTACATTTGAGTCCGTAACGTTGCCGTTTATCCCATGGTCAGCACGTAAGCTATCACATTGCCCTCCATGGATTAATAAGGAAACCCAGAAGCTGTTAAAGCATAGGAAACATTTCTGGGACTTATTCTTGTTGACAGGTCATGCACCATTTAAGCGTGAGTACCAAAAATACCCTAATATCTGTAAGAAAACCATAGCCAAATCCCGTACTACTTACGAACGACAGTTAGTATATGACAGCCGTACTTGTCCGAAACGATTGTTTTCGTATGTTAAACGGCAAATGAAACGTAGTGATGGTATTCCCCCGTTACTGTTACACGAAAATTCTGAATTACTAGCTGAATCAGATCGAGCAAAAGCTGGGACTTTTTCAAACTATTTTAGCGGAGTCTTCTTCACGTTTATTGTAACAAATACTTGTCCCACTCACACCGAGATACCAACCATGGAATCTGTACAGGTGACTGAGGAAACTGTCCTTCCGTTGATGACTAACCTCAAACCTGGTAAGATGCCGAGCCCTGACGGGTTACATCTACGGTTGCTGTCATCTCTTGCGGACATTATTTCGAAACCGCTCGCGAAACTCTTCAACATGTCACTTTCACTCGCTCAACTACCTAGAGATTAGAAGGACGCTATAGTCAGTCCTATATTCAAGGGCGGTCAGACACATATGGTATCTAACTACCGGCCTGTTAGTCTAACTAGTATAGTCGTCAAGTTACTCGAAAAGATTAGGTTGCTAAGCCACATAGATTTACACAATCTGTTAGCTCCTGAGCAACACGGATTTCGTAACAAGCGTTCATGCTTGACTAACTTGCTTATTGCGAGGGAGGATTGGACAGCAGCCCTAGATAACGGTCTGTCTGTCGACGTGATATTCATAGGTTTTAGCAAAGCGTTTGACAAGGTTTCACACGTAGGTCTTATGCAGAAGTTCACGAGCTTCGGAATAATAAGTACTGTACATGCGTGGGTAGGAAATTTCCTATGTGACCGCAGACAGAGAGTGATGGTTAACGGAACGCTATCCGATTGGAAGCCGGTCAAAAGTGGTGTACCCCAAGGCACCATCTTAGGCTTCCTGCTCTTCCTTCTCTACGTTAATGAGTTACCACTGTTACTTAGGTCGTCGACATTATTGTAAAAATCTGGAGAACAATAAAAAGTGCGGCTGATCATGTGGATCTTCAAGCTGACTTAGACGATTTATTTAGATTGGCTGGAGAGTGGGGCTAAGAAATCAATGCTAGGAAGAGTGTACTAATGCACATCGGTCACGGTAATAGTTACCGTTATACTATTGAGGGTAAACCTCTTCCATGCGTTCAAGAGCATAAAGACTTAGAAGTAGTAATAATTCATGATTTAAAGACAACTACTCATTGCAAAGCAGCCGCTGTCAAAGGTTTTCGTGCGTTATGGTCACGTCGCCGAGCGTTCAAATCTTTTGACGAGGAGACGTTTCGAATTTTATATCCCATATATGTAAGACCACACTTAGAGTACTGTATCCAAGCAGCTAGCCCATGTCTGGTAAAGGATACTAACTCCCTTGAGCGTGTCCAGCGTGTGGGAACGAAATTAGTGAAGTGTCTTTCTAGACTCCCTTACGATGAGCGTTTAAAACACCTAAATCTTTTCCCCTTATCGTATCGTAGGACGCGAGGTGACCTTATACTGGCATTTCGTATTTTTAATTATGATTTGGGTGATAATATGTCTTATCTTTTTGCTCCCTCCAGCACTAATAATCTCCGCGGTCATAGCAAGAAGGTTCATAAACGAAGACCTAATAAACTTAAAGTGAGGTTCCGTTTTTCTCATCGAGTAGTCAATGATTGGAACGCCTTACCCGAACAAGTGGTATCAGCCCCATCAGTGAATACTTTCAAGGAGAAGCTGGACCTTCACTGGAAAGCGGTGCGTCAGGATTAACACAGGTTCATCAACCTACTATCCTTATTACTGAAGACTGAACTTCACTGAACTTGACAACTGAAGTGGATCAGGATATCTTTGTAGACTAGATAGAGCATAGTTCTGAATGAACTGAGGAGATCAGTTTGCTTACTGTGTATGTGACCAGTTGTCTTTGTATGAGATTATATAAATGACGACACATTACTTTATTGGTTAGTTGATTTTGATATTGATGTTTTTGTGTTAGTGGAAATTTAATAAGATTTTCACTACTTTTTTCAGATTTCTAGGAATTTGAGAGTAAACGAACTGAGATGGGATTGAAGCGGCTCAATTTATTGTGAATCTTGTAAAAGTTGTTTTTTATATTTTGCTTTACACTGACCTACATGAACATTCATCTGTAAGCGTTATATTACTTTCCGTTTGTACCCAATTATCACCAGGTCAACACAGAAATTCGCTGTAAACTATCACACTATATTACTTACTCATGTTACGCGTCGCGGAGGAGCAACAGCCGCTCACTAGCATTCTCTATCCAACCCTGTCCTCAGCAGTCCTTTCCAGTTGTTTACAGTTGCTATTCATCCGTTTCACCTTCACCATGAGGCATCATTATCCTTGCGAAAGAACATCCTTCAATTCTAATTCAGAGTTTAAATGGTTTAATTTGTTTAATGTGGTTGGCATTGTTCAGCGAGGTTTGTTCCACGAGATTTGGTTGCTGTCACCTGGGATGTGGTCATATTCTACTTTGTGTGCTGTCAAATAGCACATCAGACAAGTTGGGTCATGAAAATTCATCCATAATGAACAGTACTTTATTCAACGAATATTGAAGCCAATCTGAACATTGGATTATGGAATGATTCGAATAATAGACAACTAAGGTTGTCTGGAATGAAATAAGAGTAGCTGTGTCTTCAATTCAACAACCGTCATAAATTTGCTGTAAACTATCATACTATCATACTAAACTGACCAAATGGTCATCAGTGTTGAGAAATATTGTCCAAAGTAAAATCAAAATGGTTTTCGTAGTCTCACTATTCAAACGTTGATGTTTATGCAAAAATCAAACCAGCTTGGTTGTAAATACTTGTGCATTTTTGATGGTGGTTGTTATAGTTCTTGAGGTTTCAGCTCCATACAGTAGAACTGTCTTGATGTTCGTATTGATAAATCAGAAAAACGTCATAGTATGTGATATAAAAATAGGAGTAGAGGCTGTCAAATGTAACTGTTTAATTTATTTAATTCAATTGATGAAAATATGAAAACAGTCAGTATTATTCAATGCTATTAACAATAAAACGTTATTACACATTATTCGAATGCACTGAACGAACACTTTTGTGGGGATAACGAATTTATCATATAACGTCAAATATCACAATGCTTTCATAAAATTAAGTCCTTTATTTGCAAGTCTCCTTTCAGTTGTCCTGTACATACATCTTCACTCTTCATATTCGGCTGTCATTGTAATTCCTCACCGTTTCCTTTTCTGTTTTTCGTAATTCAATCTGAAACGTTTGCTAACAGACACACTATTTCATTTTGGTATTACATACTACTTATATCTGTCAAAATAAGCTGCGTACATCACGCGTTTATCCGTTTTTTAATGGTTGAATTAATCAAGTGTGATTGAAATGGATTGATATAAACCTCAGAACACCATACAATTCATCATATTTTACGTTGTTTGTACATTTTTTCCTTCACACTATTGTGGATGGATTTTCATCGGCTTTCGCTACTTCATCATCCTCATCTATTTTATCATTGTCATCGTTTAGATCTGTATTGTCAAATAATAATAATTTAATATTAGCTACTGGATCAGCATGTCCATCAAATCTTGGAATTGCATGTGGGCATGATTATTTATTAGTGGATGATCGTATACCTAATGTTTATGACGGTATAATTAACAATATACCAATAATTCGTTTTTGTTTAATCAATAATTCCACATTGAAAACAATCGCCACAAAGACAAAAACAAAATTACAAGAAGTAGAAATGATCAATTCATCATCATCATCATCATCATCATCATCATCATTATCTTCTCCTTCTTCAATCTCCTCTGGATACTTTTCATTGAATTCAATAGATTATAATAAATTATATGCACCAGATGAATCATATTTAGTTGGGCAAATTTATGATCCAATCAGTGATGTATACGGTTTACAGTTTACATCAAATTGAAATTTATTAGATCCATATATTATTCATGGAAAAGGCATAGTGTTAGAATATATTGGTAAGGATTAGATTGTTTTTTGTTTGTTACAATGGTTGTTTAAATGTTTATGTTATACACATGATGGACTGGTTGTAGACAGATAATCGTTGAATGTTTGTGATGTTGTCCGCCCCATAGTCCAGTGCTTCTTGAGGTTCAATTTCATCTTGGCGATCAGTGATGATCTGAGGCTATATCAGCTCCTCTCTTGGTTCGCACGTCCTCCATTGTCCTCCTGAACGCTTTGTTGATGCAGATACGGTTGATTTGGTTCTGCGTAGTGTGATCCGGTGAAGTCTATGTGATTTTGTGAATGCGTTTATGTGGGGATATGGTGCCGCCTATGACCAGTTTATTGAAGGCACATAGGTTTTTCAAATCTCTCACCATTTTCGTTTCTTTCTCCCAGTCCGTGTCGTCCCATGATGTCGTCATATCCAGTGTTGTCCATTCCAATCTTGGCATTGAAATCTCCCATCAGAATAGTCAGGTCGTTTGTTGGGCACTTCTCGATGATTGACTGCATCCTATTGTAGAATTGATCTTTAGCGTCTTCATTGTAGTCGTTGGTAGACGCATAGCATTGAATGATGTTCATTGAAATGCCTTCTTTCTTCGTTTTGAAGGAGGCTTTGATGATCCTCGGTCCATGAGATTACCATCCTATAAGTGCGTTTTGTGCTCGTTTGGACAGCATCAATGCAACTCCTTGTGTATATGGAGCATTTTCTTCTTCATGGCCAGAGTATAACAGAAGCTCTCTTCAAGTTAGTTATTGTTGTCCAACTTCTGTCAAATGTGTTTCACTGATCCCAAGCACCTCTAGGTTGTAACTCTTCATTTCTGCAGCAATTTGGAAGGCTCTCCCGCTGCCTCACATTGTACGAACATTCCATGTACCGAAATAGATGGTTGCTGTAACGGAAAGAGAACGATGAAAATCCACCTGCAGCTTCTTTGTTTACCAGTATTGTCATTTATCTGTTCCTTCTCCGTTGTGTATTTTATTATTTGTTCAAATCTCGTTTAACCATATCCTTTGTTCTTCAACCTTCCGCGTTTTGGCCTTTATTATGTGATTTTGATTAAAGACATATCTTTTGTTACCTTATTTTCTGTTGCATGTTGCCGGGCCATTGCCAGTAAGGTCGTGTTTGACTAAGCTCAAGGTCACGGCGTGGTTCAGTGTGTGATTGTTAACCTTCTGACTGTCTGCTTGGGAGGATTACTGGAATCCCTGCAGGTAGATATTTGATCTCATCTTGTTGGGAATATTTGTAATGATTCTCAGGTATCAAACCCTTTAGTATTAACTGTCTCTTTCATTGTTTAGCGCGCTACTTTGCGTTAGAGAAACTTCTGACTGTATAGCACAGGCAGTACCGTTTGAGGTATTTTGTATTTCGATGTAATTTGTTCTGTTTTCTTAATAAGAACCGTTTACACTGAGCACATAGTTTGTGTTTTGATATAATATTATACGAGTATCCCAAAAACGCATTGTGAGCTATTCAGAGGATCGTGGTCTGGTCTAATCGAATAAGTTTTGGGTTCGTCAGTCCGTTGTTCCAATCGAATATTGGTTGTTCGGTCGCTACAGTTGCTCTAGTTGTCAGAAAAGGCATCGGCCTCGTAACTTCCAAAGGAATTCGGCTCTCATCATGAGGCGTCATAGTTCTTCTAAATGGAGACCTTCTGCCTCCCAGGGCAAGGTTTAAAAGGTTTGAATAATTTTTTCTAGTTAGCGTTTTTGTAGCGAGTTGGTTTTCTCCGGGATCGGGTCGCTAACTGTTACGTCCAAGTTTTGCTCGTTCCAGTTATTGAGGTACGGACTATCGATCTACTTGCAAATTACGAACCCAAATTAACAACAGGATCAAGCTCCAATTTAGATACTAAATTTATTCGTAATTCACAAATAATCGACCAAATGTCGTTCTAACAACAATAATTATAACATTTACAAAACAAACCTTCAATTCTGTAGGTTCCCGGAGCAAAACTCCCAAATACCAAACCAAAGACAAAGAGAGCACCAAAATAGCAAACCAAAGACGAACCAAAATGTCCGAAATAATGATATAAACAAACAATACATCCAAAAACACAGTAAATTATTAATGTACAATAAAAGGTTTTAATCCGCCAAATGTCTTCAGTTCTCTTGTAACACTCCCGACCAAAAGAACCTTGGTTCTTTTCATAGAAAAATAAATAGTTAGCAGGAATGCAAGTATATACATCACAAACAATCAACAACAGACACTCAATATACCAACAATCTCGTGATCCCTAGGACTTACACCAGTACGCCTAGGGATCCGAGTAGCTACCTAATATCGACAACTCCTAGACGCAGTTTTCTAATATATCTTACCAAGATCACTTCGCTTGTCCGCAACTCCATCGGTCTTAACCCATCACTATTAGGTGTCACTTTCATTACCAGACCTAATAACCATTTGTCTTTCTCTAAAAACCCAGTACATGTCGCCACCAAGTTACTCTCTCCTATGTTCATCTCTGGTTGAGTCCATTTGTGTCTAAGTTGCAACAATGAAACATATTCCTTAGACAAACGTTTCCAAAATATTTGCGCCAACATAAACAATCGCAATATCAACCATCTAGCAAAATGTTTCATCCTCTATAGAAGCTCATATACGCTAACGTAAATATGGATATATAAACCCATTTAGAGGACCAATCCATTAATTCCTTTATTTACCGCGAACTCTTTATTCTGATTCCAAATCGTTGCATTGTTGGACCCTTCTAGTTCTTTTAGAAAATGAATAACCATTGCACATTCACACACAAACAACTATTCGAGTCCGCAGAACATAAAGCCCTTCTCCCAATCTTGACATCATCAATGTCAAACTTGATCCCTCTGGATGCAAAGTCTGCTATGTTTTTATTAGAAGGTACGAATCTCCATTGGTCCACCTTGGTAAGACTGTGAATAGTCGAAATTCGATTTGCTATGAATGTTTTAAACTGGCTTTTCTCATTTCTAATATAGTGTAAGACAATCATGGAATCCGTCCAAAACTTAACCTCTGCAAACTTAACATCTAATTCTAACTGCAGCTGGTATCACATGCGAGCTGCTAAATCTGCTGCCGTAAGTTCCAAGTGCAGTATAGTTTGGAACTTCAAGGGAGCTACTCTTGCCTTAGCCGTAACAAGACGAGAACATATTTCAGTGTCAGAAATGTAAGAGCAAACGTATGCTACTGCACCATATCCAGTTTCCGATGCATCACTGAAAATATGAAGTTCCAGGAGCGAACGATCTGACTGCGGAAACAATACACAACGTGGAAAACTAACGTTCCCAACCCTCTGAAATTCACTTAAAATCTCTAACCAACGTTTGCTTTCCTCATTTGGAATATACCTCGCCTAGTGAGGGGGCGTTTCGGTATGCGAGTTTTAAATTCAAACGAATCAACCATAGTATTCCAAAATAATCCCAACGTGCGTTCCGTAGGAAGTCTTTCAAGGTCCATCTCTCCTACGGCTTCTGCTCTTTCTTCTGGATGAATTGATTCGAGAACTTGTAAGCGGTTACTTATCCACTTGGTAGGTCTAAACCCACCTTTTCTGAGGAGAGAACTAAGGGCCTTTGCCAGCTCAATTGCATCCTGTACATTATCAATGGAGGCTAAATAGTCGTCGACATAGAAACTCCCATCTACGACTTCCTGGATATCTTCATTAAATTCCTTACCGAATATATCTACCGTCTTCTTTAAGGCGAAATTAACGCAAAAGGGGGAGGACACGGCTCCAAACGGATGAACTGTTAAACAATATTCCTTAGCCGTTCGTCGTATATCACCGTCTTCCCACCACAATAGACGAAATGCTCCACTGTCTTGTCTCGGAATCTTTACTTGAAGAAACATCTCTTCGATATCAGCAGCTAATGCTACGTTACTTAATCTGAATCTTAGAAGTACACCAATTAAACTATTTACAGTATTCGGTCCTCTCAAAAGCTGGTCATTAAGATAATAACCTTGATAGACAGCCGCACAATCAAAAACAATTCTCAATTTTCCAGGCCTTTTAGGGTTGATAACAGGATGATGAGGAATATACCAACAAACAGCATCATAGTCAAATCCCTCTTCACTAGCTTCAATGATGTAGCCCTTTCTTAAATGTTTATTCATCACAACTTGATATTTCTCCAAAAAACTGTTATCTTTCATAAACCTCTTCCTTAAGCATTCTAGTCTGCGTTCAGCTAGTTCCAAATTATTCGGTAGTCTTGGCTTATCATACTTCCATGGTAGACCAACTTGGAAATGACCACCCTCCAATCTAAACGAACTGCTAACTATTTCTAGAGCTTTTATATCTTCGACAGAATATACATTACGAAACGTATCTGTATCCTCGAACTCATGATTATATAATCTTTCTAAATCTTGCAAAATATCATAAGTGCGACAATGACACAACTGAACTTGATGTAGAGACCTTGATACTCCCTTAGAAACTATAATCATCCAACCAAGATGAGTACGCACAGCAAACGGACGCTTCCTGTCCCCCAGACGTTGTTCCAGGACCCAATGTGCATCCGGAGCATCACACACAATCAATATTCCTACTAAATTACTTTGCAACTTCGGAAGGGTTATTTCTTTTAGATGTTTCCACCGTTTCAGTTGGAGTTTGGTTAAAGGTGTTGCATGATCGATCGGAAGTTTCTTGGTCGTGTAAACTTTGTTGATCCTTACAGAACCCAGTTCATCTAATGAAAATACCTGCAAATTTACCTCCAAACAATCACAATTGGTAGTTCCGTTCACAGTCGCCACCCTTATCGAAGTCTCTTTACCTTTGATACCCAACTGATTAATTAATTCTTCACATACAAGAGAAGTGTCCGAACCACTATCTAGAAGTGCATATGTTTCCAAACATCCTTTGTGACCGTATAGTCTGACTGGAACGATCCCCAAACAAACCTTTGAGGAGTTCCAATCCTTAGCTAGGTTCACCACATGGTTATCATACTATCAATATGCAATAATGAATTATGCCTAACCTTGCAATTCTCAACGTCGCACTTGATGCCTGAGTTGCATGTCATAGCTATGTGACCTTTCCTCAAACATAAGTAACATAGACCACGTTTTCTTACCTCCTGCCTCCTTTCTTTTACATTCATTTTTGCTAACCTTGGACAATCTGTCGCCTCATGATCACCTACGCAGATTTCACAACGTGATACCTTGACTGAGTTATTTGGGTCTCGTCTAATTGCATGAAAGCGTGATCTCCTATCAGCTTGGCCTTCAGAATTCCTTTTACCGAACCTTGAGTTACACCGTACTAATCTATCATAACGGGTTCGTGCAATTCTGACCCTCTCTTCTACAAAGACCACAAATTCTTCAAAGCTTGGCTCCTTCCCATGCATCATGATCTTATCGGCGACTTCCACCCACTTATTCTGCAATTCTAATGGTAGGCATGAAACTATTACCTCCAAATTAGCCGTAGAATTAACGTCAGACATATATCCCATTTGCATCAACGTTATACATACATTACGCAACTTAATCGCAAAGTCAGTTAATACGTCAGCCGATCCTCCGACAGATTTATGGTTTAATAACTCAATAATTAGTTCTCGTGCAACAAGATGTTCTTTACCAAATAAATCATACAGTTGCTTCGGAGTTGCATAACGAAGAGAAATCGGCTTGTCAGCACATGCAAATGTCTTTATTTAGCTGCATGCTTCTTTTCGGATGAATGAAAGGAAATGAGCCACAATATTGATATCCTCAACAACGTCCTTGGTTATAGCCCGGATTCCCAACATTTCCATGTAATTCACAAGAGCATCGAAATCTGAGTGTATGTTCAACCGTTCCATCACATGCTCCATCGGTACGCAAATGTGATAATTGGTAGTATTTCAATCAGGGTACAAACTAGGAATCTTAGAAATAACGCAATGAAACCAAGAAGAGCTAGACGAGCACGAACGAAAGTATTGTTTTCGGAATTCGCAATCAAGCGATCAACAATTACAGGGGAAACATTAGTTCATAATAACTGGTTACTAATAAGTAGTGAAGGTAGAATAGCTGATTGATGGAATTCCATCAGTATTTAATCACTAGACAGACAGGACATCAACAATTGTGCGTTGATCAATAAATATAAACATCTCTGTCCTACAAGATGTCAGTTGTGTTTACTGTAACGTAGCAGTAAATTTTCATACTGCAAAATTGACTGATATGAGTTTGAATTACACGAGGAGTATTGGTTTCTTCAAGATTGAGAGTATAACATACTGACTTGTACCAACTACTATGAAACCGGACTACACGATTTTCTGCAGACAGTGTACAAACTCCGAACATTGTCTAGCTCAATTAAATTATCTTCTTAATAAAATCATCTAAAACGATGAATCTGAAATTGGCGAGACAGTGCAAACCTGACTTGCTATTTAAATATTCAACTGCGAATGCTTCTTTGCAAAAGAGCGCATTTCAAATCTGTTGGAAAGTGAGGGCAAACGTCAGCACAAAATGACATGCCAAAATGTATTCAACCTCACGTAAAATTTGATCGCTCACATTGAACCATGATATGCAACCATATTCAATATTCAGTGAAAACATACATTTTGTCAATGGTAAAATGTGTTTATTCAGAATATCGGATGAGGATGAGTTTGTCCGCCACAGTGATTGATATAAACGGAACACAGAACGTGATGTGGATTTTATCACCAGGATGATTCACCACAGTCTCATAGACCGATGTACACAGGAAGTAATAACTAGTCGAGTCTCAAAGAATCAGGATCATCAATGCGCGATCCATAGATTGATAAACTGAGGAAGTGAGAGCTAGATGATTCTGTGAGGAAACCACCACTAAACTCATCTGAAATTAGACGGTCAATGGCTACAGTGTTTATTCATAGATGGAGCACAGCCTTCTATGAATTGACAGCCGAGAGATTTGTTTTCACTTCATTTTGTTTATAGAAAGTAGTAATCTTTTGAAAAATGAGAATTTCACTCATCTTTTTTATGAACGTGTGGCTAATTATCAAGTTATTATTAGAAATCGTTGTTTTTTTGCTCTAAATAAGATTCATATTACGCCCACTATACATAATAGATGATATAGGATAATACCAAATTATTTGATTAATGAGATGGTGTGAGGTGACTGACGACAGCACAGTTATAATCATTGATATTTCTGTCAATAACTGAGGTCAACAGAAATATGTTTTTGTTAATTAGATGGTCAGATAATTTACACTGAGATTAAAGTAGTGATAATATATTTTACTTTAAATTAATGCACTGAATGTAACAGAAATGATAGAATTTAGTGTAATGTTATAGTTGTTCAAGGGAATCGGACAGAATTCGCAAATTTTCAAATTTTATTCCTAAATGCACAGCTTATTAGAGGAATTTGATCAAACCTGCTGGCTTGATCCTCAAACTGTTTTAACTTGATAAAGCTGATTTTTCTTGATACTACCGCGTATAACTGAGCACTAGAACACCAAACCCTTCCAAGTCGCAATAAGAAGACAGAAGACTAACGAAAGGAATATTATTCCAAACAGTGTCAAACATAGTACAAAATTATCAGGTATTTATAGTTTTTAGTGAGAACGAAATCATCATTACAGTCTTCCAATCCGCGTACAGGGGGTTATTAGCATTATCCAATGGGGAAGCTACACGTGGGAATTCTAGAACATTCTTCCGACAGGTGATTGGATGGAACGTCTTCGGCTCCTTCTGAGCCTCTTACAGCTTCCTCGAGTTCACCGGTGGTCCGTCGTCACACAAACCATGTTCAGGTCCCATGCTAGATACACCTGAGACCTCATTCTCACGTCCAGATCAGCAGACTACGCGGCACATGACTTCGAAAGACATTTCAGGCTCACGCGACGCTGACGAAACTGCCATCTCACGTTCCGATTGCCGAGTACGGTTACCCGTACGCTTCCGCGACTAGTCACACAGTCAACAACCGATACGGTGTAGGATTATTCCTATACTGCATGCATGCTACACTCTTCTCTTTTTTGATTTTCTTTTTTTTCCTGAGCTAACACCTCCGACCATTCCTGTTTGGTTCCAACGACTTCACTCATCTTCGGCCAAAATTGGCGTGATCACCCGCGCTCTTGTCAACGCACTCAGTCGATATTTTTGTTTCGAATGCTTGGCATTTGCTTGATCTCGAACGTGGTCGTTATGGTCGCTTCTGGTTCCTCGGCTCAGCGTGGTTTCTTACTACGTCTGCAGCGTTTCTGGTCCGCATCACTACGAACGCAATCTTCAGATCCTGGATACAAACCACTTTGGTGTAGTATGCCAACTCAAGCAACAAATACATCACATCACCCCTGGTACCGTTCTCCGAAAATGAATTTCGTTGGCAACTCGAGGATCAATGATCGCTTCCAGTTCCGCCAATTCCTTCGTCCTACAATCGCTCGTCAGCCGATCAGTCCCACGAATCAAACCGCTACTTATCGAAAGTGTAAACCCTTTCTAGTGGAAGGCTCCTGTAGTGACTAACTTTTATCACGAGAACACCATTGGTTTAATGAAAACGATTATTATTACTATTATAACAAATTGTACCTGTGCTTGTTTAATATGCTCTTTGTTTAACTGTGTTAAAAAGTTCCATTATTCTTACACTTCGATTGTGACCTCGCTCGAATTCGGTTACGCTCTGTAACCACGTTTGTGTCCTGGCACGATCTCGGTTTTCTTTCGATACCACGAAATCGCCAGCATATATATCTCGACTTGGTCCATTAACTGCTTTCTGATATTTGGTTTCCGGGGGATTTTATGGATTTATTTGGCACGTGTTTCTTTTAGTGGTGTTCATAGTCTATCGCGACTCGACGCCACGCTACGCATGGTTATCGTGTGTACCTATAACAAAAATCACTAATACGTTATTGCTCTGAAGACGTAGCGGTTCACCTATTTCAGTAAATGTATAGTAGTGGGAAAGTGTATTTAGGATCGAGAAGGCTACGTTCTAGCATTTGACGTGATTGAAAAACTAAGCGAATTTCATTATTCACTGCAACAGATCTTCGGTGAATATACTTGTGACATTGAAAAGACATCTCGAACGAAGAAATATTTCATTCCAATATGATAATCAGTAGGTTCAACAACGAGTGGAAGTTTAGGTTAATTCCTGAAATTAGTTAGTTATTACAAATAATAATATAATAATGATGATGTATTTCTGCATGAGCAGGTACACGTCATTTTTACAGACATGATCTATAAATTACAATATTTGTTGACTAACAGCATGCTTCCCAACTTTTTGAGTCTATAGTTGTTGCTGTAAACGATGACTTTGAGGGGACGCGTACGTCAAGTTTGTTCCAGACGTCGGAAGTTCCATAGCTGTGCCCTCAGTGCAAGATTCTGAAGAAAAATGCGAGAGGAACAGAAGAGCAGCAAGGCACTTGAATATGAACGCCAAACGTTGCTCAACATTTTGTAGTAGAAAAGACAGAGGTATAATAAATTACCTTTTTTTAGAGTGAAATGAAGTTGGAGGCTCCATATAAGAGAATGTAGTATGAAAGAACAATGAGTTGTGATGCTTAACAAGTTGGAGTAAGCTCGAATGAAGGAAGTTAAGTCAAGGTTGGTACAAGGAAGCCGATTCATTAGAGGGAGTGTGCATTTGGAGGGCAAAGTGTTTAGAATACTGATAACTATATCGTTTATTGTCTAATTTTTTGTTCTTTCTATTATGTTCATCTGATGTCAGCCACACAATCCTAGTGTAAATGTTCGAGTTAGCGTGTTGTAAGTTGTATTAGTTGAATAACATGGCCCGCGTAAAATTAGAAACATGAGTCTGAGTGGTGAGCGTAGGAAGACGATCTATATCACAGATTGATTGACTTATTCTCATTCATAAAGAGCCTGATACATACAAAATGTTCTGCACCACAAACACGGGTGGATTGAAGTCCTCGCCCACACCATCAGTGCTTGGTGGTCAGTAACTCCACCATCCCTCCTTTTGTGATGTTAGGCTCACTAAAGCTTATTTTTGGATATCTGTCATACGTCACACAGTCCTCTGTGTTTCACAACCTGTTGTAAAACACTATTTTTGTAAGTACCATTTGACAAGCTTATCAGGCAGTTACAAGTTATGGACTGTGGATAGGGCATCGATGCAGTGTTTTAAGTGACTGTAGTATAAAGTATAGTTTGCCAATCAGAGTATAAGCACTAAGAATGGTATAATGTAGGTTAGTCGTTTATCAAAGCAGGCTGGAACGTATAGAAGTGTATGAGTTGGAGATATGGTAAGGAGTGGAGAAATAATATTAATTGCTAGTCAACATAGTGTACAGAAGAGTAAAAGTTAATGGAGAATAAACAGGAAGAAACTCACACCAACTTCGTGCTGATGTTATTTTGTGTTGTCCTAACCTATTGATGGGTAACAGGCCCGATAGATGCAAGACCACTGTTAGAAGGCAGTCGATTGTGCCTTCCTCTGGAATTTTGAGAATGGTAGTGAGTATCCCTTAGAGACCGAGTTTAGTTGATCAGTGTCGATAGGTCCAGTGAGTTACCTGTCTACTTCAAGTGGAGAAATAGGTTTAAAAAGTAACTAATACAACTGCGAAGCAGCAAAAATAAGGCAAACTGAACTTAAAGTCCATTTCTGTCTAGGCATGGAGAGAGCCTGTGATATCGGAGTGGGGCGCAAGTGTCTTTGTACGTGGTAGATCAGTGGAAGTGAGGTCTTGATCAAGCAGTTTTACAAACGTTTGTAATTCATCTGCCATGCGAGTTTCGAAGGGAAGACTGTTCCGTATTATTGTATAATTGATGAGTACGAAGTTTTCTCGAGCTTTTGATCTGCATTTCTCAACTTTGATGGTAGATACTTTGTTTCGAAGTTCGTGTTCATGTGAATCTCGGGGAAGGACTATCTTTCATGTTGATTAAGTGAGATTTTTGAGTAGTTCGAAGTAGAGAGTCAAATTAGAACCAAGCCTTCTTTTCTAGAGGGGTTCTATTGCTAAAATTTGGCATCGAGATTTGTAGTCAATGACCGGTTTAGTCTTGCGTATTTTGCGAGTGAAGTCTCGTTGTATTCCTTCCACATTTAGTATACCAGATAGGCGTAAGTTGAACAGTAATAACGAGCAGTATTCAACGATAGGTCTTACACAAACTTTATAAAGTAGGATTTTAGATTCATTGTGATAGAAATTACGGAGAACGAAGCCAAGCGATCTCCGCATTTTAGATGCTTTGACTGAGATGTCTTCAGAGAAATAACTGTGTCAATAATGTACCTCTAGAGCATTTACTGATGCCAGTCTGGGAAATGTTTTGTTGCTAAGTGTTAGTTTATTTTTAAGAGACGTGTCTCCTGTACATAACCAGAGGCATTTCTCTGTGTTGAGCTCATACCTCCAGTATTTGCACCAGTCGCTACCATATTGAGTTCATGTTGGATTGTTTGTGTAGTACTACGTACATCGCAAACGTCAGTTTCATAGATGACTTTTAAGTCATCAGCGTTGAGGTAAGCCTTACCTGTGCTTAATCCCTTGCTTATATTGCTGATGTAAGCAATAAAGAGCAAAGGACCCAGGACACTACCCTGTACAACACCACTGGTTATTGGTCGAGGTGTAGATGTAGAGTCAATCTTGGCTATTTAGTATCTGTTCGTAAGAAAAGACTTGATCCATTGCAAAAGTGGATTTATAATTTCAACTGAATTAAGTCTGCGATTCGAAGATCATGAGGTACTTTATCAAAGGCTATCTTAATATCGAAATATAGTATAACAACTAGTTTCTTCTGGTCACGTATGCGAGCAACCTCGTTAAGGAAGTCTACCAGACACGACTTTGTTCTAATGAAGCCGTGTTGTGACGGGTCTATCAGATCTTCCTTAAGTAGGTGATCAGATAGTTGGTTTTGTATCGTTTTTTTCCATTATTCTGAATGTGAATGTAAATAATAATTGAAACTGTATGCGAACATAAATGGTTTTTGTTGTCTGTGAAATGAATGATAAGTGATTATTAGGACGGATGCAGTGAAAATGGTATAATCAAATTCATAAACAGGTTACGTAGGACCAAAATGAGAAATTAAAGAGCTAAAAAAATTGCAGCTCCGTAAGTTTGTAAAGGGAGAAACTGAAAGGATTAGAAACAAATAATCGTATTTTAATACAAGATCAGGGTGAATTAAGAGATTATATAAACACTTTTACAGTACAAACATTGAATTTATTGATGTATATTCGTATACAATCTACTGTATATAAGAGTCAAATTCTGAAGTCGTAGGGTAGATTCGGTTGGCTTCCGCCAATAATTTCAAACATTAGAGTTTCCTCTCATGTGGTAACCAGTATTGACTCGATGTGTGGAGATTGGACTCCTTATCACTATGTTTTGTTCCTTTCTCAACCTTGACGGTAATGTTTGAAAATACACTAGCGTGTTGGCTATTTATGTGCCAAATACAAGTTGTTGAGTGGGTCAGCTCTAATAACCTGTTTGTTACATAGCATACTTGCTGGATAAGGTAATGTGGAGTAATCATATGTTTGCTTGCGTGCATAAACTCTGGTGGTTGTAAGGTATTTTACTTTGTCCTGGGACGCCTGTCTATATACTGTGCTGTGCAATACTTTCGGTACAATTCATAAGCGCACATTCCACACACCTTGTTGGTCACAAACCATCAACTTGTCTTCTCAACTTTCCATCTCACATTTACTTTACCCGATTGTCCGTAATCACCATACTGTGATAAGCCAACAACAAGCCTAACCATGGCAGTTGGCACATTTGAAGCAATTAGGAAGTAAACGTACTTCCTAAATTTCTTTTCACTTGTCTAAATACGTATATATGTATGCTTGTCATTTTTCATGTTACATGAATGTGTGTGTGTGTGTCGGCTTCTGTACAAACCGTGATGTACATACTGTCTTTATTGATGTTGTCTTCTTTGTTTTGTTTTACTCATCGTCAATTACTTAGTAGCATCAATCATCCCATCACAACTGTCATCATGCAATAATCTTCATTCCTACACAAAGATGTATGTAGTGGTTATCCAGATGAAGAGTCACAAATAGGGAGAAAAGCGCATCGTGGATTCCATTGCTAGTCACCAGCCATCTTTCCTGATGAAGATTGAGTTATATTGCGTGACAACTAGATGACGATAGACGAACTTATTAAATTCGGAAATCGGAATCCGGCAGTCTTCAAGTACAAATGTATCACTAATTTATGTAAACGCCATGAACCTGTAAATCGTATGCATAGAGGAATAAGATTTGCAAAATATCGAGAATTCTGTGTGATTCATCGCATTGAATATAACATAACATCAAGTTCCATCATTTCTGTAATATCCAATAAAGTATTTAAAGTAATATTCATTATTTCTTCAATCTCAGTATAGACAACGTGTTTATCTAAAGAACAAACATATTTCTGTTGGCTTCTTCTGTTTACAAAATCAGCTATGATCATACATTGTTATCATTGATCACCTCAGTCTATCACATAAATCAAATAAAATGGTATTCTCTATTCTGTATCGTGGGTGTAACGTCAATATTAGAATAACAAAACATCATTTTTTATTAATATGTTGTTTATTTGACTGACAATCACTTGCCAGCAAAAATTAAAGATGAGTGAAATTCTCATTTTACAAATTATTACTACTTTTCCAAAAAGGAAGATAAAGTGAAAACGAATCTTCTGTCTGGCAATTCATAGATGGTCTTGCTCCAGCTATGAATAAACACTCCAATCATTTACCATCTCAGTTGTATTGTTCAACTAACTTCATATTTTATGATAAGGATAAGTCTCTTTTGTGATTCCTGTTTTGTCACACTTGTGATAGATTTACATACACTGGATGAGTCGCATAGCATAAAAGATGAAGTGTATCTCTTTGGTGATGTGAAATTAAATTACTCTAGTGAACGTGACAATGCTCGAATCCATGTATCAATCTGGGCTAGGCCACTTTTAAAAACCTGGAATCACCGGAAGACCGTTTAGTACAATATTCATGAATCTCAATATTAAAATTACTGCAAACTTAACGGATACCCACTCTGACAATATTATAATGCTGTTTATAGTTTTGTGTGGAAGAGAAATGTCTCATATATATTCCATCATTCGATGCCATTATTAACGCTAACACTCCATTTAGAAAAAATCTGAATGATGGTAAAAATCTTCTATGAATTCGTTTGTTAATGTGATCAATCATTGACGCAAACACTTCTTCTTTTCAAATCTCTCATCTTATTACCATTGCAACAGCAGAACTGTCTCTTGTTCATCATTCACTCTACATCTTTTTTCATTCCTACTTGAGTATCAGCTGGACCCTTTAAAATTATTTCATATTCAACACATTCATAACACCCAACTAACATCAGTCTGTCAATCCGCTTTCACTCAACAGTGAATAGTCAAGTAACGAAGGATTGAGGTGATCTTTTAAATACTGATGCCTCATTCCGATGGTTTAGTTTAAAACAATGAAAGACGTCAATTTCGATTGACATTTCTCAGTATTGAGACTTTACCGAAATGGACACTTTCAACGGACTCATTGCTGATTTCAATGGTCACATAATCACGTATACACGATACTGTTAATTGACAAGTGCAATGTTGTAACCTCTTGTGAAATTACCCACATGTTTCCATTGAATGAAAACAATGACACAAATAAAAAAAATTATATTTTTATATTCTACCAACAAAGTGACATTAGTCATTACGTAAACAATCATCAATGTGATATGCAGTTCCATGAAACAATCTTCAATGTATTGAAATGATTAACAAAATAGAAAGTGTATTTCATAAAATACGAAAATGAAAATAACACAGTCAACTTGACGAAAAAAATTGACAAACTGTTTGTGGGGACTATGAATGAACTCTGTTCCTTCTGTAGAACCATAGCCAAGTGCCACAACCAATGCATACAATAAGGAAAGATGTAACTGATGATACAACGATGTACACGTATTGCCGTGATTTTCTATTCTCAATGTCTTCAGTTGTATCTGTAGTCATGTTCTGAAAATAATAAAATAGTACAATGATTACAAAATATCAAATATTTACCAAATGTGATTCAGTGCTTGGATTAGTCTTCTGCAATTCATTTCTGAGATCAGTTTCAGTAGTTGCTACAGTTGTTGTATCTGTAGTCATGTTCTGAAAATAATAAAATAGTACAATGATTACAAAATATCAAATATTTACCAAATGTGATTCAGTGCTTGGACTAGTCTTCTGCAATTCATTTCTGAGATCAGTTTCATTAGTTGCTGGAGTTGTTGTATCTGTAGTGATGTTCTGAAATGAACGAAATAGTATAATGTTTACAAAATATCAAATATTTACCAAATGTGATTCAGTGCTTGGACTAGTCTTCTGCAATTCATTTCTGAGATCAGTTTCAATAGTTGCTGGAGTTGTTAGTTCAGTTGGAACCTCAACAATCGAACTCTTCAGAAGAAACAAACAGTGGAAATATAGTTAAATATCAAATATTTCATCACTCATTATACACCATTGTCAGTATTAATGACACAAGTGATTTCAACGATTAGTTACATAATTTACATTTGTACTATGTGATCAATGAATAATGATTTAGAATATCCGATACCGATTTAACAGTCAATGTGATAAGTACACATTATCCTACAACTAACTGACAACTTATTCGTGTGACGAATTTTGTTTCTCGGATGTCTCACCTTATCACAGTGTAAATAACAAACCAACAACTGACGGCTCTACTGAAACAATCTATCCAGAACACAAATTTCTCAACAGGGTATCAGGAATATCTGTTCTGAACTTCAACAATGGGTATCCGCGAACTTTCACTTTCTAAACATGATTCAGAATTTATAACAGATTATGCTCCATCATTCAAACTGATCTCATAGGCATTTTGTAAGAATCCACACATACAGACGGTTTCATATTGGACGTCGAGAATAACTACATATTCTATGAGCAGGAGAAATACCATTTTTTCAATTACAAGTGTTAAACGACACTTCTATTGGTTGTTGAATGTCCACATGGAAACATGGTATCGTACTCATATCTAATTAAACATCATCAACGTATACAATACACTACTTGTTTGCAACAAGAAGATGTTCTTCCCAGTAAATAGATTTACAATGTAGAACATGGTAATATTGAAAACAATGTGTGAAGTCTATCAATAACTTACATTATTCTTGCAACGATTTACTTTGAATTCATGAAGATCCTCATCATTGCTGGTAATGCACATATTGGCTATTTTACACCAAATACATGTTGTATTTGATGTTGTTGCGCGATGACATGCTTCAGTCAAATTGTGTTTTGGACAATCTTCAGGGGAAAGAATGAGGTGATTTCATAACAAGTTATCAAACAAAGAAGTGAATTACAAAACATATACATATAACTCGATGATATAATGGTGATTTCGAAATTAGGCGACTATTTCTTTCACTAGGAATTTGTCATCACCACGCGCAATCCAAAATTCACCACACTTTCATTGACATCCACAATTCACGACAATATCTTGGCTTTGAATGAAAATACATCCATAATGAATAGCATTTTATTCGGCGAATATTAAAGTCGATCTAAACACTACATTATGGAATGATTCTCTCAGTTTTCGAGATAATATTTTAATACACTACCACATGATAAACTGAAAAGTGTGCGTGATTATTCAGCGTACATATTCATGAGAAAGAGAACTCTTTCATACTATGGCATTCACATTTCACGACAACACCTCGGAACTGAATGAAACTAAGTTGAATGTTCAACGATGAGTATTGAGGTGTGGATTTGGTAGATTTTGATGACTGTTCGCATTTAGAAATGTATACACCACGTTGTCACCGGGTTCAGCAAAGCCCACTACATTCGGTTTCCAACAGATTTTGAGTTTCATTCATTGCCATCAGTCTGATGATGAAAACATATCTTGTATACCACTTCAACATGTAAAATCTGATAAATAGCATTGTAAACTCACTCACACTGACTATTTTGAAATCCGTGCAAGAAAGTCAGTAGTCCCCTGACAATAAATCTACTTATAATTGTGTTAACTCGGTCGAAAAACAATGAAGGAATGACATTGTTTTTCAATTCGTCGATGACGTTTTTCTGGAAATGATTTCAATCCACCTATCGATATGGAATGTTTCAAACCATGTGATCACAGTATACTGTGTGTACTGTCGGCTAGCACGTCACACTAGTTGGATCATGAACATTCATCGATAGTGAATTATATTTTATTCAACGAATATTGCAGTCAATCTGAAGATTAGATTGTGGGATGATTTTCTCAGTCATAGTGATGTTATTTCAATACTCCAACACATGACGAACTGAACAGTGTTCGAGATCACTCACTATACATATCAGTGAGAAAGGCAACACTTACCTAACATGAAAATCTTCAGTATTTTTGATAGTGTACAAGTATCAACTACCTATGGTATATCGAAATCTGAACACCTGACTTGTCTACACGTCCAATTCATTGGATGAACAAGATGAAGTATACATTTAGGAAAGTAAGCGATTGTCTTGGAGTTATTTACAATCTCAAGAAATGTCTCAGCGATTTTAATAAGTCAGGAAAGTTCAATATCACATGTTGCAAGTTGAAAAACTATGGACACTTCCAAGTCAATGAACAATTGACTAACTGACATATATTATCTCATCTATCGTTTTGTGACATTATGTAGGCTTAAGTGAATTTTATCAACGTGAGGACGTGAAGGAAATCCGTCCTCCATCATTTTAAATAATCAACAGAGAATCCACGTATAGAACAACGTCATTTGATACCAGTAGCTAAATTTCATTTAGTTATTTACTGAAATTGCACATGGAGGTTTCAATTTTTGAAACAAAATTGATATATTCAACTGTGAAAATAGTCATTTCTGATACAATAAGGTTCAACATACCCCCGAGAGCTTCATACTTCACTAACGTTCCATTTTGAATCCATTTTCCAGGAACATAAATTACAATTTCTTTCTTATCTTGTGAAATAAATTGTATAGAGGAAAACAACTGAGATTTTGTTTAACAAGCGACTGTTAAAAATGGGAACGACTTCAGTGGATATCCATGATGAAGATATTCACACACCATAGTTATATTACTCAGTATACCAGGTTGGGCGTGCGTCAGCAGATGTGGATCGTGAAATTCACTGTTTACGGATTTCAGCATATAAAATAGGAACAACACCAATATGATTTCATAAGAAAAAAGTTAAGCGTTTGCGTGACACCTACAAAGATGACGGTTGCTCAAATGAAGACACAGACACTTGATTTAAATTCGGAGGAATTCAGTAATTCACCGTGTAAAAGACTTAATAAGAACACGCGGTTTCATCAGGACTAGTTTAAACCTTGATTTATCATTATATATGATATTCAACATCAATTCAAAATGTGTAATCAGAACATCCACGTTGAATTTTCAACAAACAGTAGTGTTTGAACAATGAGTTTACCAGAAACATTCAGATTTTATTTCACACGTTTCTCATCAACACTTCAATGACACTTCGATCAACCTGTTTTCGCACGAAACTACTGAATAATGTAGACCGTAAGAAAGATATATTAGATCACTATGACAGAATACAGCGAATTTCTGTATTGACGTGGTGATCAAAGTGTACATAAAGAAGTTAATATTAGGCTAGCACATGAATGCTTGTGTAGGCCGGTGTAAATCAGAATGTAAATAACGTCTGTTACCTTTTCCTCCGCACGGAATAGAGCCTAAAATACGCGACACCTTTTTGGCTACCTCAGGAATCTGAAAAGAAGTAACGGAAGTCTGAGTAAACATCTGTTAACACACAACCACCTTTATCAAAGCCAACCAATCACTGAACGAATGTGTCGTCAGTCACATCAATTTACACAAAGACAACTAGTTACATAGTAAGCATACTGATCTCCTCACTTTACCCAAGAGTGTGACTCATCTAGTTCACGAGGATAATCTGACTCACTTCAGTTGTCAACTTCACTGAAATCCAGTGGACGATCGTTCTATCATGCAATGATGCGCCACACTGTGGAACGAATTATTATTATTATTAATGGCTTTATCTACGTCACTTGACGGGAATGTGATTGTGAATAACTGCAATGCTGCTGCATGTGAATTTGTTGTCATGTGGAGGAATTGCGTTGATGTACTCACTTACATCCATCGCCATACATACAATTCCTGATTACCTCAAAGCGACCGAATTGGATTCAGTTCAACACAAATGAATTTTTTCATCTCACATGCTCTTTTTATTCATCACACATCTGTTGTATTTCAAATTGGTGATGTACTAAATGCTAATATTCGAACAAGTACACTATCAAGATTTTAACAATTCATCTCACAGATTATTTGACAATGAAATTTTCAATTAGCTGAACCTCAGAAGACGCAGTAAAGCTTGACAGAAATCGACTGTGTTGAGAAGTACCATAAAATACATATTTGTCCTTAATGGACTCAAATATGTCAGAATTTCTATCGATAACATTTGACTTCCTATAATTTATTGTTTTGAAAACGTGCTAGAATAAACTGTGTCAGTACGGCGTTATTGATAGAGTTGCATAGTCTGTGTGCACGTTGACAAATGTTGGTATCCTTCTATCGTGTTCAATGTATCTTGATGCATTCGATAGTGTTGATTTGCGCAAAGTAAGATAATAATCTGAAATACATGATACAACACTACATTTCTATTTAATTGTGCAACTTACGTTCTCAAAATAGATTGATATCTTCCCATTCGGATATATCAGAGTAGTAATACTGAATGCATGACCTGCAAGCAGAAGATAATCGTTATTTAGAATTTGAGGTATTAGTGATTAGTGTGTCCTTGTTGCATGCGAAAGTGTATGTGCCTACGTGCAAAGTGATCAGTTTTAGACACGTATTTTCTTCGTTATCTCAAATGTTTTCTTTGGTAGAATTCGTAAGAAATATATTCTAGTGAACGTCGTGTAAATGAAGCAAGCATGCATCCTTCAATATAAATGTCAGATAACTAGGTACCGAAGCTGTATTATAACCCCGTTTTTATATCAAAATAACCAATCATAAAGCCCACAATTAAATTTGGTAGTTCAGGAGGTATTGACATTTGTTCAACACTCTCTATATTTACCTCTGAAAAAATCCATCCATAGTACACATGACATTAGCTATGGTTTGTTTGTTCACAAATAGAACATGGTAACTTAGTCGGTAATGCAACGCATTGGTTTGTCAGTGTTCGGTTACGATGGAAAATGTAAAGCTTCGGATTATTCGTCCTGGTGATTTCTTAATTTGAAAGAATAATTTTTATGAATGACCGTGTGATGAGTAACACAAATTTACTTATTTCGAAATACAGACTTCTGATCAAGCAGCATTGGAGCCTGTTGACGATGATGTATCTTTGCATTCGTTTATCCAAAAGTAAAGTGTGTTTATGACCCAGTTTGTTCATACGGATTTATTTATTGCACATCAAATCTAGTGTGCTCCTGATTATGTCAACTGTCCTTCAGCTCCCAATAAATGGGTTCAAACAGTCGATGGATTCCACATATACTTCCCTCTTCCTAATTTTCTGTGATGGTTACACTTTATTGTTTCGTCAGTTTTTGAAAAGAATTCAGTGACGTAAAATGAACAGGAAATGTGTAAGCCAGTACTGCGAATGATGTTGTATGTGTTTAAATATTTCAAGTGTAATCAAATAATCATTTTATGGATACATACTTTTATCATCAGGTTTTAGATAATAAGAATCTCTGACTAATGAAAACAAAAATATTTGTGTTTATATACATATGTGTATAATGAATATCCATAAAAAATGAGTTTGGACACGAGTTATCATCTTTCTTTCAAGATTTAAGTAAACTCGTTCAATTAAATGGGAGTTGCCAGAAGACTCATACTTATGTCAACAATATGATAAATGTTTCAATCTAACCAACTGAGAAGAATATTTTACTTCTGAAGCGTTGATTTTAAAACCTTGAGACAATCTAATAGACCGGTAATATCTAAATGACAATGCACATAACAAATCATTTTCTGAGATTGCGTTATTCCAATCAAGCAGTGTTCCCTCAATTGAACTAACTATTAATCAGAAATTCTACTTTCATGTCAATAAATCAATAACTGAACAAAATGAGTGAACTTCATTTTGATGTTCTAGTTGTTTCCGGGTGGAATCAATCATGTTATACCAGTGCGCTCTTTATGATAATTTTAATCATCTGTCATTACGGTTATTTTTACTGATGGCTGTTTTAGATCCATACGAATATGATAGTCAAAAATGTGATGAAGACACAGTGGTCCACAGATAGTGACTAAGAGATAATAATTCTTTATGAAGTAACTTAAAGAAAACATTCGGACGTCATCGAATGTAATTTAGTAGTCAGTGTGATTCAATCATCCAAAATGATTTCTCACACAACATCGTTTATTGTTCTAAATGTGTTCAGTTGGATTCGTTCGATTTATAATTTCTACTCAATCAATTTGCGTTTATTTCGAAGTGAACCATCGTTTTCACTTGACAGTAATGAATACGTGTTCTGAACACATTCTAAGGCATCAAATCATACAAGCAAATTATTCACTGTGTAGTGATCAGCTCTCAAAAAATAATCAGGTCAAATATTGAATCATTTACGTAAAATAAAAGTGAGAAATGAAAGGTAAAATTAAATTATCACCGGATAATAGAGGTACTCACACTGATCCGAAATATCAGTTTTCATATGGAATTCGCCCGACACATAACTGTCAAGTCTTCCTAAGTACTCTTCATCGTACATATAAATTGCACCTGTGTTTATCGAATGAAAACATGAAATTTAATTGACAATCTGTAGAGAATGAATTAGAGAATTTTAGATTAACTGGCGACAAGATGAATTTCATGGACCGTAATTCAATTTCCGTAAGACTTTAAACTGTTTACAACTTGATCGAAATAAGATATCAGTAGACGTTTTGAATGGTAAAAATGGTATAAAACGGATTTACTGAAGAAATTAAAGCAACATTGGTTGACGGAATGAAATGTGAATAAAAAAGCTCGGTAACAATTTTGGTTCGATGAAAATGAAACTCTTACCATGAAAGTCAATTTTGAATTGGATGACTGTAGTACTGTAATACGTAAACGGGAATTTTCGTTTAATTTCCTGAGTATAAGCAAACATATGAATTAGTATCTCGATCGCAAAATTTAGTCAACTAACTATATCACCCATCAATCTTTCAAAGCTGCCTCTAACAACTGGAAGAGGCTGATTAGAGAGGATTGTCTGGGAATAATTATAGTAATGAGACTGAATATGTGTATTGAAACCTGACTGATTACTTACATATCTATATGTATCACTTTCAAAAATCACCTTTTCATAATGCCGTAATTCAGATTTTGTGCAAATATCATAGCAGTCGAAGAATTTATAAACTAGCACTACGATCAAATACAGCAGTATAAACTGGCCAGTTGCAAAGCTATGCCTGGAATGGTGCGGATAAAAATAGACAGCCTTATTTCATTGAAACAAATTACAGTTCATATAACACACTCATTTGCTTTAACTGTATAGTCAACACTCACCTCATCTTCTTGTTCACAACGTTAATAATTTTTGTTAGACCTTGTCGTGTTTATATCAATTTTTATGTGTTTGTTTCTTTCTTTCTTATTCGACGATCCAAAGTGACCATTGGAAACATCACGTTTCATAAAATCATATGATCATTGTTAACCAATCATCGTGGAAGACGAACTCATCGTAATGCAATATACTTCTAGTTGTTGTACTCTAAAGGCTGATACTTATTCACCATTGGTTGAAATTCCAAGGCCTCTATTGGTAAAAATTATATTGGATATGATTGGCAACAGTTTAAACTAAGTGAGGAATTTATATGTAGGTCAAAATGTGTGCTCATATTTTCACGAACAAACATTTTGTTACTCGTAATGATGTGTGAACTGTTTACCAATGGTTCCTTGCTTTGATTTGATAGGTTTAAATACAAGTAACAAAACCTGTCTTGATTAGATATCTAAATTCTCATTTTTACATTTGAGTTTATGTTTAATGAAATAAGTCCTGTCAGACGACTCCATCATCGTTGAATGTGGGATTGTGGCCTCCTGACAGTCACAAAAAGCCCATTTGACCGGCACATTGTACAATTGGCTCTAAATAGATTTAGCGACAAAACGTTTCTTATTAGTCAGGGAGTAGTGGACGTGAATGTGTTCACACTGAACATAATGAGTCAATTACTGTTAAATGTCTAACAGTCTACACTTTCGTAAATGAATACTTTCAGCTGAAGAAGTCAAAACTATTCATGATTTGGTTATAATTGCAAAATGTCATTCTTGTTCGTGTGATGGTAAATTTTTGGCTCCAAAATATTGCTTTCACGAGTATCACATTCTGTGGTTGAATAAACGGTTGTTGGGTCATTTTGCGGAATTGTGAACATCAGAACTAATTTCAATTATACATAGAACTGTCTCACTAATGTCTTACCTATTATCAAATTATTATTAACCATTGTCATTACATGTAGTTGCAGTATTTTTGGGTAATTATGTAGCTTATTTACTAGGGCTTGGTAAAAGTTCACGTGGGTGTTTGTTCAGTTCATCATATCCACTGGAGCAGTATTATCGGAATAGTGAGCCAATCCCATAAGATCACTGTCAGTTTCTCATATGACAATTCTACATTAATGTCAATGGAAACATGAAGTTCTTCATATGAACATGTTAAGTAAATATTTCGAGGTTAATAAGATTTATTCAGTATCATGTAGCTTATTTATTGTTCGTTTTTCATAATGCTATTTTGCGTTGGTGTCACGGAACCTAATAGTTTTCATATGAACAGCATTTGCAAATGTTTCAAGGTTGAGAAACTCTTAAGTCAATATCACCTGAATGGTATTGAGAATGAACGGAGTTCATACTCAGTAAGGAAGAGTATAGCCATTAATACGACTAGATCAGAATTGACATGTTCACTTTTATCAAAGTAACATAATGGATATGGATGAATGTAAACATATATTACACACAAATGTCATTAATAGAAAAGCTGAACTTATTGTTTACTTTTCACGCATGACCACAGTACAACAGTATATTTCCCGGATCCAATCTTTTCCTGCACAGCTTGTATCCAATGAGTTTTACTTATTTCGAGAACTGATGTGTTGTACCTTCTCATTTCAACACAATCTAGGACATAATCCTCGTCACTTTCAAAGAATCTCTACTTTCACCATGAAGAGTCATAATTCTTCTAAATGAAGATCGTGTATAACTCACACAACTGACAAATTATGCTTTAAATGATATCTTTAAACACAGTTTGTTTACGAAAGATGGAGTTGGTGAACACATGTTAAATCCCTCTATTATATCCGGGATGTAGACCGGATTCATAATGGATGCTCATCGACTGTAGCGACCTGCTTCTCGCTTCCTGTCTTTATAAATTCAAACCAATAAGCACGAAACTGAATTTATACAAAGGTGTGAAAATAGTTACCGTAAGCACTTCTACTTTGCTCCAGTATGGCTGCAATATTGTTTAATAAACCGTATGCACTCTCTTCCAAAAACAACAGCGCAAACCAAATAAATAACCTTGAAGCATCCAAATTCACTTATGGATAGTCACAAACAAAGATTTTATTAGTTTTTTCTCAGTCTACCACAGTACGTTTTCCAATGATCGCTTAGTTTATGACACATCGTTCCTAATCACATGTCTCGGTACACATTGTCTCTTTCCAACCGTTGCGGTTTCATAATTGGGAGTATCGCCTCCATGAAATCGGTATTATTTTGTTCATTAAAGTGAGCATTTTTCGGGGCGTGCTTGATCGTTCTTGCTTACTCAGTAATAACTGATCTTCTACAGATCAATGAAATGTGCCATTTGCTACTGCAGTTATCGACGTACAATTTTGTGCCATCGAAGATACGTTTGATATGTACAAGAATTTCATTATTCATCCTTTTATTTAACATCATGTAATATGACAGCTAAACGATTCGTTGGATCAATTATGTTTGCTGCTGACGAATAAGGGACAATTTTACACACTACATGTCGATTCTAATAAGATGTACTCACTGTCCTATGTGATTTGTGTTCAAACGCATTTTTGTCACTAAAGCGTCTACTACCAATGATCGTCTGAGACAACTCCAAGTTGATTCACGGCCATTGAGGAGATCGAAAAAGTACTACCGAAAATGCACGGCGGATGAGTAGTGAAAAGATCGGAATATGCAATGGCTTCATTCCCAAGAGCACAATTCAAAACAGATTTGAATTTTACTGCTTGTCTTCCGAACATGATATTCATAGTCTGAATAAGGTTTAATCCCTTTGAGAAATGTGAATGAGGTTCCAACGTTTCCTTTACCAACTGGCTCGGAAAGATACGCCAACCGATGCAGTTGTAACAGACAGACAAATGTATCATTCTCCAATTTACTTATTTCAAATCTACAAAAGGGATTTAAATTTTAGGTCGCTTTTGCTAAACGTTTGAAGAGGCCAGCACATCGAGAAAGCTAAGCGTCTCTTAAAGAACGATCGACATATTGTGCGCGATCTTATTCCTGATCACCTTTCTGGTCTGCTATTATGCGTCAAGTTTGTCTAATTGTAGCATGAAATAATTGTCTTTTTCTTCAGCGTATCGATCCTATCACTTAGTATCGTGTTTTGTAACCGTGTGTTGGTGACCTTAAATGTCGTAACAAAAAGCAGGAGAACTTACAGATGGCGTTTGAAGAGGGTTTAACATAGCATCCTCTGAAGACATGTCGATAAATGATAATATGTCATACACGAATAAATCAAAGTATATGTGAAAGAGTGAAATATGCAGACAGAAATCACGACAATTACAAACGATACAATGTTGTAACATCGAACAACCTTAAGAAATCGCACCATAATATCGGTTGTACTTAACATATCGTGGCTTATTACTGTTACAGGTGTTGCATTCTATTTAAAAAGGTTTATAGGATGAAGTACGTGAAATGAGAATGGAGATAATACCGATCTACAACGAGTTTAGATGATGTTGATTTAAACTTAAAAGTTTCTCTAATGACAAATATGAATTACGGTATTTCGCTTGCAAGCAATACAGTGATTTGTTTCCATTTGAAGTAAGATGATTAGAACATCTTCGGCAAAACTACTTTTTTACCAACACCTAATGAATAACGATCACGAACGAACTTATAATAAAACATTGTGTTAGTTCAGCAAGTGTGCATAGCAAATCTATAAATTTATGCAGCAAATGTTGAACGACAGATACACACATTTTGTTTTTGAATCATTTCATTACGCAAAAACAACGTTTAAATGGTTTCATTATCAAACATTAAGCAACAAATGAATAGTTGGCACCGTCATTTTTTATCAGAGTGGATGCTACAATTTTGCTGCAATATGTGTAAACAAAACATCCACGTTGAATTCTCAATACACAATAGTGTTTGAACAATGAGTTTACCAGAAACATTCAGATTTTATTTCACACGTTTCTCATCAACACTTCAATGACACTTCGATCAACCTGTTTTCGCACGAAACTACTGAATAATATAGACCGTAAGAAAGATATATTAGATCACTATGACAGAATACAGCGAATTTCTGTATTGACGTGGTGATCAAAGTGTACATAAAGAAGTTAATATTAGGCTAGCACATGAATGCTTGTGTAGGCCGGTGTAAATCAGAATGTAAATAACGTCTGTTACCTTTTCCTCCGCACGGAATAGAGCCTAAAATACGCGACACCTTTTTGGCTACCTCAGGAATCTGAAAAGAAGTAACGGAAGTCTGAGTAAACATCTGTTAACACACAACCACCTTTATCAAAGCCAACCAATCACTGAACGAATGTGTCGTCAGTCACATCAATTTACACAAAGACAACTAGTTACATAGTAAGCATACTGATCTCCTCACTTTACCCAAGAGTGTGACTCATCTAGTTCACGAGGATAATCTGACTCACTTCAGTTGTCAACTTCACTGAAATCCAGTGGACGATCGTTCTATCATGCAATGATGCGCCACACTGTGGAACGAATTATTATTATTATTAATGGCTTTATCTACGTCACTTGACGGGAATGTGATTGTGAATAACTGCAATGCTGCTGCATGTGAATTTGTTGTCATGTGGAGGAATTGCGTTGATGTACTCACTTACATCCATCGCCATACATACAATTCCTGATTACCTCAAAGCGACCGAATTGGATTCAGTTCAACACAAATGAATTTTTTCATCTCACATGCTCTTTTTATTCATCACACATCTGTTGTATTTCAAATTGGTGATGTACTAAATGCTAATATTCGAACAAGTACACTATCAAGATTTTAACAATTCATCTCACAGATTATTTGACAATGAAATTTTCAATTAGCTGAACCTCAGAAGACGCAGTAAAGCTTGACAGAAATCGACTGTGTTGAGAAGTACCATAAAATACATATTTGTCCTTAATGGACTCAAATATGTCAGAATTTCTATCGATAACATTTGACTTCCTATAATTTATTGTTTTGAAAACGTGCTAGAATAAACTGTGTCAGTACGGCGTTATTGATAGAGTTGCATAGTCTGTGTGCACGTTGACAAATGTTGGTATCCTTCTATCGTGTTCAATGTATCTTGATGCATTCGATAGTGTTGATTTGCGCAAAGTTAGATAATAATTCGAAGTACACCAAATAATTGCCCGCTCTAGGTTTCACACATCGTATGTATTGCAAATGAGTGAAATGCCACCAATCGATGATCAAATAAATGCTCACTGTTAAGTGACCACTATTTCCGCCAATGGGTTTGGCGGTGCATCTTCAGGTGATTACCATTTTGATTTATACTTTAATCACATCACAAAATGTTTGTTTCTTACTTTCGTATAATATCTAAGTTTTAATTCATTGTTTTATTCAACTCGTTTTCAACCTCTGTCAATCAAACAGAATTTCGCATGCATTTCAGAAATAAAAACTGATTCAGTTTTATTCGGAAAATAGATATGTTCACATTAGTGAAATTATCAACTTTGATTGAAGTCTGATCTGTGCATTTGAAAGCGTAACACCTGTAACCAACCCCGAACGACACAACAAAGGCGACAATAGTTGAAAGATGATGGTCCCTCTCAACATCCACGGATGAACAATCCGAAATTTCATCTCACTATCATTTAAGCAAACCATTTCATTAGACAGTTTGTAAGCGCTACTTATTGTTTTCTCCTCCTTCTTCTCAACGTTTACCATCCTGACCATTATCCTTCAGAAATCAACTTTGTGCGGAATTTATGTGCAAAGCACTGTAGTGTCGGTTGCTGTTTAAAGCACATGGCCTATTCTAGATTCCAGATAAGCCCATTTATTCACCGTTCTTGAGTCACATTTTAGCCTTGATAATTATTCGCTTATTAATCCTGACTGTCTTTGTATGATCGTGTGTGCTTGTGTTGTTTACCCTGCCCATCACATATCTGACTATTATTGTCGATCAACACTTGGTTAAATCGAGTTGACTTACATGTCTTCTTCAATGCGCGTCATTTCACTTTGTTCATTCGGTCGTTTTTCTGGATCAATGGTTGCATGAAGCAAACGTATTCGGAATCTATTCTCGTATGTGACTTATTTAACTCCGTTATTTACCAACGCAAACTTGATCAATAATTATATGATAGGATTGGCGACAAGTATATCTCAATAGCAAGGAGAAACGTTCCAAATGGGGTCAGATATAGGGCCACGAAAATGGTGAGCCCACTGACAACGAACCTAACGCAGCCAAAAACGTCGAGGAATAAACTTCCGCACTCCATACTCAGCGAAGACAGCTCAATCTCTTATCTGACATACCCAGCATAGCCTGTGCAACAAAACATGGACATGCACAAATCGTTTTATCTTATCGACACATTTTCCTATTGTCACTTCTGCTCACTGATCTATCTGGTAAACTATTCCATTATAATTCACTTAATTATCATAGTCTCATTATCGCATTAATGTCACATTATCACCCGACGTGGCAATAGTATTTCTGTTCGAGCTGACATAAAATTATGGCATTGGGGCAATCATATCACTCATCGAACAACTTGTAACGTTATGAAAATTCCATTCACGTTATGACATACGAACTCACTGCAAAATATTCACTGTTCAATTGCCTGAATTTATTTTGCTCTAAAAGAGTCCGCTCCAATGTTCTTTCATGTCATTTTTGCCCTCTTTCTACACTCATTCACGTAGTCGAGGTGATTTTGTTAACATTCCATTCATTTTCTCGTTCCGCATCATCTTCTATCATGTCTGTGGATGCCTTCAATTATCATAAGCCTTTCGATAGAATTGATCATGTTTATTATGTTATGGATCATTTATCACATGAATGGTTTAATTAATATCGTTCATGTTTGTGGAATTATGGCTATCACATGTCATATATCTCCGACATATTTATAAACTGCTCGTACACTGAACAACCTGAGACCTCTTAAATAAATTGCCAATCTAGCAGCACTCGTGGGCAAATGAAGCGTTAGTCTTAGCAGTCAAGCGAACCTCCTGCATTCTGATAACGGCATGGTGGCAACTGTCTCAGCATTGGCAACGGTTAGCAACTCTATCATAGACATAGGTTTGGAGTCATACTTTCGGTAGTATGAACTAATTTTCTGGTTATGCAACATTTGTTTATTCATCGCATCTGTACTCAGTAATCGTCGTCTTCCTACTTATTTGGAGACAATCTGAACGGAACATCAGCCGACCTTTGTTTTGATCGACCATCCTTACTTTAATGTTAATATACACATCAGATATTCGACGCCACATTACTAGCCGATAAATAACGATTGCGTTCATCTTATCTATTCGTTCACATATAAACCAGCATGCTGTATCATCCGTTAACCATAAACGTTTTCAGATTACTTCAATTAGTATACTATTCTCGAAACAGTGTACGGCAGAGCATGTAGTTTAGAGCTGATATTTCAAAGATGCACACTTGTTCGCCGCATAAAAGTCAGTTTCGCCCACTTGTCATGAATAATCATATTTATTGGTATATTTATAGCGCATTAGTACGGTTTGGTAACAAACGAGGCCGCGCGCATATCACTCAAACGACATAAACCACGTCAGGCTTCAGTAACGAAAAGGAGTACAACTCCGTATATCTCGTCACCACAGTCACTATGCTGCTTTTCTGATCACTACACCATTACACACTTAGCAATAACTCGATGCATCGATTTATGACGCGCACAAAATCGTTCACTGACCTCTCATTTCACCATAAGTGTCAATTTCAGTACAACAATGAATTTCACACATCAACGTAGTTATCATTTTTCGGCGAGATTATTTTCATCCTACATATACTCAGTGTGTGTGAATCTGAATTCATTAAGTGCTAATCGATGCTGCTCACTCTACGACGACTTATTAGAACATCTTCATATTCCACAGTATTTTATCATCGTGTTTAGTCGTCACCACATACAGATTCCCGTGAGATTCTACCGTACTTAGTTTCACAATTTATTCCACTGTCACACCCATGAATTATTCATTACTCTGTTTTAACGGCATTTCAATTCCCTCAGACAAACATATAATTTTATATTTCAGAAAGTCACAAAATAAATGCATGTTAATTTTTTGTATGCTCAAAGATTGCTGGTAGTCGCTTACTAATATTCATGTATTTTTACATGGGTATGATAATTCAATATTAAGACCAACCACACACATGACACTGTAATGCACCAGATAAATTACAAATTATTTTCGCTACTTATTGATGAACAAATCGACAGACCGCTTCAGACCTACATTATAAAACAGATATTTTTAAAATAAATGTGCTATTAACAAAACGTAGGATATGTAGATTCGGCTGTTATGTTAAAAATACATAGATCATTCGCTATTGGAGTAGCAAGGACGTCAAAAATATTAGGGTCACAAAAGCACAAATATGAAGATGGTTACACACACTCGGAAATAGAATGTTCCAGGTGGCAGATACATTTCGATCAAATTTCTCCGATTGGTCTAATGATGCAAAGGACTTTAAATTAGGTGCTCTGGATGATATAATCTAAAACATTGTGAATTTTCTTCCGAGTTTCCGAAATAAAAGTAACATAACACCACGTTCTATCATTCCTGCTGCATCCTGTAGCATTTTCAAAGTAAAATCTATTATTCTCCTATCTCAGTTTAAGTAATGTGACCGTTTTCTTAAAAAAGAACATAATGCTGTTGACCTCAGTTGTTTACAGAAATATCAATGATTATACTTTGTTGTTATCAATCACCGCATTCCACCTCATTGACCAAATAATATGGTACTCCATGTTCTCTATTATGCATAGTGGGCTTAATATGAATCGTATTAAGAATAAAAAACACCGCTTTATAATAATGTGTTTGTGTGACTGGCCTTCACCTACACACAAAGAACGTATGAGTGATATTTTCGTTTTTGTAGAGGTTAACCACTTTTCCATGATTAAAACGAGACTGTGGTGAATCATGCTGATTGTAGTCTCTTTATCATAGAATATCAATGGAACACTTCAGGAAATGCGTCAACATATATGGTGCAGCGTCTGCGAGCTAAAATCGGATTTCGGTCGTCTTATTACAGAAGCAAAACTTTTTGAAAATCGCTGCTCAGAAATAGTAATTCAATCCATTGAAAGTCTGCCCTGGGATTTATGAGGTCTTCATTTGGAAGAGCTATGAAATCGCATGATGAAAACCGAGAACCTTCGGAATCCACGAGGCTGATGCCTTTTCTGACATTCAGGCGACCGGTAATTCAGGTTCTTGGAATGTTCGTACAATGTAGGAGACTGTGAGAGTCATCCGAACTGCAGACGAAGTGAAAAGAGAGCTTCAAGAGTTCTGCCGTTATACTCCTGCCATGAAGAACAAAATGCTCCACATACACAAACAGTTGCACTGATGCTATCCGGAGAAGCACAAAAGCTCTTATTGGAATCTCATTGACCAAGGATCATCTAAGCCTCCTTCAAAACAAAGAAAGAGAGCGATACAATGAACGTCATCCAATGCTGTGAAGCTACCAACGATTACAATGAAGAATTTATAGACTAATTATACGATAGGTTACAATCAATCGTTGATCATTCTGAAGAGTATCTCAAATGCCTAGTTTAAATTGAACAACACCGAGTATGAAGACATCATGGGACGACATGGACTAGGAGAGAAATGAACGAAGCTCCTTTCCGAATCGCTTACATTTGTCAGTTGTATGTTCACTCATACCTTGTTAACACTTATTTTCCTTAACCTATTAAAATGTTCTTTCTTAACAAATACCTTAAACATTCCTCCATGGATATTGGCTACGCTGCCTCTCGTACTTTCTTTTACTTGCTCCCTCTTTCAGCCCCTTTGTGATATGGAACGCGTGATTTCATCCTGCACCATCCTCAAAGCCTTAGACATTCCAAAGAGACATAAGGTAGTGACATTTAGAAGCTCACACCTTCAATTAACCTATCCTTGACCATCAGTTGCACATTCGCAACGCAACTCTCATGAAGCGCGCCAACTGTGATACTGACTAAAACCATCTACATTCATATTTTATAAATTATCAACCCACCTGAGTAATTTACTACAGTGGATATTGTATCATTTGTATCATTTTGATCTTGCCTGTAAACTGACATGTCTCATGTAACAAACTGTTATTTGAGAATAAATGATTATTATTTATTATTATTTGCAAACTTTAGTGCCTTCAATAAACTGGTCTTAGGCGGCATCATATTCATACATAAGCGCAAATACAAAGCCATATGGATTTCACCGGATCACACTACACAGAACCCAGTTGACCATTTCTTCATCAATGAGAGGAAATGATATAGCCTCAGAGCATCACTTGATGGTCGCCAAGATGAAACTAAATCTCGAGAAGAACTGGACATCGAAACGGAAATCATCACAAAAGTTTAATACGGCTTTTCTTCCAGTTACCGACAAACTCAACAAATTCAAGATAGCCCTCAGCAATAGGTTCCAGGCCTTCCATGTTCTTCCCCATAGAGTGGGAACAGCCTTAAAGAACGACTGAAAAGGGGTGAAGAAGGCAATCACTTCAAAGTGTCACTAGGTTCCCGTCTACAAGAAGCACCATCACCTGGAATGGATCGCTGTTGATATACTGAGTAGGATTCAAGAACGGAGGCACAAGCTGAAAACACAGAAGCAAACAAGCAAGTGAAGAGGACTCTCAGAGTCTACAAACGAAGTTATGTAGAAGATCTATCTATGACGGCGAAGAAGGCCTCAGGAGAATGAAACATGAGTCCATTGTATGAGAAAACTAGGAAGCTCTCTGGAGATTATCGTAAACCAGAACAACCAGAGGAAACTGAAGAAGGCAAAGTATTGACCAACATTGGAGAACAGCGAAACAGGTGGGTAGAGCATTTTGAGGAACTTTAGGATTGACCAGCCTCACTGAACTCCCTCAATATCGAGCAGCGCAGACGAACATAACAATCAATTTTAGACCATCAGCAATTGAAGAAAAGCTGCATATTTACAAACGTTGAACATCTGGAACTCAAAACTATTGTCAACCAACACTAAAGACATAATTTTCAATAAAAATATCAAAACGAATCTACTGTATGTGGCGAAAACTTCTACAACTACGAAAGCTGTCATACAGAAGATACAAGTATTTATTAGCAGTTGTCCACGCGAAATACTTCCAATCCGCTGATCAGCAACAACCTACTGTGGGAGAAAACAAACCAGATTCCAACGGTGAAAGAAGCGCTGGAAGTGGATAGGACGCACATTGAGGAAAGCGTACGATTGCGTGCCAATGAAAACCTTCACTCTAACTCTTCAAGGTCAAAGGAGAAGAGGAAGACCAAATAACACAATAAGACAAGAAACAAACACGGACATGACAAGCATAAACTAAAATTTGATCAAAATATAAAGAAAAGACAAGATCAGATTGGGTTGGAGAAATGCTGGTCGGTGGGCATTTCTCGATTGAGGGCAAAAGGCGTAGTTAAGCAAATAATCATCGTTAAGTGGAAGTAAGCAAATTTCACGTGAGTTCGAATGCATCCTCACATATCATATTAAGGTTTCCCTCCATTTTCCAACCGAAATGAAATAGAAATTTTTGTAACGAAGCACTCGTAATTGAATATTTATGTAGCATTACAAGTATGCCATGTCTCGAAATTTTCAAATTTATATTTTCAGATAATTTCAGATATTTTAACACATAATTACACAGCTCATTAATATTTCAAAGCCTTACTGTTAATACCTAATTTGTAGGATATCAATCAATCATCTCAGATTTCACAGTTCTTTTGATTCCGCAACTGTTCTCGTCCTCTTTCTTTTTTATTCTTAACCTCCTGCTGACAAGTACTTCACTTTCGGTTGATGATACCAAATACATAGATCCATCGATATCAGGAGCGCACACCTTAGTAATTCTGAAATTTGCAATATGAGAATTAAGTGTTACCTTGTGAGGCATTGGAAACACTTATGATAGTTTTATTTTCATCAGGTCACAGACAATATTTCAAGATCACTCACCAAGCCTAATTTGGTTCACCAAAATTTATCTCATGCTTATCTCGCTTTTCATGCTGATTTATACACCGGATTGGAAGGTTTTTTCGTATAATATATTCCCTTGACTCTTAAGTAGTTCCCACAGTTATGAACCTACGGAATTCAGTCGACAGTTTCTAAAGCCTAAAATTAGTTGGTAAATGTGCATACTGGAACACATCCCTTATTCAAGCTGTCGTAGTGAATTAAAGTTGGGTTCAGGCTTTGTGATCTAAAGATTAGGCAATGAGTAGAAAATTGGATTTTTCTGACGTTTCGTGGCTTAGTGTAAGTCAATTCTTCAGAGAATAAATAACCAAATTAAATTTGTTTATTTATTCTCTGAAAGACCCAATTTTCTACTCATTGGGATATTACAAATATATTATTTTTATTTATAACAATCAACCCAATGCTCAATTTATTCGAAATTATCAAATCACACCTTGGTAATGACACCTATAAAGATCAGGCGTTTGCACGTGTGAGGCTGAAGGACCTGGGTTTGAGTCGTGAACGCAGGATCGTGAATATGCTCTGTTGACTATTCTCATACTGGGGCGAAATAGCTGTCCAATGCGTCAGGGTTTAAAACGGTGGTTTAACGTTTATTTTTGGTTTTTCATTTTAATGCTTCCGGAACCATGGTTCCTTCTAAACTTGAATTATTACTCAAGCAGCGGATGAAAATCATTCATATGCTAGCAGATACACACTTTACGTCTAATACTCAACCAAGCAGTTCTAATCCTACTGCTACTGCACCATCAGTTGATGGTATCGCTAACAGTACGAGTTTCATTTCGATCCGGAATCCAATGTCATGTTTGATATGTGGTTTCGATGTTAAGAAGACTTATTCAAATTTGACTCTGCTTATCAAGATGATGCTTGAAAGGTTCGCTTTCTGCCTCGAAAGATGGGTCCTAGTGAACGAGACAGGTGTTGCAACCTAATTCTGCCTCTAAACCCACACGATCGCTCACTCTCGGACACTGTCCAATCACTGAACCAACAACTGGGAAACAACTCACTATTCACTACGCGCGATCGATGTTTGGAGCTCACCATGAACGAAGATGCTGATTTTCTCACACATGTGGATATCGTCAACCGAGAATACGAACGCCTCCGGTCGAAGTCACCTACTGAAGACCAATTTAAAGCTCTCATTCTCATCCGCAGCATTCAATCGCAGAAGTTCAGTGACATTAGAACGCGCTTGCTAAGTCGATTGGAACAACACCCAAAACTAACTCCTAATTATATCGCAAACGAATATCAACGACTAATCAATTTACAGCGTGACACCACGAGGGTCCAGCGTGGTGGTTCTGATCATACCGAAGTTCATGTGGTGCAACAGCCACCCAACTCACATAAATCTGCCCCAGCGACATCTAGTTCAGGTCAACAGACAAAAACAAATCCTCCTGCCCCATGCTGGCATGGCATTTTGTTCGAAGCTGTCCATATAAACAACATTGTTGCAGATGTAATGCGGTGGAGCATAAAGATGGTTTTTGCCGAAAAAAAGTCGAGCAGCTTCAGAGGTACCAGGAAGCCTACGCCTAGGTCTAACACGAATTCGCTAAGTCTAATAGCAAGCTGTCAGAACTCAACCCCAGGTGAGAGGAAAATTATTATACTTAATATTAATGGGCACCCGTTTAGATTGCGAATAGATACTGCATCTGACGTGACAATTCTCTCACGAAAATATTGGATCAGAATGAGGAGACCACGCACGGTGCCGACAACACAGAAACTTTGAACTGCATATGGTTATCATCTGCGTTTGTTGAGACAACTAGATTGTGAAGTTTTTATTTCACGATTCGACGTTTACCGGGGTATGTGACATCACACCAGCTGATCCTATTCTACTTGGTTTAGAGTTGTTTGACCGGCAACATTTAGCTGAAGTTCCTGAAACAACCTCATGAACCTGAAGCATATTCGAAAGAACTAATGACGGAGTTTTCAACCATTTTCCAGCCTGTATTGGGTCAGTGCACTGCTATGAAAGCAACTTTTCGGTTGAAACCTGGAGCTCAACCTGTCTTCCGTCCAAAGAGATCAGTGCCGTACGCAGTATTATCGAAAGTTGACGAAGCACTTAACCGCCTTCAACTACCCACTGCCAGTCCCTGCAGATTTGTTCATGATGTTAAATGGTGGGAAGTTCTTTGCAAAGCTGGATCACGCTGATCTCTATCTACAAGTGGAATTGGCTGAGGATTCGAGAGAGTTAGTTACCATAAATACTCATCGTGATTTGTTTATATACAATCGCCTACCATTTGGTGTTAAAACAGCTCCATTTATCTTTCAGCAACTAATGGGTACCATTCTATCGGGTATTTCAGGGGTCGCAACTTATCTCGATGATATCTCAATTGTTGCCACATCGTGAGAACAGCTTCGAGAACGCACTACAGCTGTACTACAACGCGTCAGAGATAACGGATTCCGATTACTCCTAGAAAAATGCCAGCTTTTCTTGAAGTCAGTTAAATAATTGGGATCCATCTTTGATGCCGCAGGTCGCAGACTAGATCCTGAAAAATTCCGAGCAATAAAACTAATGCCGACTCTTATTAATATCTCTGAGCTACGATCATTCGCGTGATTAATTAGCTACTACCCAGCTTTTGTTCCGCCGATGCATCTGAATAAGATTAACAGCTGGAACTGGACAAAAGAATGTGAAGCTGGATTTTGCAAGCTGAAAACAATCATAAGCTCTGAACTATTACTGACACACTACGATCCGTCCATTACCGGATATAATCGCATCCGACAACGGTTCTCAGCTCAACTCAAGTCAATTCCAAGAATTCTTCAAACACCTATCGATCAAGCATTTCTTCTCTCCACCTTACCACCCACAGTCAAATGGCCGAACAGAAAGATTTGTGGATCAACTCATGAGCTCTTATGAAGTCGAGAGGGGAGGGGACGCCAGTTGAAACACTGCAGTATTTCTTGTTTGTTTACCAACCAACATCTAGTGATGTGCTACCACAGCAGAAGCCCCTGGCAGAGATCCTGATGGGAAGGAAATTGAGGACGATCCACAGTCATCTGCGCACGGTTTTGAAGGTTGTAACTTCTTTTCACGTGGTATTATTTTCTTTTCCTATCAGTTTTTCCATTTAATTTAACACTGATTAGCGATAAATAATTCGTCACTGACAGGTTTCTATCAACTTGACACCTCATTTTGGAACTCAACGTCACAGACTAATTTTGCTAGTTTTCACGCTATCTCTATCACTAATTAACGTTAATGTATTTGCTCGTAACTAATACTGGATCTGGTCCTACCATGGAACTTAACACGTCCATTAAGTTAAATTATAACTGTCGCTGTCCACCTAATTAAACTTTATATTTACGTTACTTCCAATAATGTCCAGGCCATCTGAAAAACATATAATCTTTCCTGACGCCTATAGCACCTGCAAAAGATCTAAATCAGTCACTAAAGCGAATAATGTGAAACCTTATAAACACACTGATCAGTTTGCATCCTACTCCGATCTTCCCTCAGCCACCCTAAACGTGAACCGTTTACTTGGACAAGACATATCACTACCTTGTATCTCCCTTGTAGATATAAATAAGAGCAGTCACATATCGTTAGGGCCGACACCATTTGTCAGTCCAAACAAAAGCATCACATGTTTTGAGCAGTATTTAGACAGTGCAGCCGACCCCAAACACCCAACAATTTTACAATCGAGCATCCTGAATAGCGACCGATGAACTACATGTAAGCCTGCCCACAATAGCAAGTCCGGTGATGTAGGTCTTGACTACTCACTCAGACATATACTGCATCCCCCAACTAAGTATGCACAAGGTGACCACCCAGTAGACACGTACAACAGGTCTGTATGTAACCATATCGACCTTAAAAACTTTGATATAAACTCCAATAATCTCACTACCTTTCACTCTTAAACATACTTCTTTCACCGAAACAACACCCAAATACCTTTCTCGCAATAACCCTATCGGTAATAAACTAAACGCTCATCAATATGGAGTCAACACTCTCAATTCTTCCTCTTCTCATGGCAAAACAGAATATCCACTGAGTTTACATCATACCCTTATACCAGACAAACAGTCATCGTACCTGACACTTATGTTAATCAACGCTTGATCTATACAAAGTAACATGACTCACCTACGCACCCTATTACTTTTAAACCACCCCTCACTTGTATTGATAACGGAAAGTTGACTGTTCTCCGATACCACAGACACATATCTATAAATAGACACATACGAGCTCTTCCGCTGAGTCACCAAGAAGGGTTGTGGTTGTCTTGTTTATGTATCGAAACATTTGAAAGCGGAAATCTATAGCGAAGATTTTTCAACAGCGATCATAAAAACGTCCTCTGCACCCTTTCGATTCTTGCCATGTGCAACAAATTAAAAACATTAACTATGCGTTTCCAATATACAGACTATGCAAACCCTGACTGGGAAAACTTTCAAGTTCTAACAAAGCACTCTGACGGGAGCAGTTTTTTACCTCTGATAACCTCTTAGAAACATTAGAAATATTCAATACCACCACCACATCTGCACTAAACACTGCCTTAACCTCTAAAATTGCTTTTAAAACAATTGCTCTCTATATAAACCAAAAGACTAGGTCTAAACTTCAAAAAGTGAGAAGGACGTACTATATAACAAAAGAATTCAGTGCCCAGATATACTCTGTACTTGACGGAGTACAAAGTCAAAACAACAAGCACAAACTGCACTCACCCCTGCATTGAAAGCCCAAGCCTTAAGTCGTTTTCTGGCGAAACGCACGAGAAAGAACGCAGATCACAACATTCACTCCTTACTGCACGTTGGAGTGACGTATAACGACCAAACCGTAATCTCCGCCTATGCCCCAACAGATTGCAGCCCGGATGCAATCAAGAATGAATTCCACCACCAGTAAACTGGTATTCTCCAGAAAAGTGCGTTCGACAGATATTGTAGTACAAGCCGATCATCGCTGTCTTCAAAGGATTGCTGACATCCAGTGGTGACATCACGTTAGTAGCGTTGAGGTCCAACATCGTTTTTTCGGGCACAGAGACGATAATGCAATTGGTGTCACCATCTTGAAACACCAACTTCGGTTTCTTGGACATGTTCTTTGAATTTCGTCCCAGAGAATCCCACATCGTGCATTATTTGCCGACGCTGGAACTAGTTGGAAAAAGCGGAGAAGTGGTCAGTGCATGACATGGTGTCGTGGTATGAAAGAAAGCTGGAAAAGGCCGGCTTCTGTTGGACCTTCACGACTCCCTGCTTGGGGTCCTAGAGATAGTGCAACACAGTGGCTAGAGACGTTATCATATATGGCTCGGAATAGAAGCCAGTGGCGATCCTTCTGTAACCCTCTTTTACTTTCTTGATAAAAAGTGGTAGCTTCTTTCTTAACTGAAAGATTTCTTCCGATTGTACCCTTTCGTTTCCTCCATTACTATTATTACACTACTTTACACTAATTTGTATTTTTTACGTTCATCGCTTTCTTCTTTTCTTATTCTCTTCAACTTCTCACTGTTTTGTGTGGTGCATATGTATTTGGTGCCCTCTTGTATCAATATTTACAAAAAAATGAATAAATTAATTATTTAGGTGAATGGTTTCCTCGCAATGGGAATACATCTCATGCTTCAGATATCAACATAAAGTACATCATCAAAAACTGTATTAGTGCCATAAACGTCGACATTAGGAGTATACATAACACCACTAAAACCCTCAAGCCAAATGCGAGTTCTGGTGCCGATGACATCCCTCCAATTCTTTATAAAATATCAGGACCGGACTAACAGACGCTATAGCTCAAAATATATACATTATCTTTAGAGACAGGTACATATCCGGAAACCTGGAATGTAACGTATGTTCTTCACAAACACAAATCCGGACCGAGAAACCTGGTCGAAAACTACAGACCCACAAGTATCACTCCAGTCATATCACGCATAACGGAAAAAGTGATACAAAACCAACTCTCTGATCACCTACTTAAGGAAGATCTGATAGACCCGTCACAAAACGGCTTCATTAAAACAAAGTCGTGCAGCACATGTCTGATAGACTTCTATAACGAGGTTACTCGCATACGTGACCAGAAGAAACTAGTGGTTATACAATATTTCGATATTCAGAAAGCCTTTGATAAAGTGCCTCATAATCTTCTAATCAGCAGACTTAAGTCAGTCGGAATTATAAATACCCTTGTGCAGTGGATCAAGTCTTTGGTCCTTGGGTCCTTTGCCTTTTAGTGCTTACATCAAAATTATATGCAAGGGATTTAGCACAGGTAAGACTCACTTCTACGCTGATGACTTGAAAGTCATCTATAAAACTGACATTTGCGATGTACATAGTACTCTGCAAACAATTCAACATGAACTCAACATGGTAGACGACTGGTGTAAACGCTGGAGGTTAGAACTGAACACATAGAAATGCAGCTGGTAATGCATGGTAGACATGTTTCTTAAAATAAACTAACAGTTAATAGAAACCCACTGCCCAGACTGGCATCAGTAACCGACCTGATGGCACATTAATCACACAGTCTTAATTTCTCTGAACGCATCTCAGCCAAAGCAACTAAAATGCGGAAATTGCTCGGCTTCATTCTTCGTAATTTTCATCACAATGAATCTAAAATCCTTCTTTATAAAGTTTGTGTAAGAACTATCATTGAATACTGCTCGTTCTTATTTTCCAACCTACGCCTATCTGGTATAGTAAAGGTTGGAGGAATGCAACGAGACTTTACCCGCAAAATATTCGAGACTGAATCGGTCGTCGATTACAGTTCCCGATACCAAATCTTAGCAATAGAACCCCTCTGGAAGAGAACGCTTAGGTCTAATTTGATTGTCTACTTCAAACTGCTCAAAAACCTTACTTAATCAACATGTAAGGTAGTTCTTCCCCGAGATTCACATGAACGCGAACATCGAACCAAAGTATCTATCGTCAAATTTGAGAAATACAGATCAAAAACCCGGGAAAGCATCTTCCTCATAAATTATGCGATAGTATAAAGCAGCATTCCGTCCAAAATACGCATAGCAGATGAATTACATACGTTGGTAAAACTGCTTGATCAAGCTTTCACTTGCACTGATATAGCACGTACGAACACGTCTGCGCCCCATCACAGGCTCTCTCCATGTCTGGACCAAAATGGACTTCAAGTTCAGTTTGCCTTATTTTTTCTACTTTGCAGTTATATCGGTTACTTCTTCCACACCATTTCTCCACTTGAAGTAGACAGGTAACTCACTGGACCTATCGATACCGTTCAACTAAACTTGGTCACCAGGGGACATCCACTATCACCCTAAAACATCAAGAGGACCGCACAATCGACTGCCTACTACCAGAGGTCTTGCATCTAAGGAGCCTGTTACCCATAGATTGGTTAGGACAACATAAAATAACATTAGCACCAAGTTAATGTGAGTTTCTTCCTGTTTATTTTTTATTAGCTTTTTACTCTTCTGTACACTATACTAACTAGCAATTAATATTATTGCTCCACTCGTTACATTATCTATAACTTACATACTTCTATGCTCTTCCGCCTGCTTTAATAAACAACTATCCTATACTATACAATTCTTAGTGCTTATATTCTGATTGGCAAACTATACTTTATACTATAGTCAATTAAAGCACTGCATCGATGCCTTACCCACAGTCGATAACTTGTAACTGCCTGATAAGCTTGTCAAATGGTACTTATAGCAATAGTGTTTTCCAACAGGTTGTGAAACACAAGGGATTGTGTGACGTATGACATATATCCGAAAATAAGCTTTAATAAGCCTAACATCACAAAAGGTGGAAGGTTGGAGTTACTTACCAGCAAGCGTTGATGGTGAGGGCAATGACTTCAGCCCATCCGTGTTTATTATTACATTCTTTTATATGGAGCCTCTGACTTCATTTCACTCTATCAAGAGATAATATGAATTTAATCTAATTTATTATACCTCTGTCTGTTCTACTACACAATGTTAAGTAAAGTTTGGCGTTCATATCCAACTGCCTTTCTGTCATTCACACGCCATAGATGAAAATAACTGTCTTTTGGAATTTGGTTTGCTGAAAATCGATCTTTTATTGCTTTGACGTATAAAAAGTGATATATATATATATATATATATATTACAAGAATTTATGAAGCATTTACATAGTACATAAACATAGCCTCTAATCGTCCATTTGTACCCTTCCGTGCGTTATGCAATCTGAGCTGCCTTTTCGACTGACTACCTGTGCTACCTATGCTTTAATGTGTACAGCCGTATATCACCGGGACCTATTGGATGAAAAATTACGAGCCACCCTTCGAGAAACGTTTTACGTGAACGACTGTCTTGTCACAGTAGAGACTGCTGAGCTAGAGAATAACTTGATAAGGGTTGTAACTTTTGCGGGTTCCCGCTCCCATACATGGGTCCGTAACGTTAACGCCGCTCAGAATGAAGTCTTTTTCGATGATAGGTCTGTAAATTCGATTTGTATACCATGCTTGACGGATCCCAAACAAAGAAATTTAGGACTTTGTTGATACAGTCGATCCGATTGTTTTGCATTTGATGTGAACGTCTCAGAACGCCCGACTACTAAGAGAGGTATCCTATCATGTGCATCACCTTTATATTATCCGCTTTGGATTTGATCACCTCTATCAAGTACGCCTAAAAACATTCCGCAACAGCTATGCCTTAAAAACTACAGATGCGATGAAATGATTGCTGAGAAGCTGCGCTCTAGGTGGAAAAGTTGGTGAGAAGGAACTGCAGGTATCACAGCCCCGAGGATACCACATTGTTTGAATACCGAATCGTTTGATAAGAGACAATTTCCGTTACATCTCTTATTACATGCTTCAGGAAGGGGGCATGAAGATCTGTCCTATGTTAGAATGCAAAATAATGCAAGTGTAACGAGATATAGCAAATCAAGAATAACCTCCCAGAAATTCGCTAGTGATCCAGGTCTTGAACTGCAAGCCACTGTACAGTCAGTGAAGTGGATGAGGTATATAGTGAAAGGAATACAACTGAGAAACATGACTAGAATCTACTTCTGGACTGGCTCCATGGTAGTATTAAACTACATACTTAGTACGACGTCACGCTTCAAGACATATGTAGCTGACAGAATCAACTTCATCCGCGAACAAATAAGGCCATCAAAATGGACATACGTGCAATCAACTATGAACCCTGCTGATTTACCTTCGAGCAGAATACGTTAGTATGACTGCATTGAAACTTGGCCTTCAGGACCCGAATTTCTAATAGCCGAAAAGAATATATGACCTGGGTATAAACGGAATGAGATATAAGGGTTCTCTTTCGAGCTGGAGATGAAGAACGTTACAGCCTTGAACACCAAGCGGCACAAACCTTCATACAACATCACTGCTAGGAATTATGTGATTATTGAGTTACGATCGATCGTAATTGACAACCTGGTTCTTTCAGGAGGACATTTTGACAAAACTGATTGGAGACTTACCATCCACGCAAAGGACGCCCGGTTTTCCATTCGCAATAAAAGGGGTTAGATTATTTTGACCCCATTATGATTAAACAGGACCGAAAGTATTACGTTTGCTTATTTAACAGCTTTAACATTCGAACAGTTCATCTAGAAGTTCCTTGCGCACTATAAACAGACTCCTTTCTGATGGCCTGTGTTAGTCCTGGCAATGGTAGTCTCCCAGTTGGTCCAACCTCCTTTTGAAAGAGTCGACATATGGGGCCTCAACCATAAGCTGACGTAATGAATTCCACGGCAGTGTGCAGTAGTCTTTAAGTCTTGGCTAATGATAACCCCCAAGTCATTATGTGTCTGGACGACAGGCAGCTCAGTGTTATTCATCGTGTATGTATCTGTACCTTGATGACCGATATGCATCACAACACACTTGGAAGTATTTATCGGCAACTGACAGGTTTGAGACCATTCAGATAATTTCTTCAAGTCATTTAGGAGTTCTGAGCTATCACCCTTACATCGTATCGTTCTCCATATCTTGACATTGTGAACATATAGCAGAACAGATGATGATAGAAGACAACGAAGGTCATTTACATTCAAGAGGAATAGCACTGGCCTCAAAACTGAAACTCTGGGGCACTCCACTAAGCACAGTTTCCCAGCAATATAACTTCCAGTTCACCTGTACTCTTTGTCGACACTCAACTGGGAAGTGTTTTCACCCACTGCATCAAATAGTTCCCGCTCAAAGAAATTTTCTGCCGATTAAGTTCGCAGATTTTCCCGGTCTACCATTGGTGCATTGAAGTCCAGTAGGATTAGACATCGACCACTTTGTGACCAAGTATTGAGACTGCTTAGCAGGACCTCATTTGCCTCAAAGCTTGGGCTGCGATTGACCAAACCAGTCAGCAGCTCTTTTCCCTTGCATTTCAAGCGGCAACTAACTAATTCACACGTCCCACTCTCATGGGATACACTATCGATAATGGCAAATGGGATACCATTCCTAATGAATAAAGCTACTCCTCCTCCTTTGCGCTTTTGTGTTCTGTCGGCCCTTACTAACGTAAAACCCTCAAAATCAAGTTCCATACCATCTACAGACTGTGTCAGCCAGGTTTCTGTGACTGTAATTATATCTGGCTTTGTTGGGTCAATCTGTACACCTAGTTACAGTCGCGTATTGAGTAAACTTCGGGTATTAGTGTAATAGATCCAAAGCCTATTTTAGCGGCATGGTTGCGATTTTTAACTCGCAGAGAGTTGTCGAAGAAGATATAAAGTGATAGAGGAATTAACTTTGTTGAGTTAGAAAAGAGGTCACAACTTCTATTGCCAGACTTAGAATGCAAGAGTGGCCAAAGAAATAACCAGACGGAACATAGAATGCACTATAATTCTCTCCACGCTAGTCATCCTGGGGGAATTGGGGAAATATTAATAAGTGTACGTAGAACTTTGAGTGCACCATCCGGTGAGCAGACTACCACATGTCGGATGCTCACCACTTGTTTGACTGCAGTAGAAATAATACTTGATGATAGATCTCTATCACAAGTTTCTGATGATCCAGAACAGCTCGAGACATTATCACATAATATCTTACTGTAATTGAGTAAGCTTCACCTACATCACATCAAAATAAACCAACTCGAACGTTATTCTCGGCAGTGGCGACAAATACAACCGTTGCTGAATACGTTTTGACGTAAATGGATGAAGAAATATTTACCACTTTTGTATATGCCCACACAGTGGACAGAAAGAAGGCTAAATCTACAAACTGACGATCTGGTCTTGATCATTGGAGATACTTATGTACCAAATAACTGGCCTTAAATTCTAGTGGTGACTGTTGATCGAGCAGAAAACGGTCTCGCAAGACAAGCTAAGATCAGCAAATCGAAAGGTATAATCACTAGAGATATATGTAAATTTTACCTATTAGAAGGACCAGACAATTGAGTAGTAGAGTGTAGAAAGGCTTCACAGAGTGACCGTGACTAGATACAATTTTACCATTGTCACCTCTGAATGTCTTCACCCTAAATATCCAGTCAGTGAAAATAAATAACGACATGCTATCTTTGGGGGGCGGTGTTAAATGTGTTCTACATTCTCTGTGCTTATTCACCTTCCTTCGACTCTTTTAAATATTGATTATACTACTTTTTTATATTCAGCTAATAGTTCTATTCCCAGCAATTTGTATGCTTACGTTGTAACGCGAGTTAATAGTGTAGTATTCTGAAATGTTCACATATACTTATATATTTAATTATATTTATATTTATCATTATAGTTAGGTTGTATTCATAATTGTAGCAGTTATTCACGATTCTGTACATTCGTTTAGCCCTTGTTTAAATGCGAGTGATTCCATATTGTTTGCTCTTGATTCGGTTTTTGCTTGTTGATAAACTATTAGCAAGTTTAGACAAAGCTAACAGCTGTCTTTTACCCTATTGTACGCTGTGATTATGCTTTATAATACTTTTACGGGAGGCCCTTTTTGTTTCATACAAAAGGACGCGATAAACAACATAGACATCTCATAAGTTGAGGTTTGCAACTAATGTTTGCATATTATTCAAACAAGAACTGGTGTTCTAGAAAAAGTAGTTGTTATGTGGAGTTCGATTTTGTGCGTATCTCATTCTGGTGACTTAGACATTTCGGAAGACTCAACTTAAGGTAAATTCACTTCAACAGACACTGAAAACCTGGAAGCCATAGACTGTTATTTCATCTAAGTATGCGACTAGTATACAATGCACAATCATTATCCTGCCAATGATCACCAGTTTTAATGAACGACAACTGAGTGATACCGCTAATTTACTGAATCCAGGAATATAAACCACTAGATGCCAAATCTTTAGTTTAAGATCGACTCTTAGTTGTTCACTGCTTAAGCGTTTCACACCACGTAAACAGTTTCATTAGTCAACTTATTTGATAAATAAAAATCAAAATATACACCGGTTAATGACTTTTAGTACAATTTCCTCACTGTCAAATATTGAGATTGTTTCGTCTCTACTTGCACGAAGTGAAATAACGATCTTCTAATTTAAGTATTTTGCTTATTTATTCACTCTATATTTGGTCACTTTCCAACTCACAGTTATCACTTCCTTGAATATAGGTTGTGCATTTCACTATTCTACATTCATTATTTCGCGTTTTTTGTGTTAGTCCATTTAGTGTCTTTTTTAATAACAAGTAATTCATTCAACTATTTGTCTAATTATTTAATTGCTATCATAAATATTGTTATTGTGTTGTTCGTTTGACTCTTTCCATTATTGTTTGATACTGCAATTATTATTAGGAAGACTAAAACAGGCAATACAAAATGAATTTGAAATAGTTTTATATTGTACAGGAAAGTGACTTTCAGAAATCAGAAGCCAACTGGATAACGAGATGGCGTTTCAAGCCAACAGTACTGGGGTCGAAATCAAAAAGGAAGATCAACATTTAGATGCGGATACATCCAGGTGACGAGTCCCAAAAGAGGTGATACACGTGTACTGAATTCCACTGCTAGATAATATCATTCTTTGCATATGAAGATTGAGAAATTTAGGATGATTCGACAATGGAGGATGAAGTTGAGTAACGCTTGTTTTGAGACACAATTAGGTGCTTTCCTCAATGTGTGGCCTATACACTTCCAGCGTTTCTTGTTCATTCCTTCCTCTGCCGAAATGTGCTTTGTTCTCTCCCACATTAGGTTGTTGCTGATAGTGTCTTGCAGACGAGTCCGAAGTACTTTGTGTAGACAACTGTAAATCAACACTTGTATCTTCTGGATGATGGCTTACGTAGTTCTCCAGGTTTCCGCCCCATACAGTAGAACTGTTTTCACATTTGTATTGAAAATTTTGACCTTGATGTTAGTTGACAGACAGTTGTTTTGACCTCCAGATGTTCTTCATTTGTAAATATGCCGCTCTTGCTTTGCCGATCCACGCCTTCACGTCTGCATCAAATCCACCGTGCTCGCCAATGATGCTGCACAGATTTGTGAAGGTATTTACACCTTTCAAAGTTTCTCCGTCAAGTGTGATGTGATTATTGCATGCTGAACATTTGATTTGATTTTTCTGATATATTTTCTTCAAATTTATTAGGAATTTCATTGGTGAGTAATGGATCATTCGAAAAATCAGCGTTTGTCAAATCTGCATAGGGATTTCACCCATGATTAGATTGACTCGACATATTTTCCCCAAATTTCTAGGAGATTTTATCAGAAATATGTGAATCGTCGGGACAAATTGAATCTGGTGCAATAACATGAGAAATTCGATAAGAAGTTGATTGATTAGAAACCTTTGTTTCACAATCATTCAGAGTGTCATTTAAGTCTGGATCGCTATATGACTGTATATTGCTTTATGAAATCATGTATAAAGATAAACTATCATTAGAAATCGTCAACTTAGTAGGATGAGAACTACACAATTTAGTATTAGTCGCAGGAAAATGAACAGCAGTATTACAAACTAACTCAATGTGTCCAATCTCACCACATTTAAAACATTTCAAATTACGAAATACACACGTATGATATGCGTGGAACGTTCCACAGAACAAACATTTACCAAACTTGTGCTTATATTTGTGAACTGTCTCACAACTCAATGAACTGTTATCTGAATAAGCTTGAGTACGCACTGAACTGTGACGGCGTGATGTTGTGGGACTCCTGATGTTCTGACGAATCATTTTAAGCAAATTTCCGCTTTCAACGCCCTCGAAATTTGTATACTTTATATGGTCCAGTAGCAGTTGCTTTAGAGTTGCATAACGAAGAGAAATCGGCTTGTCAGGAGATGCCAATGTCTCTATTTAGCTGTATGCTATTTTTCGGATGAATGAAAGGAAATGAGCCACAATATTGACATCCTCAACTACGTCCTTGGTTATAGTTCAGATTTCCAACCTTTCCATGTAATTCGCAAAAGCATCAAATCTGAGTGTATGTTCAATCGTTCTATCACAGACTCCATCGGGACGCAAATGTGATAATTGGGAGTATTTCAATCATGGTACAAACTAGGAATCCCAGGAATAATGCAATAAAACCAAGAGCAGATAGATGAGCACGAACGAAAGTATTGTATTTGGAATTGGAAATCAAGCAGTCAACAAGTACAAGGGACTCATTAGTTCATAATAACTAGTTACTAATTAGTAGTAAAGGTAGAATAGCTGATTGATGGAATTCCATCAATATTTAATTACTAGACAAACAGGACATCAACAATTGTGCTTTGATCAATAAATATAAACATCTCTTTCCTACAAGATGTCAGTTGTGTTTACTGTCACGTAGCAGTAAATTTTCACACAGCGAAATTGACAGATATGAGTTTGACTTACATGAGGAGTATTGGTTTCTTCAAGATTGAGAGTATAACATACTGACTTGTACCAACTACTATGAAACCGGACTACACGATTTCCTGCAGATAGTCTACAAACACCGAACATTGTCTAGCTCAATTAAATTATCTCCTTAATAAAATCATCTAAAACGATGAATCTGAAATTGGCGAGACGGTGCAAACCTGACATGCTATTTAAATATTCAACTGCGAATGCTTCTTTGCAAAAGAGCGCATTTCAAATCTGTTGGAAAGTGAGGGCAAACTTCAGCACCAAATGACATGTCAAAATGTATTCAACCTCACGTAAACTTTGATCGCTCACATTGAACCATGATATGCAACCATAATCAATATTCAGTGAAAACATACACTTGGTCAATAGTAAAATGTGTTTATTCAGAATATCGGATGAGGATGAGTTTATCCGCCACAGTGATTGATATAAAATGGAACACAGAACGTGATGTGGATTTTATCACCAGGATGATTCACCACGGTCTCATAGACCGATGTACACAGGAAGTAATAACTAGTCGAGTCTCAAAGAATCAGGATCATCAATGCGCGATCCATAGATTGATAAACTGAGGAAGTGAGAGCTAGATGATTCTGTGAGGAAACAACCACTAAACTCATCTGAAATGATACGGTGAATGTCTACAGTGTTTATCCATGGATGGAGCACAGCCTTCTATGAATTGACAGCCGAGAGATTTGTTTTCTCTTCGTTTTGTTTATAGAAAGTAGTATTCTTTTGAAAAGTGAGAATGTCACTCATCTTTTTTCTGTACGTGTGGCTAATAATCAGTCATTTAAACAAGTAATTATTAGAAAGCGTTGTTTTTTGCTCTAAATAAGGTTCATATTACGCCCACTACACATAATAGATGATATAGAATACCATATTATTTGATTAATGAAATGGCGTGAGGTGACTGACGACAACACAGTTATAATCATTGATATTTCTGTCAATAACTGAGGTCAACAGACATATTTTTGTTAAGTAAATGGTCAGATAATTTACACTGAGATTAAAGAAGTGATAATATATTTTACTTTAAATTTATGCACTGAATGTAACAGAAATGATAGAATTTGGTGTAATGTTATAGTTGATCAAGGTAATCGGACAGAATTCTCAATTTTTCAAATCTTATTCGTGAATGCACAGCATTCAAAAGCCATTGCATCAGTAGGCCGATGAGAGAAAGTTGATCAAACGAGGAACATTTTAAAGTTGGAACATTTCATTTGCGATTGCGTGCAACCGTTTTCGTAGTTTTGTTTTGCAGTATATTTTTGCATAGTGTCGATTGTTGTGAGATAATTGTCCTCATATTGAATATAGATCAGATGGAGACGAAAGTAATGAGTGGCATTTACAAATTGTCGAGTGAAATGTGTTGATAAAATCAAGGTGAAATAAACTGTTGAATTGGTTATCTTTGGATGGTGAGCGGGACTGTCATCTGTCAACTACGTTTGCCTGTGTTCTTGAGTCGAACTCCATTGGGATCAGTTACAGTCATTTTAATTTCCAATCGGTCTTTAGTTCAGGAGTGTATAACTCCACTAATGTGGACATAATCATTTTCCTAATTCAACTGAATCAGTTCATATTGTGGAATGTGTACAAAATTCACTTTGACTGACAGGCATAAATGGGATGAAGCAAAACGCTGATTGACAAATAAGATTTTATACGATAGAAAGGAGCAAACGTTTTGTAGTGTGCTAAATGATTATATGAAAACGTCTATCATCTGAACTTAATCTGTTCAATGATTCTACTCAAGGATCTTCGAATGTAACTCATTGATAGATATAGCGACCACTGCACAGTGTGTAGTTCTTTGATTATCAATATTTGGTACCACAGTCATTCGAAATGCATTAAATGTTGGTTAACTAGAGGCTGAAGGTGAGACGAAAGACTCCATGTTTGTTGAACTGGATTGGTTTTGAGTGTTTCGAGGTAATTAGAACACATTATAGTAAGAATTCTCGTGAGAAATGAACGGTAATGAGTGAAAGTGAGTACATCAAAACAATCGTAATACATGACAACAAATTCACATGGGGCAATGATGCAATTAATCACAATCATATTTCCATCAACGGACGTAGATATTCATCTTACAATGTATTGCTGCATTCCATGACAGATAGATCGTTCATTCAACTTCACTGAAGTTGACAACTGAAGTGAATCAGGATATCTTTGTAGACTATATGGAGTATAGTTCTGAATGAACTGAGGAGATCAGTTCGCTTACTATGAATGTGATCAGTTGTCTTTGTATGAGATTATATGGATGACGACACATTACTTCATTGGTTAGTTGATTTTAATATTGATGTTTTGTGTTAGTGGAAATTTAATTAGATTTTCACTACTTTTTTCAGATTCCTAAGGATTTGAGAGTAAACGAACTGAGATAGTATTTATGTGGCGCAATTTATTGTGAATCATGTAAAATTTGCTTTTTGTATTTTGATTCACACTGACTTACATGAACATTCATTTATAAGCGTTATATTACTTTGCATTTGTACCCAATTATCACTATGCCAACACAAAAATTTGCAATAAACTATCAATATAATTTTCTTACGCATGTTACATGTCGTGGAGGAGCAACAGCCGCTCACTAGCACTCTCTATCCAACACTCTCCTCAGCAGTCCTTTCTAGTTGTGTACAGTTCCTATTCATCCTTTTCACCTTCACCGTGAGGCATCATTATCCATGCGAAAGAACACCCTTCGAGTCTCATTCAGAGTTTAAATGGTTTAATTTGTTTATTCTAGTTTGCGCTATTCAGCGAGGTTCGTTCCACGAAATTCGGTTGCTGACTCCTTTCCTAGCTCTTTTTCTTCACTCGACCTTGGGGCCGGCAGCAACTCTAGAAGAGCTACAGACGCATTTTAATCTATCATAGTAATCTAACACATCTTTCTCACAGTCTGCATTGTTCAGTTTTTCCGTGTGTGTAATATAAACTGATCAAATTGTCATCGGAGTGTTGAGGAAGATTGTCCGAAGTAAAATCAAAATGGTTTACGTAATCTCACCTTTCAAATGTTCATGTATATATAAAATCAAACGTCATTCAGGTGTATACACATCACGAAGCAAAATTGCATTATCACATTTGATAAAGATTCGCAGTGGAAATTAATCCTGAAAATGTCTAGTGTTTGTGGTTGAGTGTTTCTAATAATAGACAACTGAGGTTGTCTGGAATGAAACAAAAGTAGCTGAGTCTTCAATTCAACAACCGTCATCCTTGTTACTATCAGGAAGAAGATTAGAGTTGTTATGTTGAAATTGTGATGATGTTATCTCAATCTTCTGCGCTAAATTCCGTCAATGATGAATTTCACGGTCCACGTCTGCTGATGCTTGTATAACCTGGTACACAGAGTAATATTACCAAGATGTGTGAATATCTTCACAGACAAAATTGCTGGTCGAATTTCGGATAAGTCTTTCGCACATGTTTCACGATTGACTGATTTAGACAGGGATATACGCACTTGGATATTAGGCAGACGATATAACCGTTATTTTATTCATTCATTCATTGTTCGAACTGCCACACTTGCAGTCCTTAATCATATCACTTCTCAACGCAAAAAGAAAGTGTATTGCGTCAAGCAGAACTGATAGTTGTTTTTTACAATGCTCAGTCCCATTACTACATCGACATGATCGCATGTTGTTGAAAGATGAATCTGAGTTCAGAGATAAGTATTTAGTGTTAGTGATTAGGTGGGATGCATTGTTTAATGGTTGAGTGTGAGAGAATGCACGAAATATTTGATCAAGACTTATATGATGATCGGTTGAAATGTAATACAGATGCTGCAATCTGTCAGACGATAGGCGGAGGCGAATAAAAGACATCAATTCTGACACTGATTTCTCACTTTGATGGAACTTTCGAATCTAATAGCACATAACCGACTGTTAATGGTGATCCAATAGATCAGTGCTCCCTCAGCTGTAGGGCTTGGTGTCTGAGTTTCAAAGGATGTTGAGTGAAGGATTGCTTGAAGATAAAAATAAAAGAGAAACGGTAGATAGTGTTAATTTCACAAAACTCGACACAACACAAGAACAAACAGGGCAGCAGAAATATGAAAACGGTTGCACGCACTCGAAAATGAAATGTTCCAACTTTAAAATGTTCCTCGTTTGATCAACTTTCTCTCATCGGCCTACTGATGCAATGGCTTTTGAATGCTGTGCATTCACGAATAAGATTTGAAAAATTGAGAATTCTGTCCGATTACCTTGATCAACTATAACATTACACCAAATTCTATCATTTCTGTTACATTCAGTGCATAAATTTAAAGTAAAATATATTATCACTTCTTTAATCTCAGTGTAAATTATCTGACCATTTACTTAACAAAAATATGTCTGTTGACCTCAGTTATTGACAGAAATATCAATGATTATAACTGTGTTGTCGTCAGTCACCTCACGCCATTTCATTAATCAAATAATATGGTATTCTATATCATCTATTATGTGTAGTGGGCGTAATATGAACCTTATTTAGAGCAAAAAACAACGCTTTCTAATAATTACTTGTTTAAATGACTGATTATTAGCCACACGTACAGAAAAAAGATGAGTGACATTCTCACTTTTCAAAAGAATACTACTTTCTATAAACAAAACGAAGAGAAAACAAATCTCTCGGCTGTCAATTCATAGAAGGCTGTGCTCCATCCATGGATAAACACTGTAGACATTCACCGTATCATTTCAGATGAGTTTAGTGGTTGTTTCCTCACAGAATCATCTAGCTCTCACTTCCTCAGTTTATCAATCTATGGATCGCGCATTGATGATCCTGATTCTTTGAGACTCGACTAGTTATTACTTCCTGTGTACATCGGTCTATGAGACCGTGGTGAATCATCCTGGTGATAAAATCCACATCACGTTCTGTGTTCCATTTTATATCAATCACTGTGGCGGATAAACTCATCCTCATCCGATATTCTGAATAAACACATTTTACTATTGACCAAGTGTATGTTTTCACTGAATATTGATTATGGTTGCATATCATGGTTCAATGTGAGCGATCAAAGTTTACGTGAGGTTGAATACATTTTGACATGTCATTTGGTGCTGAAGTTTGCCCTCACTTTCCAACAGATTTGAAATGCGCTCTTTTGCAAAGAAGCATTCGCAGTTGAATATTTAAATAGCATGTCAGGTTTGCACCGTCTCGCCAATTTCAGATTCATCGTTTTAGATGATTTTATTAAGGAGATAATTTAATTGAGCTAGACAATGTTCGGTGTTTGTAGACTATCTGCAGGAAATCGTGTAGTCCGGTTTCATAGTAGTTGGTACAAGTCAGTATGTTATACTCTCAATCTTGAAGAAACCAATACTCCTCATGTAAGTCAAACTCATATCTGTCAATTTCGCTGTGTGAAAATTTACTGCTACGTGACAGTAAACACAACTGACATCTTGTAGGAAAGAGATGTTTATATTTATTGATCAAAGCACAATTGTTGATGTCCTGTTTGTCTAGTAATTAAATATTGATGGAATTCCATCAATCAGCTATTCTACCTTTACTACTAATTAGTAACTAGTTATTATGAACTAATGAGTCCCTTGTACTTGTTGACTGCTTGATTTCCAATTCTAAATACAATACTTTCGTTCGTGCTCATCTATCTGCTCTTGGTTTTATTGCATTATTCCTGGGATTCCTAGTTTGTACCATGATTGAAATACTCCCAATTATCACATTTGCGTCCCGATGGAGTCTGTGATAGAACGATTGAACATACACTCAGATTTGATGCTTTTGCGAATTACATGGAAAGGTTGGAAATCTGAACTATAACCAAGGACGTAGTTGAGGATGTCAATATTGTGGCTCATTTCCTTTCATTCATCCGAAAAATAGCATACAGCTAAATAGAGACATTGGCATCTCCTGACAAGCCGATTTCTCTTCGTTATGCAACTCTAAAGCAACTGCTACTGGACCATATAAAGTATACAAATTTCGAGGGCGTTGAAAGCGGAAATTTGCTTAAAATGATTCGTCAGAACATCAGGAGTCCCACAACATCACGCCGTCACAGTTCAGTGCGTACTCAAGCTTATTCAGATAACAGTTCATTGAGTTGTGAGACAGTTCACAAATATAAGCACAAGTTTGGTAAATGTTTGTTCTGTGGAACGTTCCACGCATATCATACGTGTGTATTTCGTAATTTGAAATGTTTTAAATGTGGTGAGATTGGACACATTGAGTTAGTTTGTAATACTGCTGTTCATTTTCCTGCGACTAATACTAAATTGTGTAGTTCTCATCCTACTAAGTTGACGATTTCTAATGATAGTTTATCTTTATACATGATTTCATAAAGCAATATACAGTCATATAGCGATCCAGACTTAAATGACACTCTGAATGATTGTGAAACAAAGGTTTCTAATCAATCAACTTCTTATCGAATTTCTCATGTTATTGCACCAGATTCAATTTGTCCCGACGATTCACATATTTCTGATAAAATCTCCTAGAAATTTGGGGAAAATATGTCGAGTCAATCTAATCATGGGTGAAATCCCTATGCAGATTTGACAAACGCTGATTTTTCGAATGATCCATTACTCACCAATGAAATTCCTAATAAATTTGAAGAAAATATATCAGAAAAATCAAATCAAATGTTCAGCATGCAATAATCACATCACACTTGACGGAGAAACTTTGAAAGGTGTAAATACCTTCACAAATCTGTGCAGCATCATTGGCGAGCACGGTGGATTTGATGCAGACGTGAAGGCGTGGATCGGCAAAGCAAGAGCGGCATATTTACAAATGAAGAACATCTGGAGGTCAAAACAACTGTCTGTCAACTAACATCAAGGTCAAAATTTTCAATACAAATGTGAAAACAGTTCTACTGTATGGGGCGGAAACCTGGAGAACTACGTAAGCCATCATCCAGAAGATACAAGTGTTGATTTACAGTTGTCTACACAAAGTACTTCGGACTCGTCTGCAAGACACTATCAGCAACAACCTAATGTGGGAGAGAACAAAGCACATTTCGGCAGAGGAAGGAATGAACAAGAAACGCTGGAAGTGTATAGGCCACACATTGAGGAAAGCACCTAATTGTGTCACAAGCAAACCTTCTGTTGGAGTTTTCAAGTCCAGTGGAGAAGTGATCTTTGTTGTATCTAATATTCATCAGCTTTTAATTCATCTCTGATTTATCTATTTAGTAAAATTATTGACTCTATTAGCTTTTTGATTTTTCTTACTATTATGGTTTATGTTCAAATAAAATCATGGTGATATAAGACATGACATCAGCATGAACAACGTCTAGCGTCGTTCGTTTCCGTACTCTATCGTACTCTGAAGTAATTCTATTTGCTCCTAATTCACCATTTCAGAATTCATAACCATTGGCTGTTTGAAATTTCTACATCGACAATTGATACACCTGTAGAAGTCGATCACTTCAGGAGTGCTTATTGCTAAGTTATAAAACTTTCACTAATTGATTTTCTACATCAGCAGTCATGTGCTTTTTTCGACTCAAATACTTTCTACAGTAAAATATTATGATGGACCAGACTATGTATAAAAACGTGAAATGCATCAACAAATTTATCAATCATCAATAGTAATATTAAAATGTACCAGTTAATTGTTACAAATACAATAAAAAAATGGGACTTTACTTAAGTTCACCAAATTGATGCGTGTTCAGCTTTAGTCTGGTACTACAAATCCACAATTATAAATACTTGGTAATTCCAATCAGGTTGACGAACTCTCAAGTAGTGTAATCCAATGTAAGGTATGGTATATTGCCACTAACAGTCTATAAATGTAGGTAATATTTCATTTACATTTCAGTTAACTCAATCACAAACGGAAATAGAACGAGGGATATGTGTGTAGCAATGTATATGATAACAAGCCACAGTATGTCACGCTATGTCAGTAACACAACGGAAAGTGTGTTTAAGGTCATTCATTAAAACAACAGGTACAGTCATTTGATGATAAATATACATACAAATCTGTCTGTAGCTGTTCCAGAGTTACTGTCGGTCTCAAGCCCGAGTAAAGGAGGAGGGTTAGGCATGGGGTTAGCGTCCCCATCACGTAGAAAACTAACTCGCTAAAAAAACGCTAGCCAGAATAAATAGTTCAAACCATTTAAACTCTGCCCTGAGAGTTATAAAGTCTTCATTTAGAAGAAGTATGACGCTTCATGGTGAAAGCCGAGTTCCTTCGGAAGCCACGAGTCCGATACCCCTTCTAACAACCAGACCAAACATTTTTATAGGTACATGGAACGTTCGAACAATTTGGGAAACCGGGAAGACCAGTCAAACAGTAAAAAATGAGGAGGTGCAACTTAGCATTACCGGAAATAAGCTGGACAAGCTGGACAACAAAAGCTAAATACGGGAGAGATGCTACTACACTCCGTCATGAAGAGGAAAGTGCTGTGCACACTCAGGCAGTTGCTCTAATGCTGTCAAAAGTAGCACGAAATGCACTTGTAGGGTGGTAATCTCATGGATCCAGAATCATCAGAGCATCATTCAAAACAAAGAAGGAGGGGATCACAATGAATATTATCCAATGTTATGCACCCACCAATGATAGCAAGGACGACGAGAAAGATCAATTCTACGAGCGGCTGCAGTTAATCATTGAGAAATGCCCAAGAAAAGACCTCACCATTCTAATGGGAGATCTAAATGCCAAAGTCGGAATAGACAACACCGGATATGAAGATATCATAGGACGAAATGGACTGAGTGAGAGAAACAAAATGGGGGAAGATTTGCAAATTTGTGTGCATTCAACAAATTAGTCATAGGAGGCACAATATTTCCACACAAACGTATACACAAGGCTACATGGATCTCACCGGACCACACTACAGCGAACCAGATAGACCATATTTGCATCAACAAAAAATTCCGAAGGACAATGGAAGATGTGAGAATCAGAAGAGGTGCTGACGTAGCTTCAGATCACCACCTAGTTGTAGCCAATTTAAAACTGAAGCTAAAAAAGAACTGGACAAGTGGACAAACAGCAATACAAAGGTTCAATACAGCCTTCCTTCGAGATACTGACAAACTCAATGAATTCAAGATAGCTTTCAACAACAGGTTCCAAGCCTTACAAGATCTACTGAAAGAAGAAGAAACTACTATGGAGGACAACTGGAAAGGCATCAAGGAAGCATTAACTTCAACGTGTCAAGAGGTTCTCGGTCTAAAGAAATACCATCTTAAGGAATGGATCTCTACAGAAACACTGGACAAGATCAAAGAAAGGAAGAACAAGAAGGCAGAAATTAACAACAGCCGAACACGAACAGAGAAAGTCCAAGCACAAGCTGAATACATAGAAGCAAACAAGCAAGCGAAGAGGACCATTAGATCCGACAGGAAGAAATACATGGAAGAATTAGCAACGACGGCGGAAATAGCTGCTAGAGAAGGAAATATGAAACAGCTCTACGATACAACGAAGAAACTATCAGGGAAATACAGTAAACCAGAGAGGCCGGTCAAAGACAAAGAAGGCAGGCCAATCACTGAAATTAAACAACAGCGAAACAGATGGGTAGAATGCTTTGTGGAACTCCTTAATAGGCCGGCTCCAATGAATCCACTGGGCATCGAAACAGCACACATAGATCTTCATATAGATGTCAACCCATTAACGACGGAAGAAATCGGAATGGCCGTCAGACAAATCAAGAACGGGAAAGCAGCAGGACCCGACAACATACCAACTGAAGCACTGAAATCAGACGTCGAAGTAACCACAAGCATGCTTTACCCTCTATTTAAAAAGATTTGGGAGGAGGAACAAGTGACAATGGACTGGAAAGAAGGACACCTCGTCAAGATTCCAAAGAAGCAAGATCTGAGCAAATGTGAAAACTACAAAGGCATTACACTACTGTCAATACCAGGGAAAGTCTTTAACAGAGTTTTGCTGAATCGGATGAAAGATGCAGTAGACGCCCAACTTCGAGATCAACAAGCTGGATTCCGTAAGGATCGGTCGTGCACAGACCGAATTGCGACACTAAGGATCATCCTCGAACAATCAGTTGAGTGGAACTCGCCACTCTACATCAACTTCATTGATTATGAAAAGGCATTTGACAGTGTGGATAGGAGAACGTTATAGAAACTTCTTCGACACTACGGAGTTCCTGAGAAGATTGTCAATATTATCCGGAACTCATACGACGGACTACAATGCAAAGTCGTGCATGGAGGACAGCTGACAGGTACATTACAAGTAAGGACCGGAGTCAGACAAGCCTGTTTACTCTCTCCCTTCCTCTTTCTTCTGGTGGTTGACTGCATTCTGAATACCTTGACATCTGAGGGAAAACACGGAATACAATGGATAGCTCGAAACCAATTAGACGATTTGGACTTCGCAAATTCGAAGCGGAGAGCAACAGTCAAATCACTCTTGATGGAGAAACTGTGGAAGATGTTGAATCCTCCACATATCTAGGAAGCATCATCGATGAACAAGGAGGTTCAGCTGCAGACGTGAAGGCGAGGATTGGCAAAGCAAGGACAGCATTCCTTACAATCGAAAAACATATGGAACTCAAAACAACTTTCAACCAATATCAAAATGAGAATCTTCAATACGAATGTCAAGGCAGTTCTACTGTATGGAGCTGAAACTTGGAGAACTACAACAACCACAATCAAGAAGATACAAGTATTTATAAATAGCTGTCTACGCAAGATAATCAATATCCATTGGCCGGATACCATCAGCAATAGCCTTCTGTGGGAGAGAACAAACCAACTTCCAGCTGTAGAAGAAATTAGGAAAAGACGTTGGAAATGGATAGGAAACACACTACGCAAATCATCAAACTGCATCACTGGGCAAGTCCTAACTTGAAATCCTGATGTGAAGCGGAAAATAGGAAGGCCAAAGAACACATTACGTCGGATAATAGAAGCAGATATGAAAAGGATTAATTACAACTGGAAGGAGCCGGAAAGGATTGCCCAGGTCAGGGTTGGATGGAGAATGCTGTGAGCGGCCTATGCTCCTTCACGAGGAGTAACAGGCGTAAGTAAGTAAGTAAGTAAGTAGTATACATACAGTGAAAGATTGACAAAATAAATACAAATAATAACAAAAACTATTTACAAGATAAGCTTGTCAGTCATATCTCCACACGACTTACAACTTCTGAAAATTAAGTTTCGTGAATTTTATTGTAGTGTAATAACGTTTTAGCGCATAAACAAGTATCATCAGGAGCTATTAAGGTGTACCAAACATAAACACTCATCTATTTGCTCCAATCTAAACGAATCCATACAGACGTGAAGTACACAAAAATAAATTTTCTACAAAACGGACACTAGCGAATCCAAGTTGTCAAAGTTTGATTTACACAGGTTTTTACGCTGTTCAACTTCAATGTCAACCGCGTTTTAAAGAAGAACTATTCAGTGCTTAAACACTGCTAATAAACACATTTCCGGCGCTCTAACTAGGTTGGCGAATAGAGAAGATCAACCTAAAGAATTTGGAAAACCCTGCTTCCAAATTGGTGGTGCACATGGGCTCCAGGAACCTGAGGGAATAAAGGGTGTATGACTGCATCTCATAACGTTGATCCACTGTCTTGTGGGTTACACCTGTAGGTCAGCGGCTCGAAGAGTGGCATGCTTAGAAAACCACCTGTTTCAGTTTTGGTGCCCGATCGGTATTCTAGCCCTCACACATATGTACTTCTTGCCTTATTGTACCAATGTTTATGTGCTTAAACAAATAAAAATCATGTCACTTTTCATCGGACTTCATTAATGGACCAAACCACTTCATAGATACAAATATTCTGAGTTATACCCTGGAAACAAGATGAAATGTAACCATTGAGACAATTAATTATTATCGATTATTGCTGTTAGATTTGGTAATTCATAACAATTGGTGGCTACCACACAAGTTCTGGACTTGTTTTCATTTCAAATGGATGAAAAAACTTTGTATCAGGCATTCAGTTCAAGAAATTGAGTTTTAACGGCGAACTAAAACGTTTGTGGAATTATGGTCTTCTATGATATTAGTACTGCTCTAATAATAAACATAATCCTAAAATTGTAGGTTTGTCATGATATAACTGCCTAATCTATAACATCTTACGTGGAAGTCACATAATCGTCTACACCAACTCACTGTGTCGTAACAATTACCAATACATGATGGAGAACAAGCATGGGTTGGAGAAAGAACAATATATTTAATATGAATAAAAGATATAAGGTAACATTCAGCAGGGACCACGCCTGCATGGACGAGCCATGCCATTCGATCAACTCCAATTCATTCAATACATTCTTCCCGCCTTCTCCATCGTTATGTATTTCTCCGCGTTAAATATTGGATATTTACTTTCCGAGTTGTCTCGTGTTCAGCTTTGAGGATTGTGTGGTTATGGTCCAGTGCCAGTACACGTTCCTTCTAATGACCATCTTATTAACAAACATGGTGTGATGGTATAAATAAAAAACTTGCCAAAGACATTTCTGTAAGCATTAGCAAATGAATCGCAATACCTACAGAACAGAATAACTTACAAAAACCACTTGATATGAACGAAATAACCTGTTCAAACGGAGATGGTTATGATCACATGCTACAAAGTGTTACTAGGTAACAAGTTGAAAATAATAGCCATAGATACAAAGACCCATGCAAGTTCTTTAAATATCTCGCAGTAACTGAAGAAAACAAAAAGACCGGGAAAAGATTAATGGATGAGACTATAATTTGTGGAAGACATTTGAGAGATAATGAAGGGACCTTGAGAGTGGAAACCTACTGACTTGGACTAAATGAGGATCATAAAACAGTAAGAATTCTCATTTACAATTGGTGGTTAGGGTTAGAAATTAGATTTAGGGGTTTCTTCACGAACCTACATCAGCTCTGATGCCAAAACTCTATTTAGCCAAAAGTATGGATGGATTTCGCGCCGTACCTTGTAACTCGTTAGTTTATATCTGACTGGTTCGTTCATAAAGTATAGTTCCGCCGATTAATGGATTAAACAACTTAACAAGTTCGTTGGGTTTCTAACTACGGTTCCTACAACCTCTCAGTCAAATGAATTGGTCGTGTATAACCGTCATGTTGGTGATAAAAAGACTAGTAACTGCATTCATCTATCATAGTTTAAATAATGACCGAAATTCGAGGAAATTACATGCATAGAATAGGATGTGAATGGAACTAATTGTAAGCAGAAAGTCAGAGGACCGACAAGAAGGATTTAAAACATTTTAGCTATAGACGATACTGCCTAAACCAGTTGTTGGTTGGTCATATAGTCAGACACCTGTAATATCACAGAAAAGCCAAAAATAGTGGTTGCAAGTGTTAGAAACTACGATACGTATCACTCAACTTACTTGTTGAAATACAGTCATATTCTACGAACAACGTTGTCTCAGTTGCATTGTCGATCATGAAAAAACATTCTCTCGCCAACAAATCAGCAGATAAGTCAAATGAATAATGAACGGAATTTTTACATATAGAATGACCAGAACATCTTCTAGATATATTGGCAGTCACATAGACTCAACAATCTCGAGAATTGTGTGCGCAACACAGATTGGTTGAGTTTGACATAAGTAGAATAACCAAAGTGAGCCTCATGAATAATTATTGTTTTTTTAGAGCCGCAATGTATTTGCAGAGACTCGATAGTTATAGCATGACCATTTCCAACCTAAAATTCCGCAGTGATACAACTGCAGAAATGGATAATTACCAGCTGAAGCTTCAAAAATGCAGATGAAGATCCATACTTGGTGTGTAAAGAAAATACCAAGAAGCATACTTCATAGTCAGTCTGTAATGGAGTAGGTATTCAAGAATTAACTAAATAATAGTTGTTAGTTGATCCTAAGGTTTCGCATAGACATTTGGTAAGCAAAATTTAGATATCATGATTTTATTCATAATTTGGTCAGTGATTGCAGATTCTGTTTACAGAAACTTATTCGAAAACCCTATAAGAGACACATCATAAATCAGTATTAACGATGACATGGTCTTTTCACCATGCTCAAAATAAAAAAGCATAGTTTTACTTATTAAGACTTTGTGACTATTTAATGTAGCACTTCCAGTAGTGTTGTATACTGTTCCTATATACGTTCAGAAAGCGGATGGAGAGGACTATCAACGTCAATTGTTACTCACATAATTCTTCTCAGATACGTTAAATAATATTAAGTCACTTCAGTACAAAACGATGATACTTATAACGGATATAACTGTTTATGGCTAAATATTAACAAGTTACATAATACTGATTAACAGATTAAGGCATAATTGCTTCTACCTACATTTTATAAACAACTACCAACATCCATGTTCATCATCACCACGATCAAGGATGTGAACCATATGTAATACGTTTTAAAGCTCATTTTCCTGATTACTCAATCTGTGATCTATTTTTTAACTTGAAAGATTGTAAATTTTACTTAATCGACTTTGTAATGTTACAAATAACCATATTAGGTTTACTAAAGATTCACTCACGTGGTGAGCGAGAAATACGTCAAACTGCTAATAAATTGGAGTAAAAACTAAATAGAAAGCACAAACATTACGAAAATTGACGTGTGACGGAAAAAAGGCTGTTAATAGCTGATAAATAACGGCACAAAAAATCCTCGACAATATGTTACATGTGCGCGAAGACCCGTGGCATCACAACCTGACTGTGCCCCTAAATTACTACTGTTCCTTTTAAATAGCGCGCGTTGTTGTTCAAAATGGTTCAAATGGTTGTGGACGGAATAGAAGAAGCTTTCGCTTAACAGGCTTCCGTGTCTAGTAGCAGGGGATCACGAAATCCTCCAGGCAGGAACCTAGGTATGTTAACAATAAAAGAGGAAAGGAAAATTGGTAAATCACAGTGCGATGCTGCCCTTGGTTCTTAAGAATAGGTCAAGTTGCCTCTTGAAGGACTCCTGAGAAGTCGCTTGGACTAGCTCGGCCGGCAGCGAGTTCCAGCTTTTGACAACTCTTAAGGAGTAGAAGTTGTGTCTACATTCCGTCTTGCTATGTTGTGTTTCCAGTTTCTGGGTGTTACGCCTTAGGTTATTGTTCGAACTAAGCTTAAGTAGGTTGCATAGCGCCTGAAAGCGTTTCAATGCCTTTTCATATTAGGATTAAATGACAACCTTACTAACTATGGTTATTAGATAGTTGATTCATTGAAACTTCCAACTTGAGAGTTTATGTGTCTGAGAGGTGACCTTCTAACGACCTAATGTATCCTTAAGTGTCTGGTTTGAACGTTACCGTTACGGTAAATGTTACAAACAGGTTTTAGAATTCAACCAAACTGGGATAAGGCTTTAAGGTAAATGGACATTATTTTTTGTAACCGATAGTGAAAATGAAAAATACATCTGGTTTCATCAGTATGACACTGGTGAGTCTTATGAGCCGCTTATTTGTAAGTTTCTACCAAGTATCACAAACTGGAGAACAGAGGGTTTTCGCTGGTACCGGATAACCAAAATGTTTTTTGTGATTTGGTTACACCTGTAATGCTAAGTTATCAAACGAATTGTTTTTTAGAAGCTCTTAAAACTATCGTCAGAAAACCCAGTCATCAACAAATTTTTTCAGTGTCCAGATTCCTCCTTCGACGTTTTGAGCGGTATTTCTAGAAATGCAGGTCATGATTCAGTAACCTGTAATCATCAGCCTCGTCCTCATGTATTTTCTTTTGATGTTAGTGCAAGTGGTGAACATTTTATTGCTTCTTTCACTGGGTCATCTGTAAACTTGTATGAAAATATAACGGGAAATATTCGGGTATGTACTGGTCTTGTTGTTGTTTTGCTATGAATATTTCACTTCCACAGAACTGTAGCTTAGATAAAGTATGAACCCCAACTCTTTTGCTGTGTTTAGCAGTACCTGCAGGTACGGCTTGATCCTTAGTGATTATAAAAAGTGAGGTATAATCTCATACAAGGCACCAGCTGAAAGAACGAAATTTGTGAACAACCTTTGCAAAACGCTCAGGTGACCCTGAAAAGCCCACCTATCTAATGAGGTCATAAAATGTTATTAATCAGTGAGGAATCCGAATTACGTTTTGGAGCTTTGATTTAAGAATTATATTTGGGGTTTTCATCACTGACCGATGTCAGCTGAAATGCCAAAACGCTATTTAGCCAAGTGGATGAGTCAGTATCGCGCCAAAATTCAAACATGACATGTTCTCTACTTTCTATCGCAGAGTTGAAGTCATTGTTGAATGTACCGTCAAAATTATACCACATAATGTATGTGAATATCACGAGGTATATCTGCTATCAGTTTCACCGAATATGTAAACCACCGTCGTATTCGGGTTCCACAAAATCCTTGAGAACATTCCCGCGCTATCTAAAAAGGACAGTGGTACTGTTTCTCGTTAAGTTAATTAACTGTTTTGATCGTAAATGACGCATCAAAACCACTGTTTACACTTTAATTGCATCTACTCCAGTTAAAGTGATATTGTATTGAGTGTTTTGATTTTGCTCTTGTGTATTTATTGCATCGAAGCATGCTTGGTCGACTTTTACTTGATTTATTTAGTTAAGGTTTGAGAATTCTTTTACATATCCTGTTTGTGTCACCGTTGTAGTTAATTTTCGAGATGGCTAGCTCTGCTCATAACTGTGGACAACCATATTGCTTATTCCCCGTGGAGGAAGGGATGCGATGTGATGAGTGTAATAAGTGATTCCATAAGATGTGCACCCGATTAAGCCCCACTGCATATAAAAGGTGCTCAAAGCTCAACTCTCATTGGCTTTGTAGTTTTTGTTGCTCGAGCAAAACATTACTCATCCAAGAAGCAGTTAGCCTCCTGATGTTGTTAATAAAAAGGTTGATGAGGGCCGTACTGGTAACATTGGTACTGATGGCGAAGATTGCGTTAGTGTTGTAATTGCTGTCACGGCGCAAGCCAGACATCTGCCTGTGCGACCCGCAGTTAAACGTTCTCCCCCGAAACGATCAGTGAGTGACACCTCATTAGACGTTGGTGGTCATATTGCTACAGCTGCGACTGGTGGTCCAGATAAGACAGTTGCTGTCCCGAGTTGTTCTAATGTAGATGTTTCGACTGATGGAAAATGGATGACGCGAAAACGCAGAAGAGTAGAAAAGACAGCTAAAACTAATGACTGTTTACTTGATAAGTCCTTGGTGGACTCAGACCAATCCGCCGAAGTCTCATAGTAAAGCTTCGTTTAACATTGTTGTGAGTCACTCGCTTGACTCCCAGGACTCTGTTACAATAAAAACTAATCGTAAGGTACCAGTAGTTAATATACAGGATCTAACGTCACGGTCGAAAGGAAACTAAACCGCTTCCTAGTTTAATTATTTGGAATCTAGAGGAGTCGAAAGACAACGACCCTGCTAGAAGACATACACATGACCTGCAGTTAGTGGTCTGTGGTAAGAAATGTACTACCTGAAGAGCTTTCAGGGGTATATATTACAAAAGTAATACGACCTGGTAAACGGGTTGGAGGCGAGACCCAACCAAGAGGAATCCTGAAGCTGGTTCTCGGGAGTTTCGAAGAAAGAGACATATTATTGAAAAACGCACCAGTCAGTTAGTAACTACGTAGAACTTCGTACGTACGTACATCAGTTCGAGTTGCCACACCACCTTAGCACAGAGATGCAGTTGTCGATTCAAATCCCGTAGTTGTAGAGGTAGCAAGAGTATAAGCAGTAATCGGGAAGATTAGAGTTTGGAGATGTTATTTAAAGAGTATAATCCAGTGAAATAAATTTGGAAAGAGGAAAAAAGGGACATGGAGAATTCAGAAGATTAGAATATGGGAGAACACAAAAAGTGGATGCACCTGCGCCATTGCAAACGATCTTGAGCCATGTCATTCAGGGTCTCTAACCATCGGTTGCTATCATCTCGTGGTCCCCAACCAGGTAGTCTACACCTACCAACATGACTCAGTCCACTTGTCAGTGACTTCATGGACTTGTGCCATGTTTTGGTTTGGCCGCCTCTAGCTTTCTTCCAACCTACTCCTATACCACTGAACATAGCACGTCGAGGTAGTCGGTCGTTGGGCATACGTAACACGTCCCAGCCATCTCAACTGATGAAGTTTCACTACTTCATCAATTGATTTGCCATCCTTACCTAGTACCCGTTTCCTAACAACTACGTTACTTACTCGATGGTCCCATGATATACGAGCAATGTTTCGAAGACACCTATGATCGAATACTAGTAACCTACGGATATCCTCTACTCTTACCGGCCATGTTTCACTGCCATAAAGTAGGACGGAACGAACTGCTGCACAGTAAACTCGTCCTTTGGTTGATAGACGGATATCTCGCCTACGCCATAAATGACGCAAGTTGGCAAAAGCTAGTCGAACCTTCTGTATCCGTGCTGAGATTTCGACACACACCAGACCACAAGGGCTGATGAGACTTCCAAGATAAGTGAAGCGGTCGACACACTCAACTACTTCACTCCCTATCACTATTTCGGGTGTCGATGTAACCCAATCCTGAAGCAACATTTTGCATTTCGAGGGTGAGAATGGCATCCCGAACATGCTTGTATTGTTGCTTAGAGTGGTCAGAAGACTCCGCATTTTGTCAGCGTCTTCGCCAAATAAAACTATGTCGTCTGCATATTCTAAGTCAACAAGTGAACCACCCGGTAGTTCAACCCCTGTAAATTTAGATGACGAGAGTGTTATCTCTAAAAGTACGTCAATGACAAAGTTGAACAAGAATGGGGAGAGCAAAAAAACGCACCAAAAAAAACTCGTGACTCAAATATCCGTATTCGACCAGATTGGCCGCTTGAGGATCGAATCAAGTGGAAGAATGCTCTTACTGAATTAAGACCTCGCAAGTTAAATGGCGAAAATAACCTTACCATTAAAGGTTTTCGGGTAGTCAGGTCTTGGAAGCCAATGCTCCCGAGGCCTGTATCGGTAGAACGATGGATTGCCAAAACACGAACGCTCGTAGTCTTAGAAATAAAACGTTAGAGCTAAGTCTGATGGTGGAAGTATTATGTCCTGATATAATCGTTGTTACAGAAACTTGGTTCACAGTAGATATGGACTGTTCTCCCATCATTGCAGGCTATATCTTTATTAGAAGTGATAGAGTTTCAAGTCTCAAAGAGGGAGGTATAATATTATACGTTAGGGATCACTTTCGTATACAATCAACCATATCAGTGGCACATGTGAGGTTGCATGTTGTAAGATTAAATCTAGAAATGGGTTAGTGACTATAGGGGGAATATACCGTAGTCCGTCTTGTCTTGCTGACGACTTTATCCTGAGACACATCTGTTCTTGGAGTATGGCAGAATGTTGTCTCATCATTGGGGACTTCAACGCACTTCATATTAGCTGGATAGAGCTTACAGTTCCAGCTAGTAGTTTCGATAGCGACCTTTTATCTACCGTTATTCAGTGTGCATTTGTACAATGTATCACAAAACCGACACATTGATTTCAATCATGATCCGTCACTGCTGGGCCTCGCCCTGACCCACCACCGTGAGGATGTCTTTGATATTCAGCACCTTCCCTCACTAGTGAACAGTGATCACATTGCAATTCACTCTAAGTTTAGGACACATGGTATACAATCCGTATCTGCTCCACCCCGTCCCAATATCTGGCGAGTCAATATTCCGGCAATCAGAAACTGTGCTATCTCGACCGATTGATCGGTCGACGCGGATGGATTGATCGAAGATGAATGGAATAAGTTTATGGCTACATTCGAGTCCGTAACGTCGCCGTTTATCCCATGGCCAACACGTAAGCTATCATATTGCCCTCCATGGATTAATAAGGAAACCCAGAAGCTGTTAAAGCGTAGGAAACATTTCTGGGACTTATTCTTGTTGACAGGTCATGCACCATTTAAGCGTGAGTACCGAAAATTCCGTAATATCTGTAAGAAAACCATAGCCAAATCCCGTATCACTTACGAACGACAGTTAGTATATGATAGCCGTACTTGTCCGAAACGATTGTTTTCGTATGTTAAACGGCGAATGAAACGTAGTGATGATACTCCCCCGTTACCGTTGCACGAAAATTCAGATTTACTAGCTGAATCAGATGGAGCAAAAGCTGTGACTTTTTCAAACTATTTTAGCGAAGTCTACTCTACGTTTATTGCAACAAATACTTGTCCCACTCACACCGAAATACCGACCATTGAATCCTTACAGGTGACCGAGGAAACTGTCCTTCCGTTGATAACTAACCTCAAACGTGGTAAGATGCCGAGACCTGACGGGTTACATCCACGGTTGCTGTCATCTCTTGCGGACATTATTTCAAAACCGCTCACGACACTCTTCAACATGTCCCTTTCACTCGCTCAACTCCCTAGAGATTGGAAGGACGCTATAGTCAGTCCTATATTCAAGGACGGTCAGAGACAGATAGTATCTAACTACCGGCCTATCAGTCTACCTAGCGTAGTCAGTCAGTCAGTCAGCTACAACGTAGGACCAGGCACATATGTGCATCGGTCCAGGTTGCCATACCTCATTAGCACAGCAAGATGAACAGCGGATTCATAGGAGTGGTTAGGTCAAAGGTTGCAATAAGGATATAGTATAGGAAGAAAGAATTAGTTCGTAGACAGAAAGAATGAAGTGATTTTAGTCTCTTAATTTAAGGGAAGACAGGGAGTGTATACACCGACGCCATTGTGATCGATTCTGAGCCATGTCACCAAGAGTCTCCAACCATTGGTTGCGAAAGTCACGCGGACCTCAACCAAGTAGTCTGCATCTACCAACATGGCTCAGACTAGAAGTTAGTGACTTCAGGCACTGATGCCACGTTTTGGTTTGGCCGCCCCTAACTTTCTTCCAACCATCCCCTACCCCGGTTAGCATTGCACGTCGTGGTAATCGGTGTTCAGGCATACGTAATACGTGGCCCAACCATCTCAGTCGATGAAGATTCATAACCTCATCAACTGATTTACCATCATTCCCTAATACGCTGCGTCTAACCTCACTATTAGTTACCCGGTGATCCCAGCAGATGCCAGCAATACTTCTAAGGCATCTGTGGTCAAATACTAGTAGCTTACGGGTGTCTTCTACTCTTAAGGGCCATGTTTCGCTGCCGTAAATTAAAACAGAACGAACTGCCGCGCAGTATTCTCGTCCTTTTATTGATAGACGGATATCTCGCCTTCGCCAAAGGTGACGTAAGTTGGCAGAAGCCAAACGAGCTTTTCGAATCCGTGCTGAGATTTCGTCAGACACCAACCCATTAGGGCTGATCAGACTTCCAAGATAAGTGAAGTTGTCAACGCGTTCAACTACTTCACTCCCTATCCTTAGTTCAGGTGTTGACGGAGACCAGTCCTGAAGCAACAACTTGCATTTAGAGGGAGAGAAGCGCATCCCAAACATTCTGGCATTGTTGCTTAGTGCTACCAGAAGACTCTGCATTTTGTCAGCGTCTTCACCAAACAGGACTATGTCATCTGCGTATTCTAAGTCGATAAGTGGACCTCCTGGAAGGAGATCAATACCCGAGAATTCAGTCGACGAGAGTGTTATTTCCATCAATAGGTCTATGATGAAGTTAAACAAAAAATGGAGAAAGTGGACAGCCTTGACGGACACCACTTGTGGTTGCAAAAGTAGATGACAGTTCGCCATAAGCCCTGACTCGACTAGTAGTGTTCGAGTAAAGAGCCTTCACAAGGTTTATGTACTTCTGAGGTACGCCTTTCAATGACAGACACTGCCACAGAGTCTCGCGGTCTACAGAATCAAATGCTGCTTTTAAGTCAAGAAAGACCACCATCGTCGGACGCCGATAGGTATGCCTGTGTTCTAGAACCTGACGAATGGTGAATATGTGGTCGATGCAGCCACGACCAAGTCTAAAGCCAGCTTGGTTCTCTCGAGTTTGTAGTTCACGAGTCTTAGTTAGGCGTTTGATAATTATCGAGGCCAGTATTTTAGATACTATGTTTGTTAAACTAATCCCTCTGTGGTTGTCACAGGATGATTTTGACCCTTTCTTATATATTGGGACGATAAGTGATTGCGACCAGTCAGATGGGATAAAGTCTAATTCCCAGATCTTAGCTAAAATATTAGTCAACCTGATCGCCATGTTAGACGATGTCTCTCCTTATGCTTAAAATTTGTGTTTGCTAAAAATAAACGATTGTCTGAGTATAGCTGCAGCAGACGATCACCATTATCTGTTCGCTGTGTCGGAATACTAAAATATCCACCTAAATGCCTTTCTGTTTGGTTTTAAACTGCCTATCTGAGCATTAAAATCACCTGCTACGAGTACTATGTCTGAGCGTTTAGCTTTCTGAAGAAGTTCGGACAGCTTTCTGTAAAATTCATCTTTCACATCATCTGAGCTGCAGTCAGTGGGAAACGACAAAAAGGCAACGACGTGTGTCCCTATCCTTCCGAGTTCTTACGTAGCCGTTCAGCCGAACAGCACATAGACGACTGTTGACGGGGATCCACTCTAGCAGTGCTTGTTCGGCCCTCATGCTTAGTGCTATGCCTACACCTGCCAGTCCACGAGAAATTGCCATCGGGTCACCAGATACACGAAGGGTGTACCTCGTTGGCTCGTTAAGTTACTTGAAAAGATAATTCGGGTTAGGTTGCTAAGCCACATAGATTCACACAATCTGTTAGCTCCTGAACAACATGGATTTCGTAACAAACGTTCATGTTTGACTAACTTACTTATTTCGAGAGAGGATTGGACAGCAGCCCTAGATAACGGTCTGTCTGTCGATGTGATATTCATAGATTTTGGCAAAGCATTTGACAAGGTTTCACACGTAGGTCTTATGCAGAAACTCACGAGCTTCGAAATAATAGGTACTGTACAGGAGTGGATAGGAAACTTCTTATGTGACCGCAGACAGAGAGTGAAGGTCAATGGAACTCTATCCGATTGGAAGTCGGTCAAAAGTGGTGTACCCCAAGGCACCATCTTAGGCTCTCTGCTCTTCCTTCTCTACGTTAATGAGTTACCGCTGTTGCTTAGGTCGTTGACATTAATTGTTTGCGGATGATGTAAAAATCTGGAGAACAATAAAAAGTGCGGCTGATCATCTGGATCTTCAAGCTGACTTAGACGATTTATTTAGATGGGCTGGAGAGTGGGGCTTAGAAATCAATGCTAGGAAGTGTGTGCTAATGCACATCGGTCACAATAATAGTTAACGTTATACTATTGAGGGTAAACCTCTTCCATGCGTTCAAGAGCATAAAGACTTAGAAGTAGTAATAAGTCATGATTTAAAAACAACTACTCATTGCAAAGCAGCCGCTGTCAAAGGTTTTCGTGCGTTATGGTCACGTCGCCGAGCGTTCAAATCTTTTGACGAGGAGACGTTTCGAATTTTATATCCCATATATGTAAGACCACACTTAGAGTACTGTATCCAAGCAGCTAGCCCGTGTCTGGTGAATGATACTAACTCCCTTGAGCGTGTCCAGCGTGTGGGAACGAAATTAGTGAAGGGTCTTCCTGGACTCCCTTACGATGAGCGTTTAAAACGCCCGAACCTTTTCCCCTTGTCGTATCGTATGACACGAGGTGACCATATACTGGTATTTCGTATCTTTAATTATGATTTGGGTGTTAATATGTCTTATCTTTTTGCTCCCTCCAGCACTAATAATCTCCGAGGTCATAGCAAGAAGGTTCATAAACCACGATCTAATAAACCTAAAATGGGGTCCCGTTTTTCTCATCGAGTAGTCAATGATTGGAACGCTTTCCCCGAACAAGTGGTATTAGCCTTATCAGTGAATATTTTCAAGGAGAAGCTGGACCTTCACTGGAAAGCAATGTGCCAGGATTAGTACAGGTTGATCAACCTACTATCTTTATTACTGAAGACTGAGAAGAAACTGAGGAGTTAGCTTGGTTTCAGTTATATACAGGATATCTCAACTACGATTCTACCCCTAACCACCATCATGCGTGATGTATGTCATGAACGTTATTTGATTACAAGACTGTCTCGAACTCAGCAAAACTGTTTGGAATTTTTTTTTCGAAACTTATATCTGGGAGACTCATTGACATCTTTACAATAGCTTACAAATTTATCTTTAACACATTTTCAAATACACCCGGAAATCGACTGTGATTTCCTCCTATGATTTACATAAACAGTAAATTGTTCTTTCGAAAAAGGTGAACATATTTTGGATATCAGTACTGGTTTTCGTTATTTAGGAAAACGTCATTTTATCTTCCGTAGCTTACTTCTCAGTTTTTCGTGGTAAAAAGTTTCGTTTCTGTAATATGCAGTCAAAAAAAGTAGTCTCTCTTATGTCCGTTACAGTGAACTCAGTATGTTTAATCGCCTTTGTGTAACTCGACTTTTAGGTTTGTATTGATATGACTTTCACATATAGTAGGTATATTTTACATATATGAAGACCTTGGGTTACATTTAAATCTATCGTAATGACTCAGGGATACGTATATTCGTTATCTTCTTGTAACTCGTCGTTTCCTACTTTTCATTTATGGACTCCATTTATCTTGTGGAATTAGTTTTGTTTCATAGTTCTATGTTTTCTTTTATTTATATAAAATGTAGCAATTAGGATAAGTACATATTTTATGCCTGGTTCTGTTTGCTACGATTTTGGTCAACAAATTTCTTTAATTTCCCACTGGTGGCTTCAGTTAAGTTTTTTTTCAATCCCTTTTTTTCCAGCGTTCTCTCGAAGGTCATGTCGGAGATGTATATACCTGCAAATTTTTTCCATCTGGGCTAGTTGCACTCACAGCAGGCAGTGATATGCAGTTAAAAATTTGGTGTCTCATTACTGGTCGTTGTGCAGCCTCTCTTGGTTTAAATTGCACTAATTCTAATAATAAAAATGAACCAGGAGGTCATAGGACTGGTATCCTAGACACGGCCATCATAGATCGTGGTCGTAATATTGCGTCTATAGATCGACTAGGTTGGTTAAGGCTATGGGATGTAGCGACACAAGTAAGTAAATTAAATTTGAATGATTACAAATTTAAGGTTTTTTCATCCACTTAAAACTTTCGTACGAGTAGCTAGAAATAAGGGAAATAGCAGAAGTTGTAAGCACTAAATTCCATATCAAATGAGTTTTTACTTGCATGTAATAGTAAAACAATTATCGTTTTCTTCGTTATGGAAGGCTAAACCGTTGTATTCTGGAGTGTAATTAGACTTGTGTGAGACTTTCCCAAGGCATTTTGTGCGATACTATGATCTAAAAATAATCGTCGAATTCCTCTTAAAACTGCCACACAGAGAAACAAACTTATTTCATCATTAGGCTAAATAACTCAATAGTCAGCCAACCATCATTAACAAAGAGCCTCATGCCAGTGGAAGATGCCGTACGAAATCAGCACAAGATGAGATTAACATAATGAGTAACTGAAGTGTCGAAATAATAGTGACACTAGTCACTAACGGTATGATCCGACAAGACGTAGTGAAAAAGTTTTGTGTTGTTGAAATTTGAATAGGCGGAAGTTGAAGTCTGAAAGCATTTGGGTCATAGTAACCAGCAGTGTTATCCATCTTCAGTCACTGATTGCGGTTATCGCGTAGACCCCATCTAGCTAGTTTAGATCTACTAACATGGCTCAGACCTATGGTTATTTACTTTTTAAAGTGATCCCTGGTTATGGTTTGGCAGCCCCTATTTCCCGTTTTGAATTATATGGTCGACAGTACGTTGTGATAGACGGGTTTCGAGTACAAGCAAAACATTTCCCAGACAGTCGATGAAGATTCTCATTCTCAACAACAGAGTACTAGTTAGTTGACATGGATTTGAGTTACATGTTTTCATGAAGTCTAACAACAAATATTTCCTGGCTAGTTGTATACTACTTTCTGGAATTCATAGTATTTACCTGTTATTGCAAAACATATAAACTGTGCTATTCGAGATATTGTGTATCAGTCAATATGCACTAATATGAAGTGCAGAAACGTCATATCTTTCAACCTTTCTAAATTTAGAGTATACATCAGACAATAGGAAAAACTGAAGTTCACCGAAACAGTCTTTTTTAGATAAACCTTGGTTTGGTCCACAGAAAATATTCGCCTTAAAATTCCAAATAAAGAAATACATATTTGAATACATAACTTAGCAGTTTAATTACTTGAGTTGGTACTATTAATTTACGGGGTGTAGGACGTATTTTGAGCTAGCAGTATTGACGTTATGCATAAGCTACTAGGCAAATCGGTTGATGAGTTTATGAATCCTTACTAATCAAAGTAGCCAATACATGTATTACGTATGTTTAGTCACCTCTTACTCCGACGGGCATTGCTTTCTAGTGTAGGAGTAAGTTGTAGGAAAGCTGGAGACGACATAGCATCAGTCCATGAAGTCCCTAACTGTTTATCTGAATCATGTAAATAAATGAAAAGTAACTGGATGGGGCCAGCGTGACCAGTAGTTGAGGACTTTTATCAATATAATGTAAAATCGTTAATAATGGCCCTGATGCATACACTCATTATCTTTTTTCAGATTTGAATCCCATTATTGCTTCATATATCACTTTACACTTCCCTAGTTTCAATCCTCAGTCTTTTTCACTATCACTACTACCACATTGTTCCTGTCTCACTTGATATTCTTGTCAGTTTCATCTCATCGCCCTATTGCAGTATGACACTTAAGGTCAGTTTAAACAAATGCCAGACCAACGAGTCCCCATCGGCCACCTAAACGACTCTCTTCTGTGTCTAGACGCCCGACCTGAGCATTCAAGTCTCCGGCTAGTACCACAATATCTGTCGAACGCACTTTCTGGAGAAGAACAGATAACTGGTGGTAAAACTCATCCTTAATTGCATCCGGGCTGCAATCTGTCGGGATATAGGCGGAGATGACGAAAAGACATCGTTTCTCACGCCGATTTCTCACTTTGATGGAACTTTCCAATCTAACAGCACATAACCGATTGTTAATGGGGATCCAATCGATTAGTGCTGCCTCAGCTCTAGCGCTTAGTGCGACACCAACGCCAGCAAGACCAGACGAAGATGCCACAGGGTCCTCGGATAAGCGCACGTAAAACAAGCTTTCCGAAGCGACAGATGGAGATCGAATTTGTAGTACTTCGCCAGAGTCTTGAATACGGGTCTCGGATAGACAACAAACATCAGTATTAAGACTTTCCAAAGACATAGCCAGCCCTATCTGTTGTCCGACCTGCATAAATGTGCGAACGTTGAAGGCAGCCAGTTTGAATGGTGCACGTGGTTTCAGAAAAACTGCTTCAGTTCTCGTATTCGGTGGTAACATACAATTTTCAACCGGACAGTGACACGAGAACGTTTAGATACAGCCGAATTTCCACCAAAGACGGGCCGCCGTATAAGTATAAAAGAGGGTGAATAATGTGGAAAATAATAATAATGATAATAATAGTAATAATAATAATAATAGTATTAATAATGACAATAATTTGAATCAATTGTTTTTCGAAGCGAGAAAAGTAATTTCCATAGACATAAAGAGTTCATCATCTTGAAACACCGACTTCGGTGGCTTGGACATGCTCTACGAATGTCGTCCCAGAGAATTCCACGTCGTGCATTATTTGCCGACTCTGGGACTGGTTGGAAGAAGCGGAGAGGTGGTCAGTGCATGACATAGTGTCGTGGTATGAAAGAAAGCTGCAAAGGACTGGCTTCTGTTGGTCCTTCACGACTCCCTGGTTGGGGTCCGAGAGATGGTGCTACACAGTGGCTAGAGACGTTATCAGATATGGCTCGGAATAGAAGCCAGTAGCGATCCTGCTGTAACCTTCTTTTACATTCTTCATGAAAAGTGGTTGTGTCTCCCTTACCTGAAAGATTTCTTCTGATTGTACCTTTCCGTTCCGTCGTTACTACCACACTACCTTACACCAATCTCTTCGTTATTGTTCTCTTTTTCTTTTCGCGCTCCTTAGTTTTTTCTTTTTTTTCTACTTCTCTTCGAATTCTCATTGTTTTGTGTGGCGCATATATATTGGCGCTCTCTTGTACCAATATTCATGTGTTCAAATAAATAAATGAAAATTCTATGTTGATGATAACTCATTGGCTACAAATTGTGTTTCACCTAGACCGATTTAGAGTTTACTTTATCGCTAATCCTCATACAAGTGTTACGAAGTTGAATGCATGGAAATTTTTTTAATTATCAAGGTATATTGACATTATTGCAAGTTATCATCTTGTAGTTTGTATACAACTATAAAGCAACTAGCAAATGGTCAAACCTCTGGTTTTTTTCGAACAGAAATTTTAAAATGGATGTAATTAATCCGAAAACAACCATATAGAAAATAAACGTTCAATTCTGTTTAGATTCAAAAAGACAATTTCAAAACAGTTAAACTTCTGAAATTAGGAAGTTAAAAGTATCAATTCTATTGCGTTGGCCCTGTTACTTTGGGATTTTTATATTATTACTTATTCCATTTAGACTTGTATATCAGCAATCCCAGTAACCCTTAGTGCTGTTAAGCCACATACTGTTTCTTCAACGGTTCTCGAAGAAATAACATGTTTAGCAATCCGAAAACATCCTAGTTTACCGATTCAAACAGCTGATCTTATCAACCCAGATTCCTGGTATGAAGGCAAGTTATGGGTTGTTTATTTTAATTATATTGTAATATTAAAACCTTTTTAAATAAAAACGTAGTAACAACTGCAAATATTCTAATAGCAAAATATATTTCACATTTATGTTGTGCATCACTATTCCTCATCATACATATGTGTCAGACTAAAGTATCCTTTCCAGTTGCGATTCGTCATTTTCATATCTGCTTTCAATTCTCGACGTTGTGTGTTCCTTGGCCTTCTTTTTTTCCGTATCCCTTCAGGATTTCAAGTTAGCGTCTGCCTCGTGGTAAAGTTTCATGATTTCCGTAATGCATGTCCTATCTACCTCGAACGTGTTTCCCTAACTTCCTCTCCAGGTTGAAGCTGGCTTGTTCTCTCCTACAGTAGGCTGTTACTGATGGTATCCGGTCAACGGATATTGAGTATCTAGCGCAGACAACTGTTTATAAATACTTGCACCTTTTTGGTGATAGCTGTAATAATCTACGACTCATTTCCGTACAATAAAACTGTCTTGACGTTCATATTGAAGATCCTGACTTTGATATTAGCTGACAGTTGTTTTGAGTTCCATATGTTCTTCAACTGTAGGAATGCGGCCCTTGCATTTACGTCTGCACCGGGTCCTCCTTGTTTATCGATGATTTCCAGGTACGTATACCTTTACTCCTCTTCCAAAGCTTCTCCATCAAGTGTGATTGTGTTCGCTGTGTAGTATCTGAAGATCTGGCCTTTTTCCTTGTGTATGTTGAGGACTACTGCTCCACAGGCTGTCTTCACTTACATTTGTTGTTGTGTATGTGATAGAAGTCCAAATCGTCTAGTTGCATCCACGCTGTCCACTATATTTTGTGCTTCCCCTGATACACATATATAGTCAATTCAACTGCATTGTTTACCTGTTGATTTATTTCTTAACAGTTCAAGAGACATCTTCAACAACAGCCCAAGAAGTTGCTACATCGGATGCCCTGATTGCTGTTGGGACTGGTACTAATGCATCAGTTCGTTTATATGAGCTGGGTGCTCGTCAGAAAGGCTGTGTTGCTCAGTGTACGTTACCGAGTGCCAGTGGATCGGTCGAGGCATGTGCTTTTCCTGAAGATATACCGATACCATTTTCAAAAGAAATTCAATTCATCAATGTACCTAGAAGTTGTGTTTCTAGCTTTATGGACTATGGAATTTTTGCCGGTGGCCAGCAAGGAGAACTTGCCTCATGGGATATACGTCAAACAAAACAACCGTTATGGCAGTTAAATCGTAAGTTGATATTTGAGAAAGTCATTGATATCTTAATTATCAACCTTTTTGAAATTGAATTACGTCAAAAAAAACCTGAGTAGAATAACAATAATTGCCAGTAATATTTAATCTTAAAATTTCATAATGCTGTGACATTGAATATTTATTTAATTCTTTGAAATAGATGAAAAAGGTGCTGTTCAACAAATACGTGTATGTAGGCGACCTAATTGTCAATATCTATTGCTTGTTGTTAGCCGAAATGACGGACGAACTCTTGTTTATCCGTATGATCCAGCAACAGCACATAGTGATGCACAAATCCCTACTAGTCTGGAGCTTACTGGAGTGAATTGTGAACCTATATGTGGTCTTTCAATGGTTTATAAACCGTCAGGAGAAATTGGTGTTTGGAATGCAGCTCGCGGTGGAACTGTTAATCATTACACCAAACTTTTAGATGAGATAACGTTTAAAAACTTATAAACGATTACAGAGGTCAAATGCGTGGAAATCAGATTTTTGTTTTGTCAACACGGTAAATTTTATCCTTGCATTGAAAACCATGATATTATATTTATCATATGCGTACAAATTGTTCTAAAAGCAAACCAGTGATTTTTAAAAAAAATATCTTATTGTTATAAAATCACTCAAAAGGAATAAATTAACGACGATCAGTTTTCCCAGTCCCTCGTTTGCCTGAAAACAGATGTTTTGGTTTTAGTGTTGGAATATGACGATCTCCTTCTCCTTTCCGTGCTAATGTTACCACCTTACGTTGAGCAATTTTGGACATGCGTTTAACGGTATCATGCATTTTTTCATCACGTAAACCGGATCTAGATCGCGATACAGATGCACGTGCAATTGAAGCCTCACGGTGCAGATTTGGTGCTGAGTTCCGTGCTCTAGCAGCTCTCTTTAGTGAACGACCACGTTCGCCCTAAAAATTATAAAGAACAAATACCTAAGGTTATTTTGTCGACTAAACGTACGAAATGTGAAAAAGCTATTTAATATAAGCAACAGGTCCTCTATCTGTGGAAAATTCCGACCAGATTGTCGGGAAAGTATGTGATTTAAACAGCTAAAATCCTTTTAAAAGTTTATATAACTATACTTCTAAAAGTTGATTGAAAGAGAGAAATAAAGAAACGCTGACTTACTTGCTCATGCATATCCACTTCTAAACCAAGCTCACCCAGCTCTTGATGTATTTTATGTACACTGACTGAACGGGCGCTTCGAGGTACTTGAGGTCTACGTACTTGCTTACGAGCTCGTGATTCCAAAACACGCAATGCTCGTGCCTCTCTTATCCTATAATAGAGACGATTACATGCACTTAAGCCTGATATAACACAACAAAGCTTACAAAGAAAAAAAGTGATTACAAAGAAGATAATGCATTCTAGTCAAAAGGTTTACTATGGTTCATGGTGCAATCACACCAAACATGTAACACGAATAGGCTAACGCATAGACAGAAAGTAGGACAACAAATTTGAATTAATCTCACTTTTAACCGTTGATGCATTTGAATGGTATACTTTTAAATTTCATGCTGCTGGGTTTAGTAGCTTCTCACTTTATTACTATTAAAATACCGATCATGAAGATACAACAGTTTGACAGGTCAACAATATCAATATACAAAAAAATCAAGCTTCGTCTCTTTCAAATCTAGAATTGAAGCAGCTGAAGTTACTAACGGTCATACATATAGATTCAATAGAATATGTAAAACGTCTTACTTCGCTGCGGTTTCTCTGATTTTTTTCATTTCTGGGTCATTTTCTTGCTTCAGTAGTTCAGATTCATCGTAAAACCCAGCATTTTCGAAAGCAGCCTCTTGTTCTTCCAAAGCATTTAGTTTCTCCTCAATTTCAGGATCGAATAGGTCGATCAAGTTATGTCCATTCAAAATCTCAGGGATTGTATCATTTGCCTCTTCAGGACATTTTATACGCCAATGCTCTCTTAAATTCAATATGAAGCCTTCATCAGGATCAGCTTCTGGTTCACGATCACGCACGGTTCGACAACGTTTCGATGAGTCTTCATCTTCGTCTTCAAGTTGCGAGCTAGGTTGGAGTGAATTAGCAATACGAAGACGTTTTAGCATACGTCTCCTTTGTTTATCTAGAACACCGTCGGGGATTATCGGTGGACGAGATGGTGCATCTGTCTACATTAAAATAAATTTGTAAGAAAAGTGCATCGATCAGGGCGACTAGAAAAAAAAATGTAATCGGCCGGTTAAAACTAGGACTGTGTGAAAAATATTAACATTTAAATAAGAGTTCTTGATATTTATTTTATTTGAAAACATAAATATTGGTACAAGTGGGCAACAAATATATATGCGCCACACAAAACTATGAGAATGGGAAGAAAAAAAGAAGGAGCGTAAAAGAAAAAAAATAATAACGACCACAGATTAGTGTAAGGTAGTGTACTACTACTACTACTAATAATAATAATAATAATAATAATAATAATAATGGGGGCAACGGAAAGGTACAATCAGAAGAACTCTTTCAGTTAAGTAAGATACAAATACTTTTTACGAAGAAAGTAAAAGGTTACAGCAGGATCACCACTAGCTTCTATTCTGAGCCACATCTGATAAGGTCTCTAGCCACCGTGTCGCACCGTCACTCGGACTCCAGCCAAGGAGTCGTGAGGGACCAACAGAAACCAGCCCTTTGCAGCGTTCTTTCATGCTACGACACCATGTCATATACTGACCACCTCTCCGCTTCTTCCAATCAGTCCCAGCGTCGGCAAATAATGCACGACGTGGAATTCTCTTGGATTACTTTCGTTGTAGATCCGACCTTTTACAGCCAGACTGACATCACGAAGGAGCCAAAGATGGCCCAGATTGGCTCTGGCTTTCACTATACGTGCATTGACATCACCATTCATCCCACCACCAGCACTTGTGCAGCTATCTAGATACACGAACTTCTATCTGCTCACCATCCAGGGCGAGTACAGGATTAGAATACTGCCAGTTATGTAGAAGTACTTTGCAATTGGAAGGTGCAAAGTACATACCGTATCTACGGACATTGATTGCTAACTGATTAAGTGCGGATCGCATGCCTTGGGCATTATCGCACAGTAAGACAATATCATCCGCATACTCAAGATTGAGGAGTCATCGATGGCAAAGTTGAAGAGGAATGGTGAGATTGGGCAACCCTGTCTAACCTTACTGCTTGAGTAGAACAATGAAGAAAGATGGTTGTATGCTCTCACTCTGCTTGAGGTGTTTGTATATAGGGCTTTAGGATGTTAATAAACTTCTCAAACACACCCTTCTTCAATAGACAATCCCAGAGGACAGTCTTGTCCAACGAATCGAAGGCAGCCCTAATGTCAAGAAACACTAAGATTGTTGGCCTTTGATAAGTATGACAGTATTTTAGATTAGATGGTGGTTGGAGGTAGTCAACAGGAAACCCTGGACCCGGGTTTCGTGCTACTTGGCACTCGTCAGTAAGGTGTACCTGTAATCTTGAGGGAACTGGTGCTCCCTGGCGGATTCGATCTCGTGTCACCCAGCTTCACAGTCAGAGACGTTACCACTGAGCTATCCGAGCCGTGACTAACCTCCTGTAGGACTGAGATGTAATCACAATTGATTAATCACTGGGTGGTGATCAATCTAATAAGGACTAGACAAGCATGAGATTGATCACCACCCAGTGATTAATCAATTGTGATGACAGTATTTTAACATTTGGCGGAGAGCGAAGATATGATCAATACATTCTCGACCAGAATGAAATCCAGCCTGCTCCTCGCGAGTAAATCTTTCTCGAGTTTTGAACAACCTACGAAGTATGACGGAAGCCAATAGCTTGGATGCAGTCGGAAGTAGACTTATCCCCCGATAGTTGTTACAGGAACGACATGAACCCTTTTTAAAGATAGGGACAACTATCGACTCAATCCATGACATTGGTACGCTCTCTAGTTTTCAGATCTTTGTAAACAACGTTGTCAGTTCCTAGCCAGAAAGTCATCACCATCTCTAAAAAGAGCTGGAGGCAAGTCATCTGGGCCAGGTGATTTGTAGAGCTTCAAGAGTTGGAGTTCCTTGCAGACTTTCGCCTCATTTGGTGGATCAGTCGTCACCGGCCATGAAGGGCAGGACAGTCTGACCGATGCTGACCGAACTGCTCTTCGAAAAATTCTGCCCATCGTGCAAGACGTCGATGGATGTTAGTGATTGGGATCCCGTCATCTTTGCAGATTGTTTCGCTCACACCAGACCTCTTGCTGCCAGTGGCTCGGATGATTTGGAAGAGCTTCCGGTAGTTGCTAGATGAGGCTGCTACTTCCAGCTCATTAGCACGCCCCGATCACCAGGCTTTTCGGTCCTTACGCAAGTTTTGCCCGATTTCATTACGTAACAGCCTTCGTTTGTGGTGATATGTTTGAAATGTTTGAGATTGATTAACTCAACTTATTTACCATGTACGGATTTGTGTACTTGGCTTTCAGTAAGTATGAAGGTTAGCGATACTGCCCGGTTGGTCAAAACCAAGTGGGATGTAGTTTGAAATTGTGACTGTGGTCGGAAGTTGAACACGCTAACGACTGAGCTACTGCGTGAGATTAGCACTGCCTAAGCTGTGACTTGCCGGAGTCTTAAAGGTCGTGAAACTTAGTGACTTCAGATGTTGTCGGATATGGCCCATTATCAAAATCTGTGACGATAGTGAGGCAGTTGAGTGAAGTCAATCTTGAGGTCTTATTTTGTCAAGGTGCACAAACTATGATACAACACGGTAAATAAGTCCAGGTTTGTACACGAATTTTTGAGATATACTTTTGTAAGAAGGCTAATGATTTTACTTGGACGTCAAAATCACACAAGATGGAATTGAGTCCCGACACATAGATGCGGTATATCCCGTGAACTGGGACAGTGATGTTTTGTCAAGTGACAAGTGTTAGATGTAGAAGCATATAAAACCACAAAAATAGCATGTAGTATAATCATTCACCTGCAAAAAAAGTATGACATTACCTTGTTTCCGTCTGGTTTCGGTTTAGCTATATACAGTCGATTAGAGATATCAACATTACTGCCTGGCAGAGCGGCAGCTCGAATTTTTGCTTGTACACGTTGAGCTAACAAGTCATCACATGCAACTGAACGAACAGTTACTAAACCAACTTCAGTGACAGTGGACATTTCTACAAAGATTGGTCGATCCGGATCTCTGATCTGTCTATCAGTATGCCACTGGACAATACTATTAATTGATTGTTTATCTTCCTCAGATAGTGCTTCAAATGGTTTGATATCAACCTGGAAAGAGTGAATTGGAAGTTATTTGAGTTCTTACGATTTCTTGAACTGTTTTTAACTTAATGAATGAAACCAATTAGTTATTAGCTTCATTTTAAAAAGATATTAATAAGCCACCATTACATGGAAAAGTGTTAAAATTATTTGGAATACAAAATTATCCATTTACTAGAAATTACGTGCTTTACTCGTAATGAAGATTGAGTTTGTGAGTGGTTCATTCAAATAAACATAATATAGAGAAACCCACCTTAAGTACCTTTTACTATAGTAAAACACTTATTTTTTATGCACTTAAATGTCATGTTCAATTTACGACTTTATTTGTATGACGAAGATCGGAAGATACTTATCTTGCCATATATAACTGAACTTTACTACTAATCACTGCTTTTTACTGAAATTCTGGGAATTTCCTCTAGAAATTGGTCGCTAATAAATATCTGGTTTATATTAATGCAGGTGTATAGAGATTATTAGTTTACATCACGTACTGACTTTAAGTACATAACTATTAAGAGCGAGGAAGCAGTGAAAAGCTGTTTAGTCCCAGTATGAGACAACAACCCATGTTAATTACTCTGCAAGGGAATAGGTATGAAACTTTAAATCTCTCCCGGAAAGCCCTTCTTTGTAAGTAGGAACACAAAAATAGATCGAGGAACATCTTTTTAATAAATGACTGCACAAACCTACATTATTGCGTTTGTACAAAAAGAAAGGTAAACAAATTAACGTGAAGTAGGACTGGAGCACTGAAACATGGATGGTGTTTTTCAGGAAGCGAAATCTGCGGTACCCTAACGTGGAAATCAATAAAATCAGTTGAAGTAGTGATTATGAATACTGCTAGATTGAAAAAATATCGACAAGAACATCGAAGATGAGAGAGGTTTTAAATTCGGCAACATCACTTTTGAGATGAATAAAAACCAAGATATAAGTTCTGTGTTTTTGTTAGGAACAAATACCTCGTCAATTTAATACAGGGTCCAAGCAAAAGTTACTGTACCAAATGAGGGTATAGAACTGATCGATGAAGCAAGACAAAGTTAAGGAGTCAGAAGTTCCAACCAGTTTATTTTATTGATCTAAAGTTCATCATGAGTATGATGGGGTATGTAAGTTAAATAATATTCTATACAGTAACGTCAACATAATAGTAGGTAACGAATTCAAATTGAACACCAGTTGTAACATTAAATAAAAAAATTCGCGACCATTAAGGTTATAGTTGGTATCGATGGCAAGGTTCAGTGGAAGTGATAGCAATAGTGCATTGCAATGTTAGAAAATCACTATCCAAATGTTATTATCTGGTATCTGTTGGAGTTGCTTGCTTTTTTTGTTTATATTCAACGTTGTTATTGATATGTCGAAAGAAATACCTAGTATTTGTCTGATTGTCTGTGGATTCATTTTGTTATCGTGACGTTCACAATGAGCTGAAATGCCAGATGCTCCTTTAGATGTAGTTTTGTCTGGTGAAGACAGTGAGAAAGGACGAAACTGATTCGATGTATAACGGTATGTTTTAGAAGTGGTGACGAGGTGGCCATTGTTTTGGTTAGGAAAAAACCTAATCAAATTTGATATAGCTTCGATGCAAAAGTTACTGTACCATAAATGAGTACAAAACTGATCGTCGAAGCAAAACATAGTTAGGTGGTTAACAAGATTGGAGATTTCTGATGTCGAACTAGTTACCATCTATCTGGATTGTCACATCGCTTACTTCTCAGTCAATCAGGTCAAATCTACTTGGGTTACGCAAGTAACGTAGTTATGCGTACTGGAGACAGTGACACAGAACTGGACCCACTTACCGACATACACCATCTGTCGTTAGCAGTTTTTGTGGACACCGAAGGGCGAATATGCCGCACAACTGTTCGTTTTGTATCAAGTCAAAGGTGTGAAAAATCAAGATATAGTTGTAAACATTCAGTTAGTTTTTCGAAAGTCTGTTTGGACGCGGTGTTACTGCTAAGTAAAAAATACTGCTGTTAGGAGTACATTTATAGGTTACACACTGATAAATTAGTTCATACGGTTTTAAAGCTTCATTAGTTAAGGTTGTTGGGGCATGTGTTATTTATGTTCAGTGACTACCCCTCTTTGGTGAGGATAAGTTAGGATAGCATAATACAACAGGTGACTATGATAGAAATTTCAAAGACTCTGCATAAACATAAGTAAACTTTGTTTTCCAGTCTTGAGTATAGCCAAAAAGAGTGCAAAGATAATAAAAAAATGAGTGAGAAAAGTATGTACAAATAAAAAAGTAAAATTTTCAGACCGAACCCAGTTATATTTATAACGGAGATTTCAAATAGAATAACCTGATAATACGTTAATAATTAAGTGATGAACGATAGCATTGTTTTTATGGTATATAGTTGAATGTTGTTGACAAGAAACTTCTGCTTATCACTTGCCCTCAATGGGCTCTTTTAGCACTAGACGGGATTTAGGTTGACTGACATGTCTACTTCTGTTGAGTACAACAAAAAATAAACAACAGGCGAGAAAATTATTTTGACCTTTCACATCAATATATTACGTGACTTGTTTGGAAATTCAGTGACCTAAGTGCAAAGTTGTGATGAATATCATCTGAACCTCTTGAACTGCAGTTTAAGTAGTCTAACTTAGATCGTCACTGTTTCCATCCATCAAAGTTCTAAAAGTCAGCTGTAATTACTTGCAGTTTAAGAAACGTATAGGTTAGACTGACAGAACTTTTACGGAACTTCTTTGTGGTACTCATTAGCTTTCTAACGGAAATCGCTTTAAAAACATGGGTCTATCTGAGTCTACACGAATAATTACTATGGGTTTATTATTAGTTTTATAACAGTTCAGTAAACTGAAACCACTGTCATCTTATCCTAGGGATTGACACAAGTGAAGAATTCGAATTCATAGATAAGGATCGACAATCATTAGGATTAGGTTACAATTAATTAAGAAGTTGCAAATGTAACAATAGTGGATTCTGATGATATAATTATATAGAGTGATGTAACAACACATCAATTATTTGGAGGTTTCAAGCTTACTTTATTAGCGGCTATTACAAGAGGTTTGTTACGGAAAAGAGGTCTCAAGTTTTGGAATAGCGTTAATTGTTGTTGTATAGTATATCCACACTGTTCAGACAAATCCATGATATATATTACAGCAGCCTGTAGATGTGCAAGTGCTGTAATGGACAGCATTTCGATCGTGTTATGTTCGTCCAAGGGTCTATTTAATACACCAGGTGTATCAATTACTTGCCATCGTAAATTTTTATAATCCGTGTGTCCAACAAATAAAGATTTAGTTGTAAACGGAAACGGCTGAACATCTACATCAGCTCGAGTTATCTGAATGAAGAAATGAAGGTAAATGGATATCACATTTCGATGTATACACATGAATGAAAAAATAAGCTTTATTCATGAAAAAAACACCATTTCACTAGAATTTATTTGGTAAGTACGTCAATGTGAAGAAACGTCTAAATTTTTCAAACATGTAAAAGACTGGCTAAACTAGTGTCAAGTTGAATTTTGTTCTACTGTGTCAATTCTAATATGACTGGCGCAGCTGTTTAGCATTAAAGTGTACTATATGAAGAGAACACTTGAAAGTTCTTATACTATCCCAGTTTCAATTCCTCGTCTAGAGATTATTTCCCACACAAAAACTCCACTTTAGTTGTGTATGGTTACTAGAACGATAGTTTTACATGTAATCAAAAGCCATATACATGTAAATGAAGCTTAATCGCTAGCAGAGATAACCACTTATATTAAGCGCTGGAAGTCTGATCAGCCCAAATGGGTTGGTGTCTGACGAAATCTCAGCACGGATTCGAAAAGCTCGTTTGGCTTCTGCCAACTTACGTCACCTATGGCGAAGGCGAGATATCCGTCTATCAAGTAAGGGACGAGTATACTGCGCGGCAGTCCGTTCAGTTTTAATTTACAGCAGAGAAACATGGCCATTAAGAGTAGAAGATACTCGTAAGCTACTAGTATTTGACCACAGATGCTCTAGAAATATTGCTGGCGTCTGCCGGGATCACCGGGTAAGTAATAGTGAGGTTGGACACAGGGTATTAAGGAATGATGGTAAATCAGTTGATGAGGTCGTGAATCTTCATTGAATGAGATGGTTGGGCCACGTGTTGCGTATGCCTGAGCACCGATTACCAAGGCGTACAATGCTAACCGGTGCTGGAGATGGTTGGATGAAAGTTAAGGGCGGCCAAACCGAAACGTGGTATCAGTGCTTGATGTCACTAACTTCTAGTCTGAATCATGTTGATAGATGCAGACTACTTGGTTGGGGTCCATGTGACTATTGTACCCAATGGTTGGAGACTTGGTGACATGGCTCAGAATCGATCATAAGGGCGTCGGTGTATACACTCTCTGTCTTCCCTTAAACTAAGAGGTTAAAATCGCTTCATATCTTTCTACGTACAGATTCTTTCTTCCTGTACTATATCCTTATATGCAATCTTTCTTTTATATATTACCACCTCTGAATTAACTACTTTTATGAGTCCGGTGTCCATCTTGTTGTGTTAATGAGGTATGACAGCTTGGACCGATGCATATATGTACCTGGTCCTACGTTGTAGCTGACTGACTGACTTATATTAAGAGCATCTGAAAAGTCACTATAAGTAAAAGGATTTAAATAGATAACACCTATAATCACTTTTGGTTTAGTAAGTAGTTCCGTCCCAGTAAATGGAATTTTTTGTGGAAATTATGAATAACATAACAGCATGATGAGCAGAGATGCCATTTTGGTGTCAATTGATTACATTAAATCTTATATATCATAATCAAAGTTTTGCAAAGCATCCAAAATTATGGATAAATACTGGTTGGTATCACACTAGTCCGGTCGTTTGTTGCTTTTCGCCACACGAAATCTACACTCTTAATGTGGTGACGATGAATTTAGGGTGAAATACCTAAAAAGATAAGTCTTCATGGAATTGTAAATGTAATTATTTCTACGCAACTGGGAATGGCCGGTAACACCGATGGTTGGTTGAATTGACTGGGAATCAAGTTATTATCATTTGATTTTTGTCAGTGAGATATATAGACCCGGAATTATAATCATTTAGACAGATCAGTTCACTCAAGGAAACTTGACAAATTACAATTTGCAAATGAATCTCTGGATTTATTGTAACTGGTCAGTATAATGTTCAGCATAAAAAATATTATTTAAAGCAATGTGACATCTACTTTTTTAAGACGATTTAGTGATTCCCCTAGCCTTTTCTCGTTCGTTTTTTTCTGAGAGTAGTTTGCTTGTCTGAAATCAATGTGGAAGTAGTTTACATGAGTTAGTGAGGCATAAAACATGGGAACGGGATCATAGTTACATAAATACACAAGCGGCTCGAGAATACATAATAACACTGGCAAAAGAGGATACCAGACTTGCTAACTTACCTTATTTATAAAGCTCGACTTTCCAACATTCGGGAAACCACATAGAATGATAGTGCGAGTATCCGGATCAATGCTTGGTAACCTAGACATGTGTTGTCGTGTATCTTCCAAGAATTTCAAGTTATCTGCTTGTCTCTTGATTACTGTACACATCCTAACCTTTGGTTAATTGTAATTTATTTAACTTGCCTTCCTAGAGCAGCTCGTTTGAGTGTTTTACATTGATATAGGGATTCTGCATACTTTAATATCTTCACCTGGTCTCGACCGATGCTGAGAATAATACATGAAAGTAAAAGATATTACCCATCAATCAAATTCTTGGCAGTATTAAGCTGACTTAATGCAAGTTTGTAGTGATCTTTGGAATATAAAACGTTTATGAGATCTGCATAGAATGGATGTATATTCTAAACCTTATTTGGAAAAATTGCTTAGCTACCTCCACTTTAGGGAATTCTGTGAGAATTGTTTGAAGTTTATCATGGTAAAACTGCTGACACGTTTTGACTTTACGCATATAAAAATGTCTAATACGTCCGATTGCATATTGCGGATGAATAACAGTCGGAGTTTTCCTTTGAGTTTTCGACAAGACGATGTCAATAAAGTCTTTGGATGACGGTACTACCGTGATGCTCTTGAAGTTGTAGCACGGCATGTCAGGTATTTGTTGGTGGTGGATGGAATGTGACCTTAACAACTGGCAGAAATAAACAAGATTCAGTTCTGAGCATCAGAGGAACGAAAAGCATATCAGTCAGCTTTTTTTAACGTTTGAACTGGGTGTGTTAACTAAGAGCTCTCGTTTTTTAATTTGATTGACAATAAATTCCGAAACGTGCTCTATGGAAAACACGTAGCAATCGTCTTAGTCTTCACTATTGAGGATAGGAGGTCTGTCAGCCCATAATTATCCTTACAATTTATAACACTGTGGGGGCCTAGTATCACTTCGAATGTATCAGCAGGAGGTGATGATAATACGTGGTGTTGTAGATAATTCCAGTAATTCACTACTCAGTAAAATAAACGAAACTGTTTCAGTTTGGAAAGAACGGTAGGCTTGATGGCCTGTGTTAGTCCTGGCAATGATGGTCTCTCAGTTGATCCAACCTTCTTTTGAAAGAGTCGATGGATGGAGCCTCAGTCACGTGCTGAGGTAATGAATGCCTGAAGAGGAAGTTAGGCAAACACGTTCGAGGTGGATGGGACATGCATTACGGAAATCACGAAACTGCATCACAAGGCAAACTCTAGCTTGAAACCCTGAAAGGATACGGAGAAGAGAAAGGCCAGGGAACACAATACATTGAAAATCGAAAGCAGATGTGAAAGGGACGAATAGTAACTGGGAGCAACTGGAAAGGATTACCCAGGACAGAATTCAGTGGAGGACGTTGTTGGGCGGTCTATGGTCCTCCACGAACTGTAACAGGGTTTAGTACGTAAGTTTTACGCCAGATACCGTATTTTACAGATTAATTGTTTGGTTTCACTGATTTTCTCAATTATAAACTAAGACACCTCACCGGGTTGGTCGAATAAAAGATTCTAGATATACTGTTGGACAAGAATTCTTTCTAGACACGTTTTCTGTCATCTGGAATGTGCTATCAGCTGAATTGTATCAGAATTAGGCAATAAGCCGTTTTATTCATGAGTTAAATGGACTTCTAGATGACTATAGAACACTACATAAGCTGGCAGTGAACTCAAACCAACGCTGCCAACGATACTCTTGGTTCACTGGATGTAAACAACAATCATACAAATCACCTAAATGTATCAACAGAAGGTGTTGATATTACGTGTCCTGATACAGAATCCCAGTACTTCACTACTCGGTGCGAGAAACGAAATTCCAGACGTAAGTTATTTGATCTCGGTTTTTGAACTATTGTCGTATGTCCTCTCAAATGAAAAGTCCTAGACGGAAGGAAAGGACAATTTGATGCGAATGATCATAATGGAAGAAAACAATGCTCAGATTGTCACATCAGTAAACGTCAAGTACATCATCATAATGCAAAACCCAAATTACGTTTCCAGAAAGTGACTCCAAAGTACTTATAACTTCGTATTTCCAATAGAAATTCTTGCATCCAGAAAGGCTCTTATAGCAGCCACCCGAAGGCTAGTGTTAGGTAACACGAAAACATGAACAAAATTCTGCGTTTTGTAAACTTCATGACGCCTGTAGCATATGCTACCAACAGTCCATTTTTGTGAACCATCCATATGGCGCTCCATCTTCTACACTGCAAAATTCAGTTTTAATCCAACAACTGTCTATTTGTGCACCAATATTTTGTTATCCTGACTTCTCATTAGAAGTTTCGTTATTACACGCCGAGGAAAATGGACAAACGCTTGACGTCATAAATGAAGCAACATTTCTAACCATTTGATCATGTCTGTAAATTTGCATGCGTCATGTAACTTATAGTTGTTGAAAATAAATCGTTATCCCTATTTCAGGACGTCACATAATGAACCGTCTGTCGTTACCAGACGATCGAATTATTCAGAGGCCTTCCCAAGGAATGGTAGGTTACCATCATAGTTCATACGTCACTACCGAATTTCAGCTGGCGACCACGTCAGCAATGTAATCACCTCAGGAAAAAGATTAAAACAGGCTCTTCCATTCTAGGTCCAACACTGTCTGGACACCAAATACTCGGACACCACAGGCTAGTACTTATTAACAGTCACGAGTCACATATGTAGTGGCATTGGGCCCTAGCCACACACACTCAAAGGCGAACACGAAACAACTGGTAAAATAGGTATTCAACATTCAACATTACATAATAACCAATCTTCTATTTTTGGATTAGGTCTATTATTAGAGCGGTACTAATATAGAAGTAGACCATACTTCTACACGTATATAACTAAAGATTTAGGCGCTTAAACACACATATTGGTCGGGCGTAACAAAGTAAAAGCACCACTTGTCCCTTCATTCGAAGAGCCATCTAAAACTATCACAAAAGCCCAAATGTTTCGTTGTACAAGATTACAGAGACGCAGAAACAATAGGTATATGTGGACCGCCATATGCGGTATTAGACCATTTACCGGGCAAAATGATTACAGCAACCAGAATCCCACATATTTGACCAAAAGAGTTAGGCGGTACAACTGGTTGTCCAGCCAGGGGTATCTGAAGTTTTTGCTCAATCCTAAAATTTCATTACTTTTATTATTATTAATGGCTTTATTCACAATTATATTTTGGTACGACATAATGTTTTCAGCACAAGATATTTCAACGAGTTTCTTTCACAAAAAAACAAAAACAAAAAAGAATGGAGAAAAGTTAAAAGAGAAGCCGAAAAACTGTACGATTTTCCAAATTAGAGGCATGTTTAAAAATACAGATTATTGACTAAGTTAACTCTAACAACCTGTTTGTCACAGAGCATATTTGCTAGGTAAGGTATTATAGAACTTTTATGCTTTCGCTTGCGTGCATGGATTTTAATGTAATTACGTCTCGTTCTACTAGAAGATATACAAGGAGTGTAACAGAAAGAGAACAGTGAAAATCCCTCTGCAGCTTCTTTGTTGAACAGTATTTTCATTTATTTGTTCCTTCTCCATTTTGTGTATTCCAACCTTTGTTTCGATCTCGTTTAACCATGTCTTTTGTTCTTCAGTCTTCCCCGTTTGAGCCTTTATTATGTGGTTTTGATTAAAGACTTATTTTTGTTACCTAATTTTCTATTGCATGTTGCCAGACCATTGACAGTAAGGTTGTGTTTGACTAAGCTCAAGGTCACGGCGTGGTTCATTTTGTGACTGTTAACCTTCTGACTATCTGCTTGGGAGAATTGCTGCAATCCCTGCAGATAGATATTTGATCCCATCTTATTGGGAATATTTGTATTGATTCTCAGGTATCAAACCCTTTAGTATTAACTGTCTCTTTCATTGTTTAGCGTGCTACTTTGCGTTAGAGAAACTTCTGACTGTATAGCACAGGCTGTACCGTTTGAGGTATTTTGTATTTTTGATGTAATTTGTTCTGTTCTTAATTAGAACCGTTTATATTGAGCACAGAGTTTGTGTTTTGATATAATATAACACGAGTATCTCAAAGACGCGTTGTGAGCTATACAGAGGAACTTGGTCTGGTCTAATCGAATAAATTTTGGGTTCGTCAGTCCGTTGTTCCAACCGAATATTGGCTGTTCGGTCGTTACAAGGAGAAAGATAGGAGTGAACGGGATGGTTAGTATCGATAAAATAACACCTGCTAAGAGTTTGCATGACTTTACATGTCTATCCACAACCATATTAATTATGACCTCGGAAGATTCACCATACATCTTTCTAACTGCCTTCAGCACTTTCCGCATTACAGCAAAGTCTTTTCTCAAAAGCCTGGGAAAGAATAATTGAGAAAAGTAAAAAATAATAGGTAAAATGCAAGAATTGACAAATTGTAAGAATAAAATGGCGAGTAACCCCGAAAGCGTGAAGCCTATTTTTGTAGTAAGTCAGTTGAAAACTTTCTTCGGCAACAGTAAAACGTGAGAAGACCAAGAGAGATCAGAGGAAAAGTAACACCACGATAACTGACCTTCAGCAATGTGTTTATCAAAGAGCCTCCAATGGCACAAGCATTATGAGATTACGAAATGGTATTTAGATGCCGTTCATGTCTCATGCTAAGGTTAAGAGCTCGACATTTAGATGGATTAAGTCTGAGACCATTAACAACAGACCAACAATCAATACGAGACAAAAACTCATTAATTTCTGTGGGATGTAAAGAGGAAAAGAGAGGTATACATATAGTGAGATCATCTGCATATTTCACAAAAGTGTTTTCTGTGGAAGATGACAGGTCATGCAGAAGAAAAAGAAGAGTTGAAAGAACGGCTTCTTATGGTACACTTTCATGAGACAGTAGAGACTCGGAACACTTTCCTCCAAATACAGTACACTGTATTTGGAGAAGGGTAGGAACATAGCCAGTTTGTTACCCAGCTGTCAATGTTGACGCTGATTAACTTGCTAAGTAAACGTTGTCTTGGTATAGAATCAAAGGCAGAAGTATATTCCAGAAAAGCATATCGAACTTACTTCCTACCATTTTCCAAGTTCAACAATATATTTTGATGCAGAACAGCAACGGCAACTAAGGTGCTTCTTTTTCATCTGTAAATAAACTGATAAGGGTCAATGTACTCTTTTGTCGCAGGCTGAAGTGGAAGTATTAATAATTTTTCCATTGTTTTGAGGAAGGGTGAAGTTATTGCAATAGGTCTAAATTTCACATTCTTATCACCAAGTACTTTATTGGGTACAGGGATTAGCTTCATCTTGCTCCACATTTTCGGTATGAGATTAGATGAGAAGGATCTGTTAAAGATAGTCGTGAATGGATAACATAGGACGTCCGCATATTTCCTAAAAAGACGTTTTGGGATACCATCAGGTCCCAAACATCGTGATGAATTAAGCGACTGGAGACATCTTCGTGCATCAGTCTCAGTGAAAGTAGGAACACAGCTATTCTTTAAACCTGTGGATAAAGGGAGCATCACATCAGACTACTGACGTGTAAAATACTTATTGAAGTCACAAACATTCAGCTGGCTATCGCTCCTAAATTGTCTGTCACCTGTAAGTTCTTTAAAGAGTTTCCACATACTTGGAGAGTTTTTACAAGACAAGAGATTTCGAATAAACATAGAGTTGGGACGTCTAATCTTTAGGTTTAGCTTACGAACTTCATTTGAGTTTTTCTCCTTGTACATTCTTTCTTTCAACCTCCGTAGTCGTTTAAGTTGTGAAAATTTAAGTCGTACGAACGGACGAAAAGAGTACCAGAATAGTAATAACCTTAGATACCATTCTACCTATCTCTGCTCATATCCTTTACTTTTGGAGTATGAGTGTCCTATTAAACGAACTGCAATATTTGTTTCACACCAAAAATGTCTGCGGTTCAAATCTACTTTTAAAGGGTATCATAAAGATATTGTAGGCTATTCGAGAAACCAAAATCATTCTAAGAATGCCCTGTGGTTTAATGGATCGAGAAATCCAAGTGATTGGATTTAAGCCGGTTTCAGCAGCTCCATAATCTTGAAAGTTTCATACATCTGAACATAGAATAAGACAAAATCTGTTAGTTGAAACATTTCTGAAGAATGGGTAGAAAACTTTCACTGCATTTGGCTAGATACAACAAGGGGAAAAGGTTTGGGCATTTTACACGCTCATCATAAGGGAGTCCAGGAAGACCCTTCACTAATTTCGTTCCCACACGCTGGACACGCTCAAGGGAGTTAGTATCATTCACCAGACATGGGCTAGCTGCTTGGATACAGTACTCTAAATGTGGTCTTACATATATGGGATATAAAATTCGAAACGTTTCCTCGTCAAAAGATTTGAACGCTCGGCGACGTGACCATAACGCACGAAAACCTTTGACAGCGGCTGCTTTGCAATGAGTAGTTGTTTTTAAATCATGACTTATTACTACTTCTAAGTCTTTATGCTCTTGAACGCATGGAAGAGGTTTACCCTCAATAGTATAACGTTAACTATTATTGTGACCGATGTGCATTAGCACACACTTCCTAGCATTGATTTCTAAGCCCCACTCTCCAGCCCATCTAAATAAATCGTCTAAGTCAGCTTGAAGATCCAGATGATCAGCCGCACTTTTTATTGTTCTCCAGATTTTTACATCATCCGCAAACAATTAATGTCAACGACCTAAGCAACAGCGGTAACTCATTAACGTAGAGAAGGAAGAGCAGAGAGCCTAAGATGGTGCCTTGGGGTACACCACTTTTGACCGACTTCCAATCGGATAGAGTTCCATTGACCTTCACTCTCTGTCTGCGGTCACATAAGAAGTTTCCTATCCACTCCTGTACAGTACCTATTATCTCGAAGCTCGTGAGTTTCTGCATAAGACCTACGTGTGAAACCTTGTCAAATGCTTTGCTAAAATCTATGAATATCACATCGACAGACAGACCGTTATCTAGGGCTGCTGTCCAATCCTCTCTCGAAATAAGTAAGTTAGTCAAACATGAACGTTTGTTACGAAATCCATGTTGTTCAGGAGCTAACAGATTGTGTGAATCTATGTGGCTTAGCAACCTAACCCGAATTATCTTTTCAAGTAACTTAACGACTATGCTAGGTAGACTGATAGGCCGGTAGTTAGATACTATCTGTCTCTGACCGTCCTTGAATATAGGACTGACTATAGCGTCCTTCCAATCTCTAGGGAGTTGAGCGAGTGAAAGGGACATGTTGATGAGTGTCGTGAGCGGTTTTGAAATAATGTCCGCAAGAGATGACAGCAACCGTGGATGTAACCCGTCAGGTCTCGGCATCTTACCACGTTTGAGGTTAGTTATCAACGGAAGGACAGTTTCCTCAGTCACCTGTAAGGATTCAATGGTCGGTATTTCGATGTGAGTGGGACAAGTATTTGTTGCAATCAACGTAGAGTAGACTTCGCTAAAATAGTTTGAAAAAGTCACAGCTTTTGCTCGATCTGATTCAGCTAGTAAATCTGAATTTTCGTGCAACGGTAACGGGGGAGTATCATCACTACGTTTCATTCGCCGTTTAACATACGAAAACAATCGTTTCGGACAAGTACGGCTATCATATACTAACTGTCGTTCGTAAGTGATACGGGATTTGGCTATGGTTTTCTTACAGATATTACGGAATTTTCGGTACTCACGCTTAAATGGTGCATGACCTGTCAACAAGAATAAGTCCCAGAAGTGTTTCCTACGCTTTTACAGCTTCTGGGTTTCCTTATTAATCCATGGAGGGCAATATGATAGCTTACGTGTTGCTAATGGGATAAACGGCGACGTTACGGACTCAAATGTAGCCATAAACTTATTCCATTCATCTTCGATCAATCCATCCGCGTTGACCGATCAATCGGTCGAGATAACACAGTTTCTGATTGCCGGAATATTGACTCGCCAGATATTGGGACGGGGTGGAGCAGATACGGATTGTATACCATGTGTCCTAAACTTAGAGTGAATTGCAATGTGATCACTGTTCACTAGTGAGGGAAGGTGCTGAATATCAAAGACATCCTCACGGTGGTGGGTCAGGGCGAGGCCCAGCAGTGACGGATCATGATTGAAATCAATATGTGTCGGTTTTGTGATACATTGTACAAATGCACACTGAATAACGGTAGATAAAAGGTCGCTATCGAAACTACTAGCTGGAACTGTAAGCTCTATCCAGCTAATATGAAGTGCGTTGAAGTCCCCAATGATGAGACAACATTCTGCCATACTCCAAGAACAGATGTGTCTTAGGGTAAAGTCGTCAGCAAGATAAAACGGACTACGGTATATTCCCCCTATAGTCACTAACCCATTTCTAGATTTAATCTTACAACATGCAACCTCACATGTGCCACAGATATGAGCCTCCGATATGGTTAACTGTATACGAAAGTGATCCCTAACGTATAATATTATACCTCCTCCTTTGCGACTTGAAACTTTATCACTTCTAATAAAGATATAGCCTGCAATGATGGGAGAACAGTCTATATCTACGGTGAACCAAGTTTCTGTAACAACGATTATATCAGGACATAATACTTCCAACATCAGACTTAGCTCTAACGTTTTATTTCTAAGACTACGAGCGTTCGTGTTTTGGCAATCCACCGTTCTACCGATACAGGCCTCGGGAGCATTGGCTTCCAAGACCTGACTACCCGAAAACCTTTAATGGTAAGGTTATTTTCGCCATTTAACTTGCGAGGTCTTAATTCAGTAAGAGCATTCTTCCACTTGATTCGATCCTCAAGCGGCCAATCTGGTCGAATACGGATATTTGAGTCACGAGTTTTTTTTGGTGCGTTTTTCAATAGTATGTCTCTTTTTTCGAAACTCCCGAGAACCAGCTTCAGGATTATTCTTGGTTGGGTCTCGGCTCCAACCCATTTACCAAGCAATACCGTCAATAAATCAAGTCTCTTCATATCGGTGAATAACCTAAAAATAGCACTTTTAAATGACATGGAAATTTTAGCCTGTACCTTGTATTTCTCAGTTCGCTGAATATGCGGTGAATTTGTCTTCGTTTAGTTGTATCGCGTACATCATCGTGTAACCTTGAGGCGGTTTTGCATGACGCGATTTTCCAAATAGCTTTATTTGTTTATGATGTCAAATGAGGTAAATTCACTCTGTTTTTACAGATCAATTACTTTAAATTTCAACTTTTTGAAAACAAAATATTGCACTGCTCTCTAATATTTGTATCTTCAAGCTGTTTTTAGTGAATACAGAATTACATGAACCTTTTTTGAACATATACGCCGTATTTATCATATTAATTCGTATATGTACTGATGCAAAATCCATCATTTAGCTTAGAGTATAATGTTTGATGCTCAAGTACGAGTACGTATTTTCAATGCTTTATGGTTTCAGGTAGATCGATATCGATATTTTTGTAATTATCGTTCTCTGAATTGTGAAAGAGTTTATTGAGCCGATAGTAAATTCCTGATTTATAGTTTCATTATTATTTCGCTCAGCCTACATTGACCACATTTATGGCAGTCAACAATCTCAAAACTTCATGATATTTGTCCCAACATTAAGAACGTTTTTATTCTGTAATACGCACAATTTTAAATTCAGATGTTACTTTGACTCAAACCTGGCCTGTTATAAGATTAATTATGTGGATATACAGTTGAAGAACCTAAAGAGAATTTACAAAATTGAATATTTTTCTTACATATATTTGTTTTATAATATAATCGAAAATTTTCAGTGGTTAACATATTGAATTTTTTCTGGCTTTTTTTGTTAAGGAAAGCCATCTTGGTTTTTTTAGTGACCTAACCGGAAATCATTATTTAGATGGGTTCTCATACCTATACTTTTATGCATATATATTTGTTAACCGGTTTTAAGTCTAATTAATGGTATAACAGTTTTGGCTTTTATTTTTCCGGGGCTGGCCAATTTATTGCTCAACATATAGATAGGAAATTATTGAAAATTATAGACCTGCATGGAAATGCGTGTTTACCCATCGAAATTTATCACATGATTGTTCACGAGTTCTTTAGTTAAAATGTTCCCTTTAATTAGGAATTAACGTCAAGATATTATGCTAGAATATTACTTTCCAGTGCGCTTGTATTGATATGTAGTATAATCTTGCAAACAAAATTCTTTCTTTGTTACACATTAACCATTTACTATCCAAGCAGTCATAAAACAAAATCAGAGAAAGTCAGTTTGATTCTTAATACTACCTAAAAAGTATTACTCGTTATACTACTTCCATGATGTAATGTATTGTTCACAAATATCACTTTCACGTGGTTTGTTTTATATTGAGGTTGATTGAAAGATTTATGCTTGTGCGTAATTGGAAAAGTGACTGTATAAAATTCATGGGCTTTATTTATAATTATATACTTCTACAGAAAGATTAGTCACGAGAACTTCCCTAATAGTTATTAATTTGAGTTTGTAAATGTTTAAAACCTATGAAGCAATGCTACATCTATCCTATTAGGAGCTTGTGTAGTGTTCAAAATAAACATAGACTCTAAAATGTTGCAGTGTTTTGTCTGTACCCGAGTATATGGTCCAACTTATTTAAACAATTTGTGAGGACGAGGTTCTTGTTGGTTTTTGTAAATATTTTCAGGAATACTTTTAGAATTTTTACTAATTCTGCTCTAAAAAGCGGTTTGATGTGGTTTTGGAATGTCGGTTGCAACTAAAACTTACGACCGTATGTAGTTGCTTTAGTGGAAAATTATAAATTAGTCTACTACTGGTAGATCTGTTTGAATGATATTTAATATATCTTTTAAATTAAACCTATCTGCCTTAATTATCGGGATAAATACAGGATATATCTTAACGGTAATCAACTGGTAGAGGGATTATATAACATGGAGAAAATCTGATGAAATGTTCTGTTTTCTCAGTCTCCACTAAGGCTCGATCACTTATATCACTGAGAACAAAAGCTTTACCGTTTCCCTATATAGATCCAGTGATGCAACAAACCAGATTACAATCAACATTATGGCTGTTTACAATAAATTAGGACACATACTTTAAAGCACAGATTATGGGTTCGGATTTTACGTGAGTCAATTGACACTGTTTAAAACATTGTTAATTTTTAGTGACATGTTATAGTTCGTATGACTTACTTTTATTGAAAATCCGTTATAACGTAAATGACATTAGTTTGTACGATGCTGCAAGTTTCTTGTATATTATGTATAATCGTTTTGCAGTCAAATACCATTCGTTTGTTACTATATTGCAAAATTTTACTTTCATGTGTGCGTAACTTGTTACTTATAACATTTTTGTCTTATAATCTTAATGTGCTTTAATGAGATATGGATGAAATTCTCTCTATTATATAGAAATATATAAATGTTTATTTAATATTGCATGACATTTTTAGCACTTATAAACATATGTACTCATTTTTGTATGTTACTGCCGTTTCAAGCTATTTGTGTATCGTATTTTCGGTTTAATTCATTAATCATGCTAATAGTGTGCATAGAATGTAATCATGTCGTGAAGTATTTTGTTTATCTGTTTTGATAGGGTTTACTGTTGTATTAAAATGGTGAGAAAGATGTTAAGCATTATTTTCTACGAGTTAAATATTTAACGTGTAAACGCTTCGAAAGTCTGGAAATAGTATGAAAGTTCCTAAAACTTGAGTTGTAAATCTATATTATTTTCTCATAAACCGCGAAATATCCAGTGTTACTAAAGCTTTACATTTCCATCTGAAATTTGTGTATAAGTGGTCAAACCTTAAATTTAATCACATTTCGATAGTACTTAATAAGAGCTATCAGTAAAATTAACGAAAGTGCTTGTTATATAGTTCCAACTAAGATCCGGAGATAAATGTATGCCTTGAAACACCAAAGTATTATGTCTTGTGTCTTATGAACTTAAATCACAGCATCTCAGACAAAAATAGTTGACTTTTTTCCATCTGTCCAAACAAAACTGAGTATAAAAATAATTTTTGTTACGAAACGTTTAATACAGTGACTTTAAGTTCTTATATTGACTAGAAAATCAATGACTACTTTGTTGGAAATCAGTCTAGTTTCATACAGTTCACTGGACTTGTTCACATATAATAAAAGCTTATTGTGTATTTTGCAAGTGTCTAATGATACATTTAAATGTGTTTTTATTTTTATACGAAATCCATTTTTGTGTATTAAAAAACTTCAAAGGTTTATACCTGCCGAAGATCATGTTGTAGTACTAAAAAACTGTGGACTAAGATTCTATAACATGGGTTGATTTATGTTATAGTATCACTATCATTTAATGACACTATTCAATAACTATGGAGCTGAAACTTGAAGAACTACTTCAACCGTCATCAAGAAGGTAAAATTATTTATAAACAATTGTCTATGTAAGATACTCATTATCGGTTGGCCATACACACGGTCAACAACAGCATTCTGTGGGGGAGAACAAACCAGCTTCCAGCTGAGGAAGAAAATTAAGAAAAGATGATGGAAATGTATATAACATACATTACGGAAATCACCAGACTGCATCGCTAGGCAAGCTCTAACTTGGAATCCTGAAGGAACCGAAAACGTGGAAGGCCAAAATACAAGTTACATTGAAAAATGGAATCAGATATGAAAAGAATGAATACCAACTGGAAAGAACTGAAAAAGATTGCCCAGAACAGGGTTTGATGGAGACTGCTGGTGAGCGGCCTATGCTCCTCCATGAGGAGTAACAGGCACAAGTAAAGTAGGAAGTATTCAATAACTATATTTGCTAACAGTTCAAGTAAATTCACACATCATATCTTCTCCCTAGACTAATCAAGATATGATGATTAGGAGTATTTGAATTGTAGTATGAACTAAGAATCCCAAAAACAACGCGATTGAATCATGAAGTACTGGATAGACACGAACGAATGTACTGTATTTAGAATTCGAAATCAAGCATTAAACAAGTAGAAAGGTATCATTAGTTCATTCAAACACAATAGAAGATCATTATGAACTAGCAAATTGGAAACATATATTCAGTTATATTTCAAGATTTTTAGAATAATCATTGATTTACAAAAGTTTCAAGAAATATTTTAAATCTAATAATGGTTACTCATCTTATCAGTAGGTCATAGCAAAACCTGTATAATATCAGCTGTCATTGATGATATGCTTTAACTATTTCTCTTGATTGAAATATACGTTTATGTATATGAATGAATTGTTATATTTGCTTATTAAAAGTTGTGGTGATCTTTCAAAGATTATCTCATTAAATTTGTTGATATATACATATAGAAATAAATAAGCAGCAAAACTTTGCTTTAATAATGTTCTATACTTTATAATATGAATAATTAGGGTCATGTGTATAGATATATCAATCTCATTAGTCCCTATAAGAAAGTAGATACATTAAACTTTCGGCTTTTTAGTACACATTTCTGGATTACATTTTAACTTAGTTACTGTTTTCATTTGCAAAGCTCTGCACTAAATAGTTTTATGGCTGATTTATTTCAAAGCAGCCATGTTACAATTTCCTTTTTCTTGTTTATCTTGATTGAAGTCAACCTGATAGTTGGAAGGCTAATGAATTTTAATGCTTAAACACTGAGTTTTAGAAAATACCATTAAAGTTAGATTGGATGACCGAAACAATTAGTTTTTCTAATCAAAAACTTTAGTAAACACCATATTTTAGATCATATAAAACATTTAGTAGATCTTATAAAGCAAAAAATATTCTGAGCAGAGATGGATAGTGGCTAGCAGTGTAATCCAGGACGCGCTCCACTTCGTCCTATTTGAGACTCGTCAGCTGGATGTACCTGCATCTCACGGTTGATCTTCACTCTGGGACTCAAACCCAGTACTGTTCGCTTCAAACGCCATTGTGTTCTCCACTTAGCTACTGATTCCTGATAGCCACCAGCTCTTGCAATGGGGTGAAGTTATATTCACTTGGTGTTGGTACTGGGTTCGAGTCCCAGAGTGGACATCAACTGTGAGATGCAGGTACATCCAGCTGACGACTCCCAAATTGGACGAAGTGGCACGCGTCCTGGATTCCAATGTTAGCCACTATCCATCTTTGCTTATAAAGCTTGTGACTTCAGGCAATATCTAGGCAGTCCGCACAGAATGCACATATGCCAACAACAGACTGATCAATTGGAGTCCTAAGTAACAATCTGAAGATACAAGTAAACAACACCAAGTGAACAAAAAATATTCTCTTATAACACTATTATCAATATATAATTTCTATGCTTTTATCACACTTCAATATCGGAAACTGTGTATTAAGTGTAAGTGGGTGAGACTATAATTTATGGACGACCTTTGAGTAACGCTAGATTAACCTAGAGAGTGTCCATTTAATAACCAGGAACCAAATGAGGGTTATAAACAAGTGTGAGGAATTAGGATTATGATTCATAGTGGATGATTTAGGTTAGGAATTAGATTTCAGGGTTTTCATCATGAACTGACATCAGCTATAATTCCAAAATTCTATTTAACCAAATGAATAGGTTAATTTTGCGGTAAAACTCAAGACCTGTTATTTTATATGTGATTGATTTATTCATACATTATAATCTCGCTGTATAAGTGTACAGAATAATCATTCAATGATAGACTTATAGACTTATTAAAGCTGAACAACTTGGAGTTATTGATAATTTTGTTTTCCATGGATATTGTTTTAGTTCAGTTTGAATAAATTTAAAAAAAAACTCTGTTATTTCACTTGTTAAGATCTTGTTACTTCTATTCATTGCGTATAAGTTTGAGTTCAGAGATTTCATCATTCTTCCTAATACTTCAATAGGTTTAATTATTTATTTCCATCCTCCATTGGTGTAATTAAAGATCAATCTACATTCTAAATGTAAGTTAATATCTGAATTGCATTAAGTATATTCAAGAAGTAACAAGAAATCAATACACATTTATTTAATTTGTTATTAAACTATTACAAAACTATCCATTCTCAAATTCATTTGAGATCAAACTCTAGAATTTCAAATGTAGATAGTAATAGCAATTGTTATTATTGATTTAATGCAACTTCTTATTGATACTAAATTACTTATTTACTTACGCCTGTTACTCTTCCTGGAGAAGTATAAGCCGCTCATCAGCATCCTCCATCCAACTCCGTCCTGGACAATCCTTTCCAGTTGTTATTCATTATTTTCATATCTGATTCTATTTCTCGACGTAATGTGTTCTTTGGCCTTCCTCTTTTGTTCTTCTCTTCAGCATTCCAAGTTAGAGATTGTCTCGTGATACAGTTTGATGATTTTCGTAATGCATGTTCTATTCATTTCCATTATCTTTTCCTAATTTACACCTCAGCTAACCGGTCTCAAGCCCAGGTAAGGGAGGAGGATTGGATATATGAGGTTAGCTACCCCATCCCTTAGAGAACTAACTCGCTTAAAAAAACGCTAACCCGAATATAAATGATGCTAAATAATAACATCTTATTCAATGAAAGGATTCTGTAAAGATTTCTTCAATATAAGCGTATATATTTATTCACTAACTAACATCAATGAACACCAATTAATGTCCAGGAAGCATTGAATAACTAATTTATCATAACTTAAGACTATTTAACTGTACATGCAATACTACATAAAATCTAAAGCAGAATCATTGTATCCTCATATCATTGATTCAAATTTTCAACTTCCAGTCGGATTTTTATATGGGTTAACCATCATTCTATATCGTTGGTAAATTATAATTTCCTAACCCTGTAGCCTTGTTGACTATACAAGTGATATCTATTTCATTTAAACATTAAGAGTTTGGTGATAAAGTGTGTTTTTGATACTTTAAATGTAAGAAAATTAAGCTTTCAATTTGTATTCCACTGGAGTCCTTTAAAGTTATGTATATAATTTATTATATCATCAATGACTGGTATACTTTAGTCATGAAAAATGATCCATTCCTCTTTTGATTTTGGATGTCAAGTGTAGTTTAACTTTCCAGTTTATTCACTACTAATTTCAGTATTTAAGATCTTCAACAAATAAACTTTGATTTGAGGCTGATATTTCTTGACAGCCAAAAAGTAAATTTAAACTTTGTACAATCTTAGCAGATCGACTTCACATTACTAGAACATCTTGGATGTCAATAAACATAAACATTATTAAAATTGTTTCTAGATCACACCATCCAGTGTTATCAATTACTGGCTTTTAATGCACTAACATCATAAATGAAGATATACACACTCTTTAAATCTAGCTTAGTCCTATGAATCATCTACTCTTCTCCTTTTTTCACGTACACCTACTGTTAAGATTAAGAAATGTTGGTTACTACAACCGAATCTAATCCATGTCATCCAACTTCCTCAACTATTAGTTAAGACAATTAATCTGAGCCAAACCAAGTGTAGAATGACAATTTTGATGGCTATGAGTGGTTCAAGAGAGAATCAGTCAGAGATTTAAGTAAAAGGTACTACATTTAAGTCTAAGTGTGAAACTAAACATTAGAACATAGATACATAGCTGATGATTTGCATACAGAACAAAATGTTCTTTTTAACTTCAAATATTGGCCACAATTCAATTTAAATAGAATAGTTAATTGCTTATTTTTAACTTTAATGTAACTCACTTATCAAGTATAGGTTAATGTAATTGACCCTATAAGTATTGTTTGTATGAAAGTCAATTATACATTCCAACCATCAGAACAGAAGTACTTATTTACGCCTGTTACTCCTCGTGAAGGAGCATAGGCCGCTCACCAGCATTCTCCATCCAACCCTGTCCTGGGCAATACTTTCCAGCTCCTTCCAGTTGTAATTCATCCTTTTCATATCTGCTTCTATTATTCGACGTAATGTGTTCTTTGGCCTTCCTCTTTTCCGCTTTCCTTCAGGATTCAAAGTTAGGGCTTGCCTTGTGATGCAGTTTGATGATTTGCGTAGTGTATGTCCCATCCATTTCCAACGTCTTTTCCTAATTTCTTCTTCAGCTGGAAGTTGGTTTGTTCTCTCCCAGAGAAGGCTGTTGCTGATGGTATCCGGCCAATGGATGTTGAGTATCTTGCGAAGACAGCTATTTATAAATACTTGTACCTTCCTGATGGTGGTTGTTGTAGTTCTCCAAGTTTCAGCTCCATACAGTAGAACTGCCTTGACGTTCGTATTGAAGATTCTCATTTTGATATTGGTTGAAAGTTGTTTTGAGTTTCATATGTTCTTCAATTGTAGGAATGCGACCCTTGCTTTGCCAATCCTTGCCTTTACGTCTGCATCTGAACCTCCTTGTTCATCGATGATGCTTCTTAGGTATGTGAAGGATTCTACACGTTCCAGAGTTTCGCCATCAAGAGTGATTGAGGTACCTAGCCTGTCGTATACCCCGATGGTGTTCTCACAACTTTCGGGTTGTCTGATCTGCCAAGGGCGATGGGACAGTGCATGATGCTATTGTTGCGTGCTAGGTTCAAAGAGAATTGTATACTATATGCATGCAAATCCGCCCCGGGATTCAGAAATACTTACCAGTGATTGGAAGTTAAACATATTGATCAATAGACCAAAACTCTTAATCGGTAGATAGTGTTTTGATCTCAGCCTCATTTATTTCGATATAGGGAGCTCAATAGTTTATTACATATGACAAACACTAGACAACTGTTTTGTTCTAATATAGGGCTCCTCACTAATACATATCAGCAACCGGATAACTAGGGATACAAACCTGAAATTTTGATCAAGTGATGAATGGGTCAGCATTTAAAGATGTATTTTTTCATTCTCAATCAACTCACCATATTGTATGACAATCCTTGATTATCGTCAGTAGGTATCAGTATTAAACTTAATACAGTTGAATTCTGCTGGTCACGGTTTTTCGCAAGCACTACTAGAATCACATGTCATAGTTGATTACGAGTAGGCAAGTGATTATTATTAGTATAGAAGATTTATGGAGATCGTTGCGTTTTCTTTTTATTTCAAGGACTGTTCTAAGTTAATAAAAGGGGGATGAATGGGTGATCTTTCGTTATTTTCATTATGACTTCATCAACCAAATATACAAGTAACTACTCTAAGGTTATGGAATTAAAGAATATAATAGAAATTGATCCAATAATCTTTTTCAGAAAGATATACATGTGAAATATCTATACAAGCTAATGAGATAGTATGCAGCCTGAATGGTATTTAAGTTAGTGATAACTAAGAGCTTTTCACCATGACTTTATCTCATACACATTCAAGTTTGATATGTATCTAGTGTTTCACGGAAGCTATAATCACTTTTACTACAGGCCTATCATGTAGCACACATCAAACTATTAAGTCGATAATCCATAAGTTAATATAATTGTACTGGAAGAAGATGATAAAGTCACTAATGATGCTACGAAACCTCATCAACGATAACAGTTCAGACAAGACACTCCATATATTGGTTTGCGATAATGGCTAACATAGGAGTAGGTTGGCAAAAAACAGATTAAAGAATTAGATCAGTACTGACAATCGTCGATGTTTGATCGATATCATATCAGATAATGTAAATATCTTGTTCAAAATCCTTGGAATAATTCTAATTCCAAGTTGAAAACATACGGTATGGCTTAAAATCGATTACAGTGACTTGAAATGTTTCGTTTTTTTATTATCATCTTCTAGATCATCAATTTCACTGGATGTTTTCTTAATGTTTAATATTTTCAACTATCATACTGAAGTTATTATTCTGATTTCTTTGACTTTTATCTCAGTGACTCTTTCCATTTAGGTTAATATGAATTGCAATAAATGGCAACAGTGTACTTATAGGTCATATTAGACATTGTTTATGACTGACTGATCAACTGATTACTACCCTTACTTAGATTGTTATCAATAAGCTATTTAAACCTTAATAGTATATTTTATAACTAGATTGAATACACTAGTCAGTGATTAGGGTGTAACTAATGTCATGTCAAATTTTATTGATCATTACTGAAATATATTCATTAATCTTAGTAACTAATTAATGGTATTCGTAGAAGTGTTAAAAGATTGATGCACTGTTGACTCATAAATTGTAATTTCCTTAAAACTTTCAATACACAAACATTCTATTTAAAAAAAATCAACGTTTTTCAGAAAAAGGGGTTTTGTGGAGATTTTTAGTAATTTAATTGTTGAAATCATAAGTCAATGGAAGCTAGACCACTATGGAAAAGCTGGAAACACTGGATGTCCGTTTCGTCCTAGTATGCGACTGGTGAGCAATACACATTCATGATTCCGCACGTGGGATTCGAACTCAGGACCTATCGATCTCGCACGCGAACACTTAACTACTAAGTTGACATCTAATAGTGTTAATGTCTAACTTCAACAATCTCACGAAATGGCACCACCACACACCGTTATCTCCAGTGAACTATTATCTCACAACAGACACGGTTGAACTCCACTGGTCATAGCTTCTCACTAGAACTCCAGGAAATACCTTTTGAAGCCAGTTACTAGTGAGCACATGATTATTATCATCAGATAGGGGTCTCGTGGAGATTTTAGTAATTTAATAGTTGAATTCATGAGTCAGCTGAAGCTAGACCAACATCGAAAACCTAGGAGTATTGGACGGTGGTTTTGTACTAATATGCGACTGGTGAACAGTACACATCCATGATCCCGCCCGTGGGATTCTAACCCGGGATCTGCGGTTTGGTGCGCGAACGTCTTACCTCTAGACTACTGAGCCGTAATCGTTAGTGAATAGCTTCAAGATAAATTCCGTAAAGTTCTGGTGAGAAGCTGTAAAGTTCAATCCATGTCAAGTGACTACAATTATTAATCTCCTACAATGATGGACGGTTTCGTAATATCATGGAATCGTTGAAGTTGGACATTGACACTATTGGATACTAGCTCAGTGGTTTAGAGATTAACCATTCACTCGAAAAACGTAAGATTCTTAGTTTCAGTTCCACATGTAAGATCTTCCATATGTACTGCTCACCAGTTCTACACTACAACAAAACAACCATCGATTTACTCCCAAGTTTTCCATACTGGTCTAACTTTAGTTAACTCATCAATTCAACTATTTAATCAACATTTCCCTCTAGTCAACTTATTTAATGAAATTGTTTACTCATTATAATCATGTACATTTTAATTAAAAACAAACAAACAAACAAGCTACTACACCATTTATTGATTCCAATACTCAATATTGAGCTTCAACTGACTCATGATCTCAACTATTGGAAGTATTATAATATCCATAAAACCTTTTCTGATATTAATCAACATATGCTCACCAGTGACTGGCTTCAAGAGCTATACCCTGGAGTTCTAATGAGAAGCAGTGACCAATGGAGTTCAATCGTGTTTATTGTGACATAGTAACTCACTGATGACAATGGTAAATGTGCCACTTAATTTCGTAGATTAGTTGAAATTAGACAATAACATTGTTGGATGCCGACCAGCTCAGTAATCCAGTAGTTAAGTGCTCACATGTGAGACTGATAGGTCCTGGGTTGGAATGTCGCGGAGGGGGGGGGCGGGATCGTGAATGTGCACTGACACAGAGGAGTCCCACAATAGGACAAAACGACCATCCAGTGCTTTTTCTCCTTCAAAAAGAGAAAAAAACGTCATTCATCAATGGATTATCATTTACAGGTTAATCAATTTATAAGTAACATTTTATTCTTGTCATTTAAAAGCATATGATTATTAAAATGCATAGTTCCCAAAGTATTACTTAACTATATTCATGTTACCATTGTATAAGTGAGTATAGTTGTGCACTATTAATTGATATCACTATAGAGATAAAAAAAATGTTTTATGAATGAACACATGACCAAACTGTTTTTTTTTGTAATTTTCACGTTTTATTGATTAAGAAAAAAACTAATAATAATTTGACTAGAAATCAATAATCAATAAAAATACAAACAAACTTTAAGGACGATCGTATAAATAGTAGTGAAGGGTAAAAAGAAAAAAAAACAATCCAATATGAATCAAAATGTACTATGACTTACATAATTTCGATATTAATATCTTTAAAAAGAAGACTTACTTATTTACTTAGACCTGTTATCCACAATAGAGGGGTGTAGGCTGCTGATCAGCATTTTTCAACACAATCTGTCATGGACCTTCCTTTCTAGTTCTGTCCAATTGTTGTCCATTCTTGTTCTTCTTCTTCTTCCCATGTCAGTTTCCATTTCTCGGTGTCATGTGTTCTTTGATCGTCCACATCTCCTCCGGCCTTGAGGATTTCAAGTGAAGGTTGTCCTGGTGATACAGTTGAGTACTTACCTCAATGTGTGTCCTATCCAATTCCAGCGCTACTTCGTCCTAATTACTTACTCTGCTGGAAACTGGTTTGTTGCTGACAGTGTCTTGCAAACGAGTTCGAAGTATTTTACGTAGACAACTGTTAATAAACACTTGTATCTTCTGGATGATGGCCTTCGTAGTTCTCCAGGTTTCCGCCCCATACAGCAGAACTGTTTTGACATTTGTATTAAAAATTCTGACCTTGGTATTGGTTGACAGTTGTTTTGAGTTCTAGATGTTCTTCAGTTTTTAAAAAGAAGAAAAAAACTAAGTTATTGGGTAGTATAGTTTGGTAGAGGCAGCATCATTGATGAAAACAATCAATCTGATGCAGATATGAGGATGTGGATCGGTAAAGCAAGGGCAGCATATTTATAATTGAGGAACACTTGGAAATCAAAACAACTCTCTATCAAATAACATTAAAGTTAGAACTGTCAATAAAAATGTCAAGACAATTCTATTGTGTAAGGCGAAAAGTTGGAGAACTCAGAAAGCCATCATCCAGAAGATACAAGTGTTTATTAACAGTTGTCTACGCAAAATACTTCGGATCCGTTGGCCAGACACTATCAGCAACAACTATGGGAGAGAACCAATCAGATTCCAGCGGAGGAAGAAATCAGGAAGAAGCGCTGGAAGTGTATAGGACACATATTGAGGAAATCACCAAACTACATCACAAGGCAAACCCTCACATGGCATCCCGAAGGCCAAAGAAGAAGAGCAAGACCAAAGAACATATTACTCTAAGAAATGGAAACAGACATGAGAAGAAGAATGAACAACAATCGGATAGAACTAGAAAGGAAGGCCCATGACAGTGTGAATTGTAGAATGCTGGTTGGCAGCCTATGCTTCACTGGGATTAACAGGCGTAAGTAAGTGATAGTTTGGTAGAAGTGCGTAAGCAATTAAGAGAAAGTTACTTGTATATGTTCATTACTAGTGAAATGATAATTTCACAATGACAGGTACTTAAAAAGTTCAATAAGTACCAATATATAATAATTATTAGATTTATTCAATATTATATTCTTGGTACAATATACAATTCTCAGTACGGCGAGCTTCTAATTTATGAACGAGCCAATCAGAAGCGTTTTAGAGACTTCAAGGATACGGCGCCAACTTAGTGCTAACGTACGATCGGTTCACAGGGAATTTTGTACAAAACGTGATCATTAAGCGGTTATAACAAATAAAACGGCGAGACTATAATTTGTGGACGAATCAATCAGGTATAAGATAATAGATTTCGGATTTTGGCATGAAAGCCTTTCATCCATTTGACTAAATAGATTTCTGGCATTATAGCTGATGTCAGTTCGTGATGAAAACCTTATATATAATTGCTAACTAAGGGAAATTATGACAATTATTGAGAACTGGATAATAAAAGAACCAGTAACACTGGCTGAGACCAGGTACTACAATATATACGGATGATTGGAGAGCGTACAGACTCTTACATAGGCTTGGCTATGTGCATCGTGTCGTTATTAACAACTGGCATTTTGTGTACTTAATAACCGGAGTGCACACAAACAATATTAAAGTTATGTAGTGGAGTTTGAGGGAGTTTTTGAGACTTTATCATGGCTCCAGAGGCTGACTATTCTGTAGCCGTATGGATGATTTCCTCTATTGCATGCATTACGATTTTAGAACCTGTGAACCTCTTTCTAACCTTGACACGTTTTTGAACTACGTATAAGAAGTGTATCCACTTTATTTCCTTGGTTTTGTATAACATATTTTTACTCTATACTAACTGTTTGCTGATTAGCGAATACTTCTCAAGGTCACTTAAGATTCGTCCAAAGGTCGTCCATAAATTAGAGTCTCGCCGAAGTTAGAAGTTAACAGTACAGTCAATAGACATCTGAATAATTGCATATCTCCATCAACCAAGATATCGCTGATTGAACCTTTCGTAACTTGTACACTTTTCAGAAACACATCTGAATAGGTTATGAGACTCATACACATAATGATGTATTAAAACAAACAAAAACTACAGATCACTTGTTGAAATATCTAGATGGGAGGAATAGGTAGTCCAGATGTTCAAGCAGGCCACCGCAGTAGACTTATAAGTGAAAATGACACCTTTATGAATTAAAATTATCAGGATATATCTTTGGTTGAGTTGGTCATAAGGGGATGAGATTGATATTCACTCTTTAATACATCTAAATCTTGATTGATATATAAGTCACTCTGATCTATAATTCTACATTTGTTGCTAATTGTTAGATTTCCTTATATTTTATCAACTTCTATTACATAATAATAATATAAAACCTATTTAATCGTTTTAGTTTATAAAGTTGAATAATGATTAAAAGGATTATTGAGTAAATGTATTGTTCTAATGAATGAGGTCATTCACATGGTAACTGATCAATCAGTGTTAAGAAATCACTATGATCCTATTGGATGAATGGATCAATTAGTTAAGAAGTAATTATACAGTTTATCTTTGATGATTGTACAAAATAGATAAAATTTCATAGTTTAAACTATTTACAAAGAAGTCATTCAAAATTTGTCGAGAATAGTAACAACAAGAAATACTGGAATTCTATAGTAGTCATGTCCTGGGATCTATTTCTCAGCATAGTTTTGGTTTGTATTCTGGACTTTATTATTTCTCAAATGTTTCTTTTATTTGGCTAACTTAATTTTTATCTGCTTAATATCAGAGAGGGATTTTGTGATTTTTAGTAATAGAAAACGTGGAAACACTGGATAGCCATTTAGTCCTAGTATGAAACTCTTCAGCAGTGCGCATCCATGATCCCACTCACGGGATCAGTTTCGCGAGCAAACGCTTAATCTCTAGTTTATTAAACTGGCATCCAATAGTGTTAACGTGCAACTTCAACCAATCCACGAAATTGCGCGACCATCTTCCATTGTACTGAGGTAGACACCTGTTTGTACCTGACACGTATTAACTCCACTGGTCACGGCTTCTCACCAGAACTTCGAGAATTTTCTCACAAAGCTAATCACTAGTGAGCACATGTTAATTAATAGTATAGGACGAAACGGCCGTCCAGTGCTTCCAGGTTTCCAAAAGTGGTCTAACATCAATCGGTTCATGATCTCAATCAAAAACTTTGGTTTAATTTCAAAAGTTTACAGTATCTTTATGATTCAAATTTATTTGAATCTTCGAGTTGAGAAGTTCCAAATAGGATGAAGTAGCATGAGTCCTGGATTCTGTTGTTAGCCCCTATTCATCTCTTCTTTATAATTCAGTTTACACCTTTATCAATTTGATCTTCAATAAAACATTTCAGGCAGTTGTAATCAATGGAAGTCGATAGTGATAGTAATTTTTCTTTATTATACACATTTCTATGACTCATAAATGAACAGATGGTTCAGTACTCATAAATGACTTAATTTTCAACGACAGATTCTAATGTTCGAATATCCGTGTAATATGATTCAATCTCCACAACCCCTAAACTGATAATTAACATGTGCTCACTAGTGATTAGCTTTGTGAGAAAATTCTCGAAGTTCTGGTGAGAAGCCGTGACCAGTGGAGTTAATACGCGTCAGGTACAAACAGGTGTCTACCTCAGTACAATGGAAGATGTTCGCGCAATTTTGTGGATTGGTTGAGGTTGGACATTAACAACATTGGATGCCGGCTCATTGATCTAGTTGGTTAAGCGCCAGGCGCGAGACTGATAGGACCTGGGTTCGGATCTCGCAGATTGCGGGATTGTGGATGCGCACTGCTGAGGAGTCCCATACTAGGACGAAACGGCCGCCCAGTGCTTCCAGGTTTCCAAAGGTGGTCTAGCTTCAATTGACTCATAATCTCAATCAAATAATATAATTCAGCTTGATGAGTTAGACACTATCAGAAATCTTAATGACCATGTACTTATGATTTCATAGTGTGAATGGAATAATCCTGATTTCATTTTCATTCAATATTCTCTTGTCTTTTACAAAATATATCTAAGTGTAATTATTTATATATATGGTAGTTATTCATAAGCAAAAATGGATAGTGGCTAGCGGTAGACTATAGGCAATATCGAGGCAGTGTACACAAGATGTATATATGCCAACAAGAGACCGATCAATTACGGTTCTAAATGACAATGGGAAGATATAAGTAAAACAACACGAAGTGAATTTAAACTTCACCCCATTGCATAAACAGGTAGCTATCAGGACTCAGTAGCTAAGTGGAGAATGCAATGGCGTTTGAAGCGAACAGTACTCGGTCCGAGTCTCGGAGTGAACATCAACTTTAGGATGCAGTTACATCCAGCTGACGACTCCCAAATAGGACGAAGTGGAGCGCGTCCTGGATTACACTGCTAGCCACTATCCATCTTTGCTTAAAAAGCTTGTGACTTAAGGCTTTTTCGAGGCAATGGAAATAAGATGCACATATACCAACATGAAACTGACCAATCGCAATCTTAAATAACAATCGGAAGATACAAGTAAACAACACCACGTGAATAGTTATTCATGTTTTAGTCTATTATTTATCTATAATGATCACTAATACAAGTTTCGAAATAGCACTTAATTTCTTCAGAAAAAATCAATCATTTCTGTATTGAATGATCACAATAACTGGGTTCATATATGTAGTGAACCGAGAACACCAAGTGGGGACTAATCGAATATATTTGAATATAAAATTACAGAGCATCTTAGTGCATACAGTAAATACCTCAATCAATCACCTCAAACTTCATTGTTTTTTCGTTTTCACATCCATCATTCTCTGTTCTCGTTCTCTTTTCTTTGATCTTTTTAACCTTCTGCTATCAGATAGTTTACATTCATATATACTACTTATATCAGTCAACATCAGTAGTACACACCACACCATAATTTGACACATTATGTAGATTTGATATAAAATAAAGTAATGTAATTAATTGAATTTAATCATATATTTAAATATTTTGATGGAAAACTTGAAAAAAAGTTTTCTTTTGATGATGATGATTATTTTTCCTTCTTCTTCTTCATGTCATCCATCAAAACACTAACGATTCATCATTAATATGGATCAGATAAGCAGAATGAGAATGGAGTAGTATACTTATCCCTTAGTGATAAAATTCTATCATCAATACCCCCCACCCCCGCGAAAGAAAACAAAATTACAGAATACTAATAGATGTTATGATGAGTTTGATGGATTCATTTGCATATTGATGTAGGCGAAGGTTTAATCAGTGATGATTTACATTTTGTTATAAAAAGAAACTCATAGTAATTTCAAAGAATAAACACAGATATAGTAGATATGTATAAATAGGGGAAAATAAAACGAATTTAACCCTCTTCTGCATAATCTATGACAATATTCTAATTACTACTAGATATGAAAGACTTAAATCTATAGTTTATATGAAGTTATTGATGAAACATGAATAAGAATGAAAGAATAGTTCAGTGTTGTGTTGTACGTCAACACTTCTGTTAACGTTGATTTAAGATTTAAAAAAATGTCTTGAAATGGTTTACATATATTGAGCAATTTAGGAAAATCATGCTAAATTAGACAGAAAGGGATGATTTCTTTCTAATACTATTAGTACGACACCTACGACGACGACTGTTACTACTATTATTACTTTGATGTCTTAACAGGATTTTCCTTTTTCACTGAAAGTATACAAATGAATGTTTTAGATTTGCTTGACAATATTAAAATGAGGATTTGTGGAGATTGTTATATAATAACAATTCAATTCATGAGTCGATCTAAGCCAGATCACCATTGAAAACCAGGAAGTACTGAACGGCGTTCGAGTCTTAAGTGCGGGATCGTGGATACATACTGTTGAGAAGTTCCATAGTGGAACGAACCGGCTGTCCAGTACTTCCAAGTTTTCAATAGTGGTCTAGCTTAGATCGATTCATGAATTCAACTGTGAAAAGCACTAATTTATGATTCGTACAAGTCATCGCCCTACTTAAACGATCAGTCGAATTTTTCGACTTTTTGATTTATCTTGAAATTTTCATCAACTTTATTGTTTCACTAGGTGGTGCAATCTCTGGATGAATAGAAAAGCTTTTTTAACATTTTTACATTTAAGCCAACTGTAAATCAGCAAGAAAATCACCGATGTCTCCAAACCATCGAGTTTGATAACTTGAACCGAAATACGTTTGTGGTAGAATCTACTTTATTTAAAAGTGTCATTACTGGCTTATCATGCAATGTTAGGCAAAGCATGAAATTGTTAGAACACACAAAGCTGTGATAAAACGTTGTCAATAGTGTTAATGGAACATGAATTTTCAATCAACGTCTACATTGACTGTAGATGATGATTAGGATGGAAACGAGTTAGAAATACGTTAGGAATAATTAAATTTAGAAATGAAATCGGTCCATAAATCCAGCGGCATAGCGAAGTTCAAAATTTATGGCTGAAGTTCACATAAAAATCATAATTTATATTTCGATACTTGAGGTGACATGTTTGGAGACCATCTGTGTTAAAACATGTATTTATATCAGAAAGGGTTTTGTGGATATTATAATAGTTTTAATAATTGAGATCATGAGTCAATTGAAGCTAGACCATCATGGAAAACATAGAAGCACTGAACGGTCGTTTTATTTTATTGTGACACTCCTTAGCAGTGCGCATCTCGCTTCGCAAGATTCGAACCCAGGACCTATCAGTCTCCTGCATGAGCGCTTAACCTGTATTTATGCTTTATCTAAAAGTTCAAATTAAATTAGTGCATCTTTTCAATGGGTTTCATTTTGTCTATATGACTAAATTTCTTATAATAATAATAATAATATAAAATTAGGAATAGTTGGCTCATTTAATCAATATCCTCTGAATTGTATCTTAACAACTGACTGATGTACACCCCTAAACTTTGAATTCTTAAGTTTTCCTCAGTCAGTCAGTCAGTCAGCAACAAAATAGAACTTCGTAAGTACGTATATCAGTTCGAGTTGCCATATCACATTAGCTCAGAGATACAATTGTCAATTCAAATCTCATAGTGGTAGAGGTAGTAAAAGTATAAGGAGTATTCGGAACGATTAGGGTTTGAAGATGTTATTCATGGAGTATAATGCAGTGAGATAAATTTGAAAAGAAAATACGGGACATGAAGAATTCAGAAGATTAGAATTAAGGAGAACACAAACAGTGGATGCACCCGCGCCATTGCAAACGATTTTGAGCCATATCATTCAGGGTCTCTAACCATCGGTTGCTATCATCTCGTGGTCCCCAACCAGGTAGTCTATACCTACCAACATGGCTCAGTCCACTTGTCGGTGACTTCATGGACTTGTGCCATGTTTTGGTCTGGCCGCCCCTAGTTTTCCTATGATCATCTGAGTGTATATTTCAGTCTACTATAGAACTAATTTATCACTATGGAAATATTTGATTTTATTCATTTTCAACTATTCTATTTCATGACATATTTCATCTATATTAGTGTATGAATGAACTATAGAGAAGTCTGTTTCAAGAAGTATATTACTAATTATCGGTAATTTATTTATGAAATTCAAGTTTTATATCATTTATTGTCTGGTTAGCGTTTTTTAGAGAGTTAGTATTCTCCGGAATGGGGTCGCTAACCCCATGCCCAACCCTCCTCATTTATCTGGGCTTGAGACCGGCAGGAGCCCCCGGAGGGACTCCAGGCGGAGTTATCATTTATTATCTAGTTGCCATGATCCAAACGCAAACTAACTATTCGTTATTGTTTGATTATAATTGAGAATTTAATGAACATTATAGTTTGGATTCATATGATGTTGTTTTGCTTGTATCTTCCCATTGTTGTTTAGGAGTGCAATTGATCAGCCTTTTATTGGCATATATGCATCTTGTGAGGATTGTCTCGATACTACCTTAAGTTACAAAATACAAACAAACAGTATCAAATGAATTTAAACTTCACCCCATTGCACAAGCAGGTGGCTATCAGGACTTAATAGCTAAATGGAGAACGCAATGGCGTTTGAAGCGAACGGTACTGGTTTCGAGTCCCGGAATGAATACCAACTCTGGGATGCAGTTACATCCAGCTGACGAGTCTCAAATAGGACGAAGTGGCGCGTGTCTTGGATTTCATGGCTAGCCACTATCCATCTTTGCTTAGAATCCTTGTGACTTAGTTTAAGGGTAGTTTAAAGGAAGACAGATAGTATATGCACCTACGCCATTGTGATCGATTCTGAGCCATGTAACCAAGAGTCTCTAACCATTGATTACGATAGTAACGCGAACCTTAACCAAGTAGTCCGTATCTACCAAAATGGCTCGGACGAGAAGTTAGTGACTTCAAACACTGATGTCACGTTTCGGTTTGACCGCCCCTAACTTTCATCCAACTATCCCCTACACTAGTCAGCAGTGCACGCCGTGGTAATCGGTGGTTGGGAATGCGTAATACGTAGATTCACAAACTCATGAACTGGTTTATCATCATTTCCTAATACCCAGCACCTAACCTCACCAATACTTACCTGGTGATCCCAGCAGATGCGAGCTATATTTCTAAGACATTTGTGATCAAATACTAGTAACTAACGCGTATCTTCTAATCTTAATGGCGACATTTCGCATCCGTCAAGTAGAACAGAACAAACTGCCGCGCAGTATACTCGTTTTTTAATTGATTGATGAATATCTCACCTTCACCATAGGTGACGTAATTTGGCAAAATGCCAAATATATCTATCAGTAACATTAACAATTATTGAATATGGTACTCTGCCTACTGTGATTATGTTTAGAAATAGATCAATCCATTGAGCTATTTGATGATCATCTACAAGTAGGAAAGTCAATTATCATAAAAAATTTAGCTACAATTGTTCTCTATATTCTTTTTTGTTTGTTTGTTGTTGTTGTCCAACTGAAGTTATACTTATAGAGGACATATTTAATTTCCATTGATTGATCTCATTATTTATAATTACTATGTTAATATCAGTAAAGGATAAACGTCTTACTGTGTGTTTATCACGTGAACAACTCATATGATTTGTTTCCAACAGTGATCTGAAGTTCATATTGTAAATATTAGTGCTTGTAGGATATAATCAATTATTAGACAGTGATTATATGTATATATATTGGAGAAATGTTTAGTTCCATAATTGTGCTTAAGGCGAATAAATATGATCCTTATTATAAATTGGATGATTTAAGTCTTTGATAACTTTTAAAAGGTAAACTAATTTATACAATGTCATTTAATCACAATTGATTGATCAGTGTCATGTGTCAAATTCTTCTTAATGCTATCGACCAAGTTGCAATGTGACCACTAGTCTAGGTGACTCGACATTGTGTGCACTATGTTGAGATAAGATGGTGGTTGGAGCTAATCAACAGGAAACTCTGAACACGGGTTTCGTGCTACTTGGCATTCGTCAATAAGGTGTAACTATAATCACAAGGGAACTGGTGCTCTTTGATAGATTTGATCCCGTGTCACCCAGTTTCACAATCAGAGACGTTACCACTGGGCTATCCAGGACGCAACCGACCTCCTGTAGGACCGAAGTGTAATCACAAGTGATTGATCACTGGGTGATGATCAATGTCATATGTGTCAAGTCCTTCTTAATGCACATCGAATGCTATGGACTAATGTCATTTATTAACTATTGGGATGTATTAAACATAGAATGGAATTTCTTGAATGAATCATGTTAGTTGGTATTAAAAGTAGAAGGTGTTTACAATTGAATGATCTCTGAGTAATGATAACTGTATTCCTTGTTTAGTTCTTTAGTGATTATTGGATTCTACTGATCAAGTTTCATTGTGAACAATAATCTAAGTGATCTAAAATGGCAAGAACCAAGCTGAAATGTTAATTTTTTGGAGGTAGTTTGAAGGTAACATACTGAAGTTTGCGTATAAATTAACTTCAAGATCAGTCGTCAGCATTGGTGGGTAGACAGAATGAATGCAAAAATCAGTGTAGCAAGCAAATGTCTATTTATTTATTTATCTAACTATTTATCTAGTCGAACGCTCGATATATCCACAGGGCATAATACATCTGTAAATTACCAAAATTTGATAACAGATAACATCAAACCAGTATATTCAGATAGTGAGATTATTAACTAAGTGAGTGGTTATCAATCCAATCATACTTAATGGAGAAGCTCTGTAGGATGTGGAATCTTTCACGTACCTAGGAAGCATCATCGATGAACAAGGAGAATCTGATGAAGACATAAAGGTGAAGATTGGCAAAACAAGGGCCACATTCTTTTAATTGAAGAACATATGGAACTCAAAACAACTATATGTCAATCAATATCAAGGTGAGAATGTTCAATACGAACGTGAAGACAGTCCTGTTGTACGGAGATGAAACGTGGAGAACTACTACAATTATCACCAAAATGTACAAGTATTTACAAAAAATGGCTAATTTATTAATCATTCATCAAGAAGGTATAAGTATTTACTGACAGTTGTCTACACAAGATACTGAATATTCGTTGACTGGATACCATCAGTAACAGCCTACTGTGGAGGAGAACAAACCAACTCGCAGCTGAAGAGTAAATTAGCAAAAGACGTTGAAAGTGCATATATGACACATATTGAGAAAATCATGAAAGTGCATCACGAGGCAAGCCCTAAGGTGGGATGCAGAGGGAAATGGAAAAGAGGAAGGTAGAAGAATACACTGGTCATTTAATTGTAAGTAGAGATGAAGAGTGTGAATAGCAACTGGGAAGGATTGTCTAGGACAGTGTTGGATGGAGAGTGCTGTTGAATAGCCTATACTTCTTCACAAGGAGTAACAATTAAGTTAGTCAGTGAGAGATTAGAATAAAGACCAAATTTAGAATGGATAAATAAACTGATGAAGTTATGAAACACAATAACTTAAACACATGTCATTGATGTTTCCCTACTTTCAACCTTAATGAAAAATATTGTCTATTAAAGAAATAGTTTAACAGAAGATTATGGGGATGAATTCAATTCATAATTACACTGGTTTTTCTCACTAGCACTGTCGTGTCAAGTCATGTTTTACTAATTGGCTTACATGTGAATATCTATATCTATAGATGAAATTTTTATACGATGTTGTGTTCTTTTTGAAGTATATTCCTTTTGTTAACTGTAGATATTGACAGAAGTGGTTAAGTTTCATAGCTGGTATCGCAAAACTGACCCTAGTTAAACAACTATTGAAAACTAGGCAGTACTGGACTGCTATTTTCTCATACCATAGAAGTCGTTAGTCGTCTTATTTATTTATTTATTTGAACATATAAATATTGGTACAAAAGAACACCGAATACACATGCACCACACAATTCACTTGATTTATGTGTGGGCTGTGATATTGCCCAAATGTCCAGACCGAAGCAGGTGGTTTTCTTGGTAGCTCATTCCCCGAGCTTTCGACCTAAAGGTCTAATCCACAAGGTGATGGAGCAACGTTAGGAGAAACAGTCCTATGGTAGCCTGTGACCAATGATTGGTTCATATGCCATTTGTTTCTTCAAGATCGTAGAGATCATATTCACCATTGATTTGTAGGCTGAGTTTTCCAAATCCCTTAAGTGGATCCTTCATATCCACCATCTAGGTTAAAGCACTGAACATTCTCTTACCTTCCTCTTAACTTCGTAAACAACACCGGTACCACGAGAAGGCAGTGAGTAGGATTTCCCTATCAGTGGTTGTATACGCTTGACTATGTGAGAGCATTAGGAGAATGAGAGCTGACTCTCTCCACCCTCGTCTGTACCACAGCATTTATTCTGATACAACCTTATTACCAATCGAACCCAAGTATCTTCAGGTATCATGTCGAGCACTTAATCATTTATATTCCCATTGATACTACCATAAGTTTTAATTATTTGATATGATTTAAATAAAGTACGCATACTGTAATGGAGACAAATGTAATGAATTAAACTAATGTACATTACTATCAGTTCTAATCTATGTATGATGAATTGTTTTGTTTTTATGGTTATACTAACTTGAGAATATAAATATAACAGGTCACAATAGTCTCATACTATAAAGTATCATCATATTCTTTATAGTTAATAAGATTGTATCTATGTACTTCATTAATGACTTAATCATTCTTTACCCTTACCCCCCCCCTTCCTTATTGATTTTTGTTTTTTGATTTATATCACCAAAATAAAATGATCTTTTCTTTTATAGTAAATTTATTATGAGTAAGAGAAAACATGTCACATAGTCAGTATCATATTTTTTTAACCCTTCAATTTAGGTATAAACATTTTTCATGAGAGAAAATGATCATCATTATGTGTAACTATGCCATTTTCTTAAATAATGATGTATGAGTAAGAATGATAATGATTACGTTGTTTGCTTAGTTACAATCGTAGATAGTTTGAAAGGTATCAGAAGGGATTTTGTGAAGATTTATTATAACTTGTGGCCTGTGCGCCCTGGTTAATGAATAATGTAATGATACCGCCAATGAGAGAGCAGTAAATTATCAATCGGACCAATGACACATTAAACATGTACGAGCAGTCTACAGTCCTTAATGATCCTGCTTCTTGCCTAGCTCAACCAGTTAAGTCCAGAACACCAGTCTCAGACTCTGCAATACTGTATTTCAAATATACTGAGTTTATATCCCAACCAAACAGACCATATCGTACCATAAAATAGGAAATAACATTTGTACAAAGTCGAGCCCAAAGTGGATGTAAATGTGGGAGGCAGTGACTGATAGACAGGGCATATCTCAAGATTGGTAAATCGTATAATAATAGTTCATAGATCAAAATAAAGCTTATAATAAGAGGAACATGAATATGAATAGTTAAGTTACTTAATAATTATTATACGATAAAAATATACGTTTAGTATTAGTCCATAAATGGATCCCAAAAGTCACCATTCATTATGCTTATCAGGACATAACCAGATTGTAGTAATTTCAATAGTTGATAGGAATTAGATGAGTTATATATTCTCTTATCCTTATTATTATTATTATTATTATTGTTGGATTGTGTCAGATTGTCGTCAGTTTTTGATGTGGAAATATATTTACATTATAGTTAGGCTAATCAAGTGTTTTTGATCTTAGTTGTGTTGATCTCCTGTAGAATAGACACTGGGAATGAATCTAATGTAAATATTTGTCTAAGGTAAATTAACGTTCCATACGTCTAGACGAAGGAAACTCCAAGCGTTATAACGAGTTTTCTTTTAATTAAATGGTCATCAGTATATTTTATGGTTAAATTCATGAGTTAATTAACGCTAGACCTCTATGGAAAACCTGGAAACAATGGACGGCCATTTTTTCCTAGTATGGGACTCTTCAGCAGTACGCATTCACGATCTCGCTCGCGGGATTCCAACCCAGGACCTATCGGTTTCGCGCGGAAATGCTTATTCTGTAAACCACTGAACCAGCCGGTATCGATTGTGTGGATGTCTAACTTCAACTAATCCACGAAATTGCACCACTGTCCATTATTGTCTTCAGTCAGTTAATATGTCACGACAGACCTGGTTGAACTCCATTGATCACAGCTTCTCACTTAAACTTCAGGAAATAGCTCTTGAAGCTAGTCACTAGTGAGCATATGATGATTATTATCAGAAGGGGGTTTTGTGAAGATTTTCGATGGTGGTCTACCTTTATTTGATTGATGAATTCAACTATAAAATCAGTATATATCTTAATAAATCTATTCATTTCATAATATTCAAAGTTCAATTATAAATCAATTCTGAATGATGATTATTTTTCATTACTGATATTCATAAGTTTATGGTAATAATTGATATTGAACTAAGAATAGAATTCATAATATATGTTCAATCATATTTGGGATTCTTCAATTGATTGTATTTAGATATCTCTAGTCATGTGGACTCAGTTAGTCATTGAATGATAACTGGTTGATACTTGAAACGAAAGGTGTTCAGTTTGATTATCAATATGAATTGGCTTGTCCCTAATAGAAAGAAATGGACTTTATAGATTCCACGTTTAGATACATATCATGTATTTCCATACTAATTTCTTTTTATTCCCGTTCTTCTCTTCTCAATCTTCTTAACCTTCTGCTGCTAGATATTCTATTCCTGACTAGCGTTATACATTACTTTTGTCGAAATAAGTAACACATACCCCATCCGTACCGTATCATAATAATCTCCTTGAAATTACTATATTATATGTCAGATGATTTTTCTTTTTTACATAGCGTTTGTGGAGATTTTTGGTAATTTAATAGTTGAATCCATAAGTTAATTAAAGCTAGACAACTATGGAAAGTGTAAAAGTACTGAACGACCGTTTCGTTTTATTATGGGACTCTTCATCAGTGCACATCCAAGATACCACCTGCGGGATTCGAACCCAGAACCTTGTGGATAACACACACACACACACACACGAAAAAATCCCATACTAGGACGTAATGGCTATTCATTACTTTCAGGTTTTCCCTAGCAGTTTAGCTTTAATCGATTCATGAATTCAACTAATAATAGACATATATAAAAACTTTAGCTAACTTATTAAAACTCTACTTGTATCCAATTATCTACAGCATAAATGTGAAATTTATGTTTATTATATTTGCTTATTATAAATTGAAATGCTCTACTGACGTAGGATTATTTACATCCGGTAATTTATACATATATTCAGAGAGAGAAGTAGAATAGAATGGAGGAACATATTGATAGTGTGCAAATAGGAAAGTGATTACTTTTATCCTTCTAACTGTATATATTCCTTCTTCTTGGTGAACAATGTGAGATTTATTAGATTCAGTTTATTATCCTTTAATGAATTTGAATCATGACAAGCCAATTGATTGGTCATGAAGTCTAATTTGACTATGACATAATATGAAGCTGCATAACGTTTTAATGGCCGGGGGGTTTCGGATCACTAGATGAATATATTCAGTAAATTTCCGTTTAGATTGTATACTAGTGACTATTTTCTACAAAAAAATGATTGGATTTATCCAAGTTGTTTGCTTATTATTGTTTTCCAGAGAAAAGTATCGGTGTTCGAATAGGTTGTTTTTAGTTATGTAGCGAATGAGAACACAAATTACAGAATTTTTTTGTAAGATATGAGAAATAACTCATTTGCAAAATGTCAATCAATCGTCTTAAACTTCATTGTTTTGTGGTTTCTACACGAATCATTCACTGTTCTCTTTCTCTTTTCTTCGATCTGCTAAACCTTCTGCCACCAGATATTTCACTTTCGATAAATGATACATACTACTAATATCTGTTGATATCAGTAGCACATATCACGGTTAGTATTGAAATGCTTATCATGTAAAAATAAAAATAATAATAAAGATTCTTCACTTAAACTATGAAAATACAAAACGAAGAACACTAACTTAATCCCACTTGATGGGGAAATTCTGGAAGATGTGAAAACTTTCATGTACCTAGGAAGCATCATCGATGAACAAGGAGAATCTGATGAAGACATAAAGGTGAAGATTGGCAAAACAAGGGCCACATTCCTTTAATTGAAGAACATATGGAACTCAAAACAACTATATGTCAACCAATATCAAGGTGAGAATGTTCAATACGAACGTGAAGACAGTCCTGTTGTACGGAGATGAAACGTGGAGAACTACTACAATTATCACCAAAATGTACAAGTATTTACAAAAAATGGCTAATTTATTAATCATTCATCAAGAAGGTATAAGTATTTACTGACAGTTGTCTACACAAGATACTGAATATTCGTTGACTGGATACCATCAGTAACAGCCTACTGTGGAGGAGAACAAACCAACTCGCAGCTGAAGAGTAAATTAGCAAAAGACGTTGAAAGTGCATATATGACACATATTGAGAAAATCATGAAAGTGCATCACGAGGCAAGCCCTAAGGTGGGATGCAGAGGGAAATGGAAAAGAGGAAGGTAGAAGAATACACTGGTCATTTAATTGTAAGTAGAGATGAAGAGTGTGAATAGCAACTGGGAAGGATTGTCTAGGACAGTGTTGGATGGAGAGTGCTGTTGAATAGCCTATGCTACTCCACTAGGAGTAACAGGCGTAAAGAAGTAAATTTGAACAATAATTGATATATCCAAGTAAACTATACAAAGTGCCTATATGCCAACAGAAACTGATTTATTGAAATCCTTAATGGTCAATGTACAAATTGAAACAACTAATATAAATGAATAAAACAATCCGCATAAGTGTATAAGCTATTGGCTAATCACGATTTAGTAGCTAAGTGAATAATGCGTTAGCGTTGGAAGGCATTAAGTTCTAGTCCCCAAGTGAATATCAGCTTTAGGATGTAGGTAAAATGAAATAAAAAGTTCCGAATAGGATAAAACTTGGATCCTAGATTCCACAGCTAGTCATAATACATATCTTCTGTGTACATTATTTTTCGAGTTAAACCTTATCAAAAACTACCTTTGAAATCATCTAAATTGTTTATTAGGGCTATCATTCCTAAACAGTTTTCACTCAAATCTCTGTGTAGTATTAAGCTTACGACTTTCTAATAATGACATTATCCAACTTACACTCATAACTGTAATCTTTATTATCTTTTATTTGACTATATAAGTAGACTTTCATAATTGAGAAGCATTGATCAAAAACAAACATCTATCAATATATATTCATTGAGATATCTGTCATACACGAAGAAGAATAATTCTAATCTATAAAGTCATATTGTTGAAATCATAAGATTCTTTGAATATACATATACATATATAGAATGTGTTTTCTTACTCCAATAAAACTGTAATATCTTTTAGATCGGTTGAATATCATATGATTTATTGACCAATTCAAATATATACTAAGCCAAACCAATGATATTCCATCGGTATGAATAGCCTAGAATCATTATTGGTCTTTTGTTCTTTTAATTCTTCTTTCAGTTGAAGTTGAGAACACGAATATCAAAATTTTACTATTACTGAACACAATGATAAACAGTGGCACAATTTCGTACATTGGTGCTGGCTTATTGGTCTAAAGGTTAAGTGTATGTGTGTGAGACTGATAGGTCCTGGGTTAGAATTGCGCTATCTGGATCGTCCATACGTACTACTGAAGAGTTATATACTAGAACAAAACGGCTATCCAATACTTCCAGGTTTTCGATGGTGTTCTATATTCAATTGACTCATGAATTCAAGTATTATATATTGATTGATTGTCAATTCGATATTAGCAATTCAAGAATTGACATCTAAATAATAGACATTCTTTTCGTCGCATATTACCAACAATCACAATATCTCGAATTGGGCTCTTTTATAACTTCTACAATGAAAAATTGTACATTTTTCCCGAAACTTATCTGAATAGATTATACAATGAATTGACATAATAATCTATTGAAACAAACAAAAAATGAAATAGATCAGTGGTCAAATGGTTAAGTACTCGTGCACGAAACCAGTAGGTCCTGGGTTCGAGTCTCGCGGGGTGCAGGATCGTGGATGCGCACTGCTGAGGAGTCTCATACTAGAACGAACCGGCCGTCCGGTGCTTCCAGTTTTCCATAGTGGTCTAGTTTCAATTGACTCATGATTTCAATCTGTGAAATTTCTAAAAATCTCCACAAAACACATTCTGAAAATAGATCATTTATTGAAATATCTAGATCACTTGACTGGAACAAGTAGTTCAGATATTCATGTAAGCCATTAGTTTCATTCAACATTACTCGTCTATTTTGAAATGATCTTTGTTTCCAAATTCTATAATACAAAAGAAACAAAAAAAAACAAACAACCAATCTATTACGTATTGAGTATATTAATAATCAATAAAATATTGTAACAAAATCAATAATTTTGTGTAGATATGTATGTTTTGTTTGTTTGAGTTTTTGGTTTGTTTCAACATGCTATTCATTATCTTCAATAATCTAATGATTGTAATGATTATAAATAATAATAAATATACTTTATATATTCAATTAAGTTGACCTTAAATTATTGTGTTTTCAGTGTGTGTATATTGAGGAATTCTCTCTCTGTGTGTGTATTTGTGTGTGCATTACCATTTTATTCTCCAAAATAATCAATATTTAAATATATTTTTAATAGTTGAGATGATGAATCAATTGAAGGTAGACCAACATGAAAAACCTGGAAACAATGGACGGTGATTTCGTCGTAGTTTAGGACTCCTTAGTAATGTGCATCCATGATCATATGTCGAGAGATTCAAACACAGGACCTATCAGTTTCGTGCGCTAGCGCTTAACCATTAGACTACTGAGCTGATATTCAACGGTGTTAATGTCTAACTTCAACGGCTGTCCAGTATTTACAAGTTTTCCATAGTAATCTAGCTTCAATTGAATCATCAACTCAACTATTAAAAATTACTAAAATATCCACGAAACTCCTTCTTTTTTAAGTATATATATATATATATATATCTTTTTTCTTAATGTATACAATTGTATTATGACTTAATATTGCATCATAACTACTGAATACTAAGAGGTATAATATAGTATCTATGTTTTCCTTGTATGAAACGTCTTGACAATAAGAATCTATAATTAAACCTAAGATATTCGGACGACTAGCTTTGAACCTTCAAGATTATTGAATTAGTATTCAATGGTTTAAACTTTTGAATTCAATCAGTTAGAGGAATTGAACCGTCAGTTGTTGTTTAATTTAAGTCAGTTTATTATGTGAATATTCACTTTTTCCTCATAGTGAATTATAATTCGATTGTTTACTGTCATAATCAGTATTATTCAAATGGTAACTAAAATATCCGTATGGAAGAAATATAGAGAAATGATTACCAAATGTTTAAGCCATCATCAATTTATTTGCCATTCATTTCTGAAGTACAGATTTATTGAACTTACCTTAATGTCAATCGTCTGTTTGAATGTCTGTGGTAGTAAACGTTTAGTCAAGTCATATCACTAGTCCTTTAACTCTGTACACAAATCACCAGTTCATAATGACAGTAAATATCGATTGACTTAGATTAGTACTATATAACTAAACCAACTTGTATCCATCGATCTGTTAATTGTAAATATCTTGATTCTACAAGATTTTATGCGTGAACAGGATATCTAAGTGGTAATATCTCAGACTATGAAACTGGTTGATACGAATTTTAATCTCATGGGAAGCACCAGTCCTCTCAAGATCATAGATACGCCTAGCTAATGAGTTCAAACGAGCACTAGATCTAGGCTAATCAAAATTTCAACCACCACCTTACATCTCAACATAATTCCCTCTATGTCGAGTCATTTAGATTAATGACCATACTACAACTTGATATATGGAACTCTATCTCATCACGAAGAAGTTGATAAACATGACATCGATCATTACTCGATGATCAATCATTTGCTTTTATTTTACCACAAACTTAAATCAACTGATTGCGTTCTACGATGAAAGGCATCATTTGAATAGAACTGATCTTTGCACACTACTTTAATCAATAATCAAAATAAATACTTTGGTCAGTCTAATAATCTTTCAAAGTTAGTATAAGAATATTATTTTGTTATTGTTATTGTTGTTAAATTGGCTTTATCTAAATTTTCTATCTCAGTATCTTGGACCGTGGTATGAATATCAACCAAAAACCGATAATATTAACAATTCCAATATGAATAATAACACTAATAATGTTAACGATGATACATGTGAAAAATTATTGGAAGGAATTGCTGAAGCCAAAAGCACCATTGATTTATTTTTAAATAATCGATTTGAAGAAGCAAAGAATCGTTTACATATGAAGTAATCGGAATCTTATTTTCATTAAATGACTGTCTCTCTCTCTCTCTCTTATTAAGTACACATAGTGGTATGTATCAAGAATTATCAAATTCTACAATTTTATTTATTCAAGGAATGGCTACAATAGAACAGGTATGTAGTGATACGTCTTCATTATCTGTTGTATGGTATATATGATCAATCAGCTTATTTTGAATCACATATGGTGTTTTAATGGTTGAATTCATGAGTCAGTTGAAGCTACTGAGGAGTCCCAAACTAGGACGAAACGGCCGTCCAATGCTACCAAGTTTTCCATGGTGGTCTATTCAAATTATTACAATATCCACAAAACCCCTATCTGATTATAATCATCATATGGTCATTAGTAACTGACTTCATGAGGTATTTCCTGGAGTTCTAGTGAGAAGCAGTGACTAGTGGAGTTCAAATGGGTCTGTTGTGAAGCAGTGACTCATCGAAGACAGCAGTAGACGATGATGCAATTTCGTGGATTGGTTGAAGTTAGACATAAACACCGTTGGATGCCGGCCGGTTCAGTGGTCTAGAGGTTAAGCGTTCGTCCTGGGTTGGAATCCCGCGAGCTAGATCGTGAATGCACACTACTGAGGAGTCTCATACTAGGACGAAACAGTCGTCCATTGCTTCCAGCTTTTCCATGTTGGTCTAGCTTTAATTGACTCATGAATTCAACTATGAAAATACTATAATATTCGCAAAACAATTTTCTGATTATAAATGTTCTATTGTTTATCAGCTGATATGAACCCATGTTTTGTGAATAAATATTTAAAGGGTGATATTCACGTCAATATTTCTATCAGTTGAAATGAAATACAAGATCATGAAGTGTACTTAGGCTAAAAAGATTATTATTTCTCAAAATCCCAAAAAGAATATCATCAATTCGTTCAATAGGAATAGTTTGTGAGAACTTGGTCAATCATTATTACTTCATTTACAATTCCAATATAGATCTACATTATCATAATCAATCATTTGTCAATAGGCATAAATCAAGTTTTTGAATGTTGACCATCATAGAACAATTTTTTTTACTGTCAAACCTTAAGTTTCCTATAACAAACTATTTCAATAACAAATAAAGTCCTGAATTCGTCCTCAGGAGCTGTAGTGATTGGGCTTTTCTGGGGAGTCTCTTATCATGAGGATAAATTGGTCAAACACATTCTAGTTTCCAGTGTTTGGCTAACTAAGGTTAATTCATGTAAATATTAACTACAACAATTGATAAAATCCCTATTCACTGATAATAGTCATGTGCTCACTTGTAACTGATTCTGATAGGTAACTCCGTAAGTTCTTGCCAAGATTTTATTTATTTAAACACATAGACATTGGTACAAGGAGGCGCAAAATAAATATGCGTCACGTAAATCATTCAATTTGTATGAGGGCTGGGATACTGTCCGGGTGCCCTAACCGAAGCAGGTGGTTTTCTTAGCGGGGTGGGGGGCGAGACAAGTGGATCTCGACCATGTTGTGAGGAAGGCAGTTGCCTACCATTGTGATTGGTCGATCATTCGGTAATATCGCAAGCGGATTTAAGTTACAAATATCAACTAATAGGCCTCGACTTGACAATGTGCAGGTTGACCTCTCGGAGAGATACCTGGGGTTCTTGAGTTTGATATCTCGTAGGATTGTGAATGCTCACTACTGAGAAGCTTCATACTAGACTAAAATAGCTATCCAATGTTTGCTACTTCTTAATTGTTGTCTAACTAAGGTCAATTAACAATGTCAACTATCAATAAATGATATGAGAAGGACTGAAATTGGATAAAAATAAAGTGGTTCGCGCCAAAGTGCATTTTAATAAAATTTAAACAATAGTATTGATACAACCATCACTCATAAATCGTTTATTAGTGAAGAGAGACTCAAACCAAGATGAAACATTAGTCCAATTCTTTCTGATCTCTAGTTTACTTCACTGACAAACAGATCTGATAATCGGCTGCTCTTTGTGTTAACAAATACCATAATCATACATTTTATTTAATGTGCTCTGAGGATAACTTGTACAGGGTAACTGATGCTCTAACTGTTGACGAATACAACTATAAAGAATGTTGGTTTTTTTATCATAAACTGAGATGTACTTGGTGTTTTTTACTTGTATCTTCCCATTGTTATTTAGGACTGAAAGTGATCAGTCTCAAGATACAAGTAATAAAACAACACCAATTGAATTTAAACTTCACCCCATTGCATAAACAGGTGGCTATCAGGACTCAGTAGATAAGTGGATAACGCAATGGCATTTGAAGCGAACGATACTGAGTTCGAGTCCCAAGGTGAACATCAACAAGTCTGTGATGCAGGTACATCCTTCTGACGAGTCTCAAATAGGACGAAGTGGCGCGCGTCCTGGATTCCAATGTTTGCTTAAAAAGCTTGAGATTTATTGTATTATAATGATTGGACTAATCGGAGGAAAAATACAAACTAAAGATTATATAACTTTCGATGCAATCTATTAGGAACTTCTGTTGATTATAACCCATCAATAATGAGGTCTTATGTGAGAATATGTAAATACTGTTGTCCACCAGAGATAGCGCGCTACTCTGATTTACTGAAGTTTGAATTACCATTCTGTGCTTAGATTTTTAAATGTATGTGTGTACTTGTGATTTACGGCTCAAAATTTGTAAAATCTCATAAGACGTTATGCTGAAATTTTACGACCTGGATTAGATTAATTGAAATAGATGGTTTATTGGAGAGCTTCCCATGTCTTTAGAAGGGTCTCATGTAGAGTCACATTCTGGAAAAAAAGCTATTTAGTTTCTTTCTTACTTCAGGGGTATCTAAACCGATGATTCGTACTACACTAAAAATTAATCATCTAAGTTGTAATAGCTTCATATCGCCTTCCTCTTCACAGATCTTTTGATTCATTTAAACATCAGCTTTCTAACGATAAAAAGGTTGTCACTTCTTACTAATGAAAAATCTTAACCCACTCCACTTGGAATCAAGCCAAGAAGTTTCATAAGTCACGTGAAACATCATACATCTATATAATTTAATTGTGAAATCATAAATAGACACTGGTATAAACTTTCAAATTATGATTAACCATCTACCCGGTATTTATCGATTTTCAATAGTTCTTCGGCTGATGTTAATCTGTGATATGATTTAGTAAGAATTCATGACTAGTGGAAAATTTTATAATAAGGATAATCGATAGTTGTTGTATTATGCCAGGAATGAACTGAGATTGACAATATGTACTATTCAATAACAATACATCAGTGGTCAAATGAATAAGTGTTGATTAATTTATTCTTTTGATTCTCATGGAATGGTTCCTTATCAAAAAATGTAAGGATCCAACATCAACAACATCATCATCGTCATCAAATCTTATTGAAAAGTTTCTTATCAAAGTAAAGCAGTTCGACTGGACACTTGTTGTTCTATGTAGTGGGTATTTATCTACAAGATAGTGATTAAGATATAGATATTTTCCAGCAAACTTAGTCTTCTCCTCTATATTTAATAGATGTTTAAGATAAAACTTTTTGAAATTTGACTCTATGATGTTTCTTAGCGTGAAATGGAATATATACATTCTTATAGATTGTTTCATTTTACTACAATTAATACATCTGGATGTTAGAGATTCATAAGTCTAATTCACTATGTGAATGAATAAAATCTGTTGTGGCATAGACCATTGTTTTAGATACTACTCATTAATCACAAATATATCGAAATTACATCATTCATGAACTTTCATGACAATCACAGTAAACCAGAAATTAGAATACAACCATTTTGCCTTCGTATGAGACTCCTTGATCGTATTCACTGAAGACCACAAAAATTAGTATAGAATCAGAAAGTTACACTATCATGGTAGACACATCACTTTTTATTTATTAACTCAGAGCTCAATAGTCAACTCATCAGTTGTGTTGAAAGAAATTCATGTGCTATGTATTAAGTTGATTGAAGTTGGAAATCTGAGGTGTTATATGATGAAATAGGTGTTCTTCAAAAAATCTCTTGTTTATGCTACGCTGAGAATTTACAAACTAGTTAGAAACTATTGTTTATTGGTCTCTCACTTGATGTCTTAACGCTAAAAAAAAGTGCGAATACAACTTTAGTCAACTACCACGAAGCTTTCCTAATAAACATTAAGGTTTAGTTTTCCAAAAGATGAGTGGAAGTCAATCTATAAACAATAATCCATATATACTACAGCTTGATCAGCCGAAATTCCAACACGAATGTTAGCTAAACAGTATCTTTGTAAATTGAATATGAGCAACATAAATCGGTTATTTTCATCCATGATATCTAGTCAGTACAATACTGATATGTTCTAATAACTTTATATTTAGATTCTTAATTCAAGTACATTCAACTGAAAAGTTCCATGTGGGATGAAACGTGCTGACTGCTTACTTAATATACTAAAACCTATGACTATATCGAGGTAATCCGCTTAAGAGTCATATAGGGCAACAAAGATAGATCAAATACAGTTGTGAATAGTACCAATGAGCAAATCATAAATTCCAATACACTAATGTTGAGATACACAGAATAACTCACATCTTCTGACAAAGAAAATGACGGAAAATGTGTGATATTGCACCCGTATATTTTGTAACAATAAAAGAACTCACTGAAGACAATGGTGGGTGTGTAACTCAATTTCGTTGATGCCGGCTGAGTGATCTAATGATTAAGCTCTCGCGCGCTAGACTGATGGGTCCAGGGTTCGTATCTCGCAAGGCGAGATAATGGATGCACAGTGCTAAGGAGTCCCACAATAGAACGAAATGACCGTCCATTGCTTTTAGGTTTTCCATGTTGGTCTAGCTTTATTTGACTCATGATCTCAACCATTGAAAGTAAAAGAGTCGTTGATCATTTATACTAATGAAATCACGTAACAGTTACTAAAATTCTATACACAGATACTTGATAGCGATACAATGCACCAATCATTATGTACTGATTTCATAGGCAAACAATTGACTGTTTTTGTTGGGAAACTAATCAGTATAGCTTGTATGATAGTTCAATCAAATGTTTTCTATTGAATAAACTATCTGTCTGTATATGGTTGCCAATGAATTATCTATGACAAAGTAATCAGTGGATTTAACAGATCAATTTTACTATTTGTTCAAATAACCGTATGTAGTTGGTTTGAAAAAAAACTATTGAGGAATTCCTAGTAATACGTAGGATTAACTCAAAAACAAAATGCTTGATAGTTTGGCATGGGTTGTGTGATACAGTACATTAGGGTAAAATGTTAGACAAAATGAATATACAACTTCTGTTCTCTGAATGTATCAATAATGTGATTACATTGTCAGCGAGATCGGATATTCAGATTTAGTGGTGTTATTTCTGGATAGATGTGGCCTTTTTATTTGTATATTGACATAGTTTATTTGTTTCAATTATATACTATAACAAATATGAATAGTTCGATTTGGAATAAATATCAGAAGGGGTTTGTGTGGATATTAGTTGAGTCAAGTAAACATAGATCACCATGAAAGACCGGAAAGTACTGGACGGCCGTTTCGTCCTAATGTGAGACTCCTATTTGAAATTATCATTTCCAGGGAAGTCCTACTCACTGCCTTCTCGTGACGGGGGAGTTGTTTACGAAATTGAGAGGAAGAAAGGCGAATGTCCAGCGTTTTAACCGGGTTGGTGAACGCGGAGACTCCGTCTCGGGAAGTTGGAAAACCACAAATCCAAACCAATGGTGCGCGTGGGCTCCAGTACCCTGAGGTAACAAATGGCGTATGAACCAATCGTTGGTCACCGGCTACCATGGGACTGCATCTCCTTACGATGCACCACTAGCTTGTGGATCAGACCTTCAGGTCGAAGGCTCTGGATGTGGCCCCCTAAGAAAACCACCTGCTTCGGTTTGGGCACTTGGGCAGTATCACAGCCCTCACACATATCAAATGAGATTTTTGTGGCACAAATGTATTTGGTGCCTTCTTGTACCAACAAAATAAAATAAATCATTTTTAGAATAATGATAAGGATAAAGATTTTTAATTTCAGTCAGTTGATAAATTTTCCACCTTTAACATGGCTCAACTCCATGGATAAAGACTTGGAGAGGGGGAATTTATCTCAACGTAATTGAGTATTAGTCAAAGTAGTTGAACCATGTCAAGAGTTTAATACTTGTCGACAATGATTGAAGTTAACAATTGTGTGCCGTTGAATTTCAACCAAATAATCTAATGGTACAGTGTTTATTATGATAACAGTCGGTTCTAAGTTTATTCACAAGATAGATCGTAGACAACTATCCAACAGTATCTAACTATCAATCTTATTCAAAACCAAAGAAACAAGATCAACCTGTAATCAATATCAAACTTTTCTTTTCTATCTTTTTCTTCTAGGAAAATCTTGAAACCGCTAAAGAACAATTAAAAACAACCCTTAAAGCATGTCAAGCAAATCGACGTAAAGCAGCTATTAGTGAAACATTCACTAAACAAATTGAGAAAAATCGTAACATAATTTATAGTTTATATACAGATGGTAAGTCATTTCATTCATTATTTCTATGAATCAATCAATAATTATTGTTTGTTCTTTTATTATCATGGATTGATATTAACTATGAAATTTAAAGATCATTGGATACATGCTTTATATATGAACATGTAGTGACTTGCTTACTTACTTACTTAAACCTGTTACCCTCCAAAAATGGAAGAGGATAGGCTGTCAACCAGCATTCTCTAATCCAATCTGTCCTAGGCCATCTTTTCTAGTTCTATTCAATTGTTGTTCATTCTTCTCATATCTGTCTCCATTTTCAATGTAATGTGTTTTTTAGTCTTCTTCTTTTAACTTTGGCCTTGAGGATTCGAAGTGAGGGATTGCCTTGTGACACAGTTGGGTGCTTTCCTGAATGTGTATCTTATCAACTTCAAGCGCTTCTTCCTGATTTCTTCCTCTGCTGGGATTTGGTTTGTTCTCTCTCACAGTAAGTTGTTGCTGATAATGTCTGGCCAACACAATTGAAGTGTTTTGCGTAGTCAACTGTTAATATGATGATGACTTTTGTAGTTCTCCAAGTTTTCTCCTCATACAATAGAACTATCTTGACATTTGTATTGAAAATTCTGACTTTGGTGTTAGTTGACAGAGAGGCATTTTGAGTTCCAAATGTTCTTCAGCTGTAAATATACTGCTCCTGTTTGTCCGATCCGCGCCTTCACATCTGCATCAGATCCACCGTGTTCATCAATGATGCTTCCCAGATATGTAAAGCCTTTTACATCTTCTAAATCTTTTCCGTCAAGTGTGATTCGATTGCTGCATGCTGTGTTGTATCGGAGAATCTTGCTTTTCCCTTTGTGCTTGTTGAGACCTACTGCTGTTGAGGCTGCCGCCACACTGGTCGTCTTCCCCTGCATTTGTTGTTGTTGTGTGTGTGATAGAATAGCCAGATGAGCTGAGAAGTCTAGATCGTCCTAGTTGTCCACTGTATCCAATGCTTCACTCCAGATGTTAACATGTAGTATTTCTCAATATTACGCATACATGATTCTAACAAGTATCGAACTTAAGATAATATAATCAAGAGATGATTATGGATATATCTATGACTTATTTGAATTGAATGTCTTTTATTTTAATCAGTTCAATTCCACAGTGTTTTCACGGCGGGATTATAGTTGATGGACAAACCAATCAGATCTACGATAACAGATCTAGGATTTTGGTACGCGATTCATGCACTCATTTGGCTAAATAGAGTTTTGGCATTATAGCTAATGTCACTTCATGATGAAAACCCTGAAATCTAATTCCTAACTTTAATCATCAACTGTAAATGATAATTCAAATCCTTCGCACAGCTTTATAATCCTCATATGATCTTAATGATAAATTGGATACTGTCAAAATCAGTTTATCGTCAATCAAATGTCATTCATAAATTCTAGTCTCATCACATTGTTTTTTTTTTTTGTTTTTTTGTTTCTTCAATTTTCTAGAACAGGCTCATGCTGAACTTTGTTATGCAGAAGGTTTACTTCAATTGGCATTTCTTTCAATGTTACAAGATGAAAAATTAACAAGTCTTATAAAATGTTCTTTGAAAATAAGACAATGTTACAAATGTTACCGGTTAGTTAATTTACAAAATGTAAATGGTAATGAATTGAAGATCATTATCAGTGGGTTATTTACTTTGATTTCTGATGAGTTTTGAATGTTATAATGCTTGGTTTTACTTCGTCTAATGTGATAACGGTTGGTTTTTCAACGTTTACACGTATGAGATGTTAATTTACCTTAGACGTATATCTTCATTAGATTCCTTCCCAATGTTCATTCTACAAGACTTCAACACAACTCAGTTGATCAAGAACACGTGATAAGCCTGACCACAATGTAATTCTATTTCCACACTAAAAATCCGACGCAATCCAACAACAAGGAACAATCAATGATAATAATTATAAGGATAAGGGAATATATAACTCATCTGACATCTATCAGACTATTTACATGTCTGACTAAGCAGAAAACCGATCATTATCATTCTCTCCCACACACCATTCCGATTATTATTAATGACTTAACATATATGGCAGTGATCACCTCTCGACGTCGATATCTTACATAAGCTGAGTGTCTTTCTCGACTTGATTAACTTAACAGCAAAATCTAACCGTGGAAGTGAGTAATGAGGATCTGAGCTTTACTCAAGTGTATTAACCATCAGGAAATAGAGGTTAAGCTAGAATTCCTGTCAATTATTTCCGAAGATATGATATTCACACATGATTTATGCGGTTACTGGCCACCTATATTGAATTGTACTTGGTTTGAATAACAGTTGAAAATAACTCCCAACATCAATTTATTGAATTCCAATTATAGACCGTTGAGTACCAGTTAAGAATTCCGATAAGTTTATCAAGTCTGTTTAAGGCTAATTAGAAAGTGAGAGTTGATGAGTTTATGCTATTTTTGAAAACTCGACCTCATTAACTGGGGGACACAGACGCTGTTATTTGAGATTTGGTTTAATTTACCTTACTTACTTACACCTGTTACTCCTCGTGAAGGAGCATAAGCCGCTCACCAGCATTTTCCATTCAACTCTGTCCTGGGCAATCCTTTCCAGCTCCTTCCAGTTGTTATTCACCTTTTACATATCTGATTCTATTTCACGACGTAGTGTGTTCTTTGGTCTTCCTCTTTTCCGTTTCCCATCAGGATTCCAAGTTACGGCTTGCCTCGTGATGCAGTTTGATGATTCGCGTAATATATGTCCTATCCATTTACAACGTCTTTTCCTAATTTCTTCTTCAGCTGGAAGCTGGTTTGTTCTCTTCCAAAGAAGGCTATTGCGGATGGTATCCCACCAATTTAATTTACCTTAGGGAAATATATCTGTATTTATAAAAGAATTCATTCATATATTGTGTATTCACTCTATCGAATACAGTTTCTTGGTCTTCTGGTTCACATATTAGGCTTGGTTGTTAAACAAACGTTGAATCCTGTTTGATCATCTATATTGGTCTTAAGGTTGTATAGATTTTTATCTTCTATATGATTAAGGTATTCAAGATTGGTCAGTCTTTGAGTAGTAATTAGTGTTATAACCATCTAAACTTTAAGTACTAACCTTATTATATCGGTCAAGACGTGGTTACCAGTCTAATGGCTCAACATTGTGTACACAATGTTGGAATACTATACGGTTTCAAGTAGTCGGATTGATACTCTAGTCTATAAATGTGAACAACAATGAAATCTTGTCATTTTACCAACTACCTGGAACTGCTAAACATCTAAGAGTTTATCATTAGTGTAGGAGTAGATTGGAAGAAAGTTAGGGACGGCCAGACCAAAATGTGACACAAATCCATGAAGTCACTGACAAGTGGACTGAGCTATGTTGGTAGGTATAGACTACCTGGTTGAGATCCGCGAGACGATGGCAACCGATGGTTAGAGACTTTGAATGATATGGCTGAAAATCGTTTACAATGTCGTAGGTGCATCCACTCTTTGTGTTCTTCTAAATTCTAATCTTCTGAATTCTCCATGTCCCTTTTCTTTCTCTTTCCAAATATATTTCACTGGATTATACTGCTTGGATAACATCTTCAAACCCTAATCGTCCCGATTACTCCTTATGCTTTTACTACCTTTACCACTATGAGATTTGAATTGACAATTGTATCTCTGAGCTAATGTGATATGACAACTCGAACTGATATACGTACGTAAGTACGAAGTTCTATGTTGTTGCTGACTGACTGACTGATTGATTAGTGATAACTTCAGATAGGATCAGCAACTGATTTTGCATCTAATACCATGCATCAACTCATCACTAAATGTTATACCATCCAGTACATACAGTATATCATCCAGCACATTTAACGGTGTAGATAGGAGAATGCTATGGAAACTTCTCCGACATTACGGAGTTCCTGAGACGATTTTCAACATTATCTGGAACTCATATGAAGGATTACAGTACACACGAACAAATGCAGATAAAGACAATCAGTGTAGCAACAGTCTCTGCATCAGTAGGCCTCAACATACACAAGGGGAAAACCAAGGTCCTCAAATTCAAAGCGGAGAACAGCAATCCTATCACACTTGATGGGGAAACTCTGGAAGATGTAGAATCCTTCACATAACTGGGAAGCATCATCGATGAACAAGGAGGCTCGGATGCAGACGTAAAGGCCAGGATTGGCAAAGCAAGGACAGCATTCCTACAATTCAAGAACATATGGAACTCAAAACAACTTTCAACCAATATCAAAGTGAGGAGCTTCAATACGAACGTTGAGGCAGTTCTACTGTATGGAGCTGAAACTTGGAGAACTACAACAACTACAATCAAGAAAGTACAAGTATTTTTAAATAGCTGTTTACGCAAGATACTCAACATCCATTGACCGGATACCATCCGCAATAGCCTTCTTTGGAAGAGAACAAACCAGCTTCCAGCTGAAGAAGAAATTAGGAAAAGACGTTGTAAATGGATAGGACATATATTACGCGAATCATCAAACTGCATCACGAGGCAAGCCGTAACTTGGAATCCTGATGGGAAACGGAAAAGAGGAAGACCAAAGAACACATTACGTCTGAAAATAGAATCAGATATGTAAAGGGTGAATAACAACTGGAAGGAGCTGGAAAGGATTGCCCAGGACAGGGTTGGATGGAAAATGCTGGTGAGCGGCTTATGCTCCTTCACGAGGAGTAACAGGCGTAAGTAATTAAGTTAATACATATGAATAATATTCTACATAAATGAAATGATACAATGTTTATATTCCTTTCTTTTTTAATTTCTTATTTCTTATTGTTGTTGTTTATTTATTGACTAGTACAGAATATGTTGGAGAATATTAAAATATCGAAATTGGCAAAATGAAATTAGTAAATCAGCTTTTGAAAGTGGTGTACATTTAGGTGTTGGAGCTTTTAATTTAGTAAGTAATGATATATATTTATAACTCGATAATTTGGTCGATATTGAAATCCGTCGAACGGTCTAGTCATTGAAATATTGATTATGTATTGAATCTATGTAGATGTGAGCAAATAATTTTTGTCATTTTTCCATCCCGGAGTAATTGTACTGTGTTTCTTTGTGGAGTTCGTAATTGTTTGAGGGTATCGGTCGAGTGGGTGATTAGCCCGATCTCTACCATCCGGGTGATCCCTCACGTTACTTTATGAGTCATTCGGCACGACGCGGAAGTGTGAGTCGGGTATTACCTCCCGAGCAAATAATTAGCATGACTAATTAATACATAATACAATTATTGTTTTAACGTTAAGTACAAGATGATATACTTAGTGACTATTACGTCTCTTTATTGGAGTATGTAACACTAATGGAAAGTGGAAAATCTGGTAGCAGATGTTTGGAAAGATTGAATAGAAGAGAATGGAACAGAGAGTAATGGATATGGAAATGAAGAAACAATAAAGTCAAAAACAAAGGACTATTATTATTATTATTACTATAGTTAATATTTTCCGAATCCAAGACCTCACTTACTATGCGATATTAACTAGAGTTTCATCAGTTTACCGGTGGTTTTGTCTTTGAAAACCTACTCGTTTGGGTGTATATATTTTGATTAAATGGATAGATAATCATATAGTCTCATTAGTAGTATCTATAATGACATTGTTTAATTAACGAATCAATTAAAGCTAGACCATCATAGGAAACCTGGAAGCACTGGACGGCCATTTCGTTCTATCATGGGACTCCACAGAAATACGCATCCATGATCCTACTCGTGAGATCCGAGTTTAGGATCTGTCGGTCTGATGCTCGAACGCTTAACCTCTAGACCACTGAGCCGACTAGCATCCAATGGTGTTAATGTCTAACTTCAACCAATCCATGAATTCAACTATTAAATTACTAAAATCTCCAATGAACCCCTTTCTGACAAGAAAAATTGTTTATTGTTATCTGTTCCAAAAGAAATAAAAACTAAATTTATATAATTTTTTATGATCACTTTTTTATAGATGATCTCCATGCTTCCTAGACGTGTATTGAAATTATTGGAATTTGTCGGATTCTCCGGAGATCGTGTATGTTATGAATGATATTTTGTTGTTCTCTCTTTCTCTTTGCTTTTTTTTGTAACTTGATCTTAGTTTTCATGAAGTGTATTTCCTTGACATCTTCATTCGGATTGAATGATAATGTGAATTGTCCAGATTCCAGCTCAATGGTTCTGACAGAGTTGTTAATGCTCATTACCGTAAAATTTTATCTTAACATGAAACAACTGTCAGGTTTTCTGTAATTTCATTAGTTGACATCATGATTCAATTGAAACTAGAACATCATGGAAGACCTGGGAACACTAGACTGCCGTTTCACCCTAGTATGGGACTCCTCTGTGGCAGTGCGCATCCACGGTCCCGCCTCGCAAGTTTCAAAGCCAGGACCTATCCGTCTGGTGCACGAGCGATTAACCACTAGATGGATGCTAACTGCTTAGGAATCTCATACTAGAACGAAACGGCTGTCCAGTGCTTCCAGGATTTCTATGGTGGTCTAGCTTCAATAGACTCATGATTTCAGCAAATGAAATTTCTAAAAATCTCCACAAAACCCATTCTGATAAAAATATAAATTATTAATTCGAAGCTAAGTTGATCAAAATGTGTTTCTACTAGGAATGAACTATGATCATAAAACTGTTTACTTTAACTATCATAAACTCCTATTAAGTAATATAATAAGTGAATAAAAAATTAATTACATTACATTTATATAAATAATAATTACTTACTTACTCTTGTTACCGATGGTGAAGCATAGACCACCCACAATAATTCTTCTTCAAATACCGTCCTGGTCAATCCTTTTCAGTTGTTTCTAGTTGCTATTCATCGTTTTAATGTCTGTTTCCAATTCTCGACGTTGTGTGTTATTCAGCCAGCCTTCCACTTTTCTGTTTCTTTTCAGGATTTCAGGCTAGTGTCTGCTTTGTCATACAGTTTGATGATTTTCGTTATGTATGTGTTATCCATTTCGAGTGTCTTTTCCTAATTTACTCTTAAAATGAAAGTTGGTTTATTCTCTCCCACATAGGAATATCACCTTTTCCTGTCATTAATTGCTATATTCTTTATGTTATTTCATGTGTAATAAAGTAAATTTGAAAGATTGAAGACATCAAGCAACATCCCTAAAACATTAGCCAAATTATTAATATTTTGACTTTGGTCCCTTGATATTTAGTTATCAATGTAATCTATCTAGACTATTATGTAATACTTAAATCAATAGACAAGAGGATATCATATGTAACCGAAAGAAATTGAGTATGTAATCAGTGTACATAATCAAATAATAAAGTAAGGGGCAAGACTATCATTTATGGACGAACCAATCAAATATAAGATAATACGTCTGAGTTTTCGGCGCGAAGTTCATCTATCCATTTGGTTAAATATCGTTTTAGCATTTTAGCTGATATTGGTTCTTGATAAAAACCCTAAATCTAATTCCTAACCCCTAACCATTAACTTTAAATCATAATTCTAATTCTTCACACTGGTTTATAACCCTTATTTAGTTCTAGTTAGTAAGTGGACATCCTACAACAAATGAGACTACTAAGAAGTTCCTTTACTTGTGATTGTAGTAATCAAATGAATTGTGGATCTTGTGCAGATTACCGTCATGATGTTGTCTTTCGATGTAATATGTGCTGAAGGAAGAAGTCTCCTAGAATAGAACTTTTTCCGCTCGATCGAAATTGAGGCAAATTATGATAATTATTGAGAACTGGATAATAAAAGAACTAGTAACACTGACTGCAGCCATGTACTACAATATATACAGATGATTGGAGAGCGTACAGACTCTTACATAGACTTGGTTATATGCATCGTGTCGTTATCCACAAGTAGTATTTTGTGCACTCAACAACCAGAGTGCACACAAACAATATTAAAGTTATGTAGTCGAGGTTGGAAGAGTTTTTGTGACCTTATCATGGCTCCAGAAGCCGATTATTATGAAGCCATATGGATGATTTTCTCTACTGCATGTATTACGATTTTAGAACCTTTGAATCACTTTCTAACTTTGACGAGTTTTTAAACCATGTAAAAGAAGTGTATTCGCTTTAAGTCAAACCCACAATTTTTAGGTCATGCAACAAGAGGTTAACCATAAAAGCCACGGATCCGACAAAAAAATGTGCAATTCTAACTTCAACAAGTTTGTGATGAAGCTCATAGATCAATCATTGCTATTGTCAACACTAGTTTCATCTAAGATATGTCTGAATTCCACAAGTAACAAGTTCTCACAAGAAATGTGGGAACATTTAAAAGGTACTAGTAGAATGGCCAGTTGTAAGTACACACTAATAATTAGTCGCATACTGAAACGAAATATCTATCTAAGGCTGTCTGATTTTAAATGCTATCTCAAGTAAAATCTGAGATGAATACGATCGACACATCACTCGATTTGTTTTATTTGCATAAAATCTTCAAACACGCTAAATGTTTTCATCTTCAATCACCTGTTACACAGAGAGGCTAAATTTCATAGGGCATATTCAATAGTTCTTGGATCTAAATACTTCATCTTACATTTTTTATCTGTTAATGTTCAAAACTGTTTTGAAAAAGAATGATTTCGTTGGAGTTTTGTTCTCTGAGGTAGATGGTTTGGTCGTGGAACTTTCATCGTTCTTCTGAACGACATCATCAGCACAAATTTCAGGTAGAAATGAATGTGTGTGTGTGTATGAGTTTGTTGGTGTTATTGATCAGTTTAATGTTATATCTTTCGACAGGACATCATTTCATTTTGATTATATTACACTTCATTTTCTATGTATTCAGCAATTCGGTTTAGAACAACTTAGAATGGGTGCAGGAATGAAAGATTCATTACGTGGTCCGTTATGTGCTCTATTATTATTAGCATATGATTTATATGCTACTCATATGTTAGGTAAGTAATATTCTAACATAATAAAAAATTTTATTGTCAACATTGAATAAGTAAAATTTATTTCCCTCTTGATAACTAGACAATTATAATGATGCATCTAATTAAAATAAACATCAACAGTGAGGAGAAGTTATTGAGTGAGTGAAACGAAGTATCTTAAATAGTTGCATAGGAGTCAACCACTGGTTTACATAATAAGGTAATTGAATGCACTGAAACTAGGTATATCTGTGCTGAAATTTACTTTTGAATAGTCACATATATTTATGTATAGAAAATAATGTAAGTAGATTAGCTGAATTAAAAAAACGGCCATTCTGCGATTAATAATACAGGTTAAAACCTTCATTTGAATATCTACAAAACTATCTCTTCATTTATTTTAATAGACTTTACCGTATGGTAGTATTATTCTCACCCAACTAATTAGCGGAAGTCTTTTGACTCTTCAAGATAGGACGAGAACCTTGCAAAGAGAGTGGAACTGGAGCATTGAAGAAAGCAAAGTAAACGCATACTTTATAGTTTACTCAGTAGTTTTTACGTGTAATTAGGGATTTCCACATCTGGAGTGCAGGAGGATGCGTTACAGTCCACAATGGTCTGTAGTGTAGATGGATAAGTTATAGTTTCCACTTTCCTGTCACTTTTGGAATCTTGTAAAGCATTTTAAACTTGTGAAGAGCTATAATGAATACGCTATTATGGAATATGGTTCTATCGCAAGTGTATGTTACACATATCTATAGAATCCACATATCGTTGATACCTACATCTTACAGTACACACATTCACATAGGTGCAAGCTGTCTAAAGTATATGTCACATGCATATATAGAATGCATAAATCAAGGCCTATACACTCAATGTTACACACATAGGGATAGATGCTCCCACTCGCAAGTATAAGTAACTTAGTTATATAGTATACACACAGGTATAGATGCGATGACCTCAGTCTATAGCCTAGTCGCTTCCAAACACTGAATGAATATCAAGTAAATAAATCAATTCGGAAATAATTCGTCATGGACGATATTTTTTCATCACTTTCATACCACCAGTAGTTTTAGTATCGACTCGTAAGATCTCGTCTCGGCAAAGTTTATGACCTTGGCGGAAATCTATGGTGAAATGGTAAGCTGATTATAATTTTTGAGTATGACCCATGACACTGTCTGACATGGATCATCATTGAGTAATTAATGCAGTAAAAAAAACATACGATCTAAGAAAACGTATTCTTTTGACATATCTGGGGTAGGACATAACGTATCTCAAACAGTAGGTATTTGTAACCAGATGTGATTACCTATAATACCATTGATGTGTTTGATGTGTAAACTTAATACATTCAGTTAGATATAACAAGTTTTATCGCATGAACAAGTTAGAATATGGCCAATATATACAACATAAATACTGTTATATCCCGATGAGAATAATGAATGGTAACTTTTGGAATCTATTTATGGACGTGTATTTCTATTGTATAATTATTAAGTAACTAAACTATTCATATTCATGTTCCTCTTATTATAAGCTTTATTTTGATCTATGAACTATTATTATACGACTTACCATTCTTGAGTTATACGTAGTCAATCAATTACTATCTCCCACATTCACATCCACTTTGGGCTCGACTTTGTACAAATGTTATTTCCTATTTTATGGTACGCTTGTGATAAACGATTCATATATCAAAGGCTGAGATTGGTGTTCTCGACTTAACTGGTTGAGCTAGTCAAGAAGCAAGACCATGAAGGACTGTAGACTGCTCGTACGTGTTTTATACGTCATTGTTTCGATCGATAATTCATTGCTCTCTAATTGGCTGTATCATCACGTTATCCATTACCAGGGCACACAGGTCACAAGTGATAACAAATACAGCGAGATGAAATTAACATGACAACTAACAGATTAATAGAAGTTATGACATTATCATCAATGGTAGTAGAGTAACAATATAACTCAAGAAGTAAGAATACCTTTATGATGTACTAAGTTTAAAATAATTTTACAACTTAAGATTGAATTTATCCACCCTAATATGATCCATTCCAAGTCTTGTAACTTAACATCTTTATATATATATCAGTGACGATAATTGTGCTGATCTAAATCAAAGGGTTTACACTGATGAATATAACACATTTCAACTTCTTTCAAGAAGTAAAATAGATCAATATCATCACTTGATTTAATCATCTCTGACTTCTATTCAATTCACTCTTACAACAGAAATTACTGTACATTGACTTAGTTAATTATGTATAAAGATCATTTGCACAATTGAATGACTTTAATTATATAACCAATTGAAAACCATTACATTTTAGAATAAGATTTTAATCAAATTGGTTCTATGTATACAATTTATATACATTTGTAGGTGACAGTGTTGTCAGTGTATGTAAGTTAAATGATTTTAATGATTATGATCTTTTTATTGATTGTTTATTGAATATTATAATGAACCGAGAACATCAAGTGGGGACTAATCGAATGTATTTGAATACAATTTTACACAGAGAGAGTATCTTAGTAGTATCTAAGATGCATACAGTAAATACTTTATTTCATTCAATCAATTGTCTTAGACTTCATTGTTTATTCATCTCTACACCAATCATTCTTTGTTCTCATTCTCTTTTCTTCGATTTCTTTAACCTTCTGCCACCAATCATTTCACTTTCGATTGATGATACTTACTACTTATATCTGTCAATATCAGTAACACTATTAAAAATCAAGCATTAAAGAATAAATATCTCATTTTAGCTTGAGACTTGTTCACAATCTGTACGAAAGAGATTGAATTGAAATTGAACTAAGTTTCAGAGTTAAGGGTCATATCTTTAAGTTATTGTATATAATAGTTCAGTTAGTGATATTAAACTTTGATTAATTTACAATGAAGCGTGGCCATCATCTACTATCCATCATATTCTACTACTATTCTCTCATGATGTCTTATGATAACTTCCAAAAATCTATTTCATAGTTAGGAATCATGTGGTAAATTTGTATCATTATTAGTTTATACTAAAAATTGGTTTTCTGCTGATCATAATAACTTTTAGAAAGCTTATGAATTAATCCATTTAGGTCGAAGAACACATATTCACCAAAAGTATCTACCATCTCATTAGCAGTATATTCTTGTGTTGATTAAAGATGGATAGTGGATAACAATGGAATCCAGGACTCGTGTTTCGTCCTATTTATGACTCGTCAGCTAGATGTACCTGCATCGCAGAGTTGATGTTCACTCAGTATCGTTCGCTTCAAACTCCATCGCTTTATCCACTAATCTACTGAATCCTGATTGCCACCTGCTTGTGAAATAGGGTGAAGTTTAAATTCACTTGGCGTTGTTTTACTTAAGTAGAACCTGCGATGCACTTACATTCAGCTGATAAGTCCCCAATAGGACGAAACGCGCGTCCTAGATTCCACTGCTAGTCACTATCTATCTTTGCTTAAGAAGCTTATGACTTAAGGCTATATCAAGGCAATGCACACAGAATGCACATATGCCAACATGAAAATGATCAATTTCATATCTAAATAACAATCAAAAGATACAAATAAAACAACACCAAGTGAATTCTTGTATTGATTAGTTTATATACTTGCTAAAAACTCTGTTCAATGACATTTTGGTGTATGCTACTTATTTCGACAGACATAAGTATTATGTAACACCACTTAGAAATGGAATCCCTAGTAGCACAAGGTTAAAAAGATCGAGTTGAACAGAATAATAAAAGAAATATAGAAAATCATGAATTAGAAGAATCATATAGAATCTGAAGTACAATTGATGGAAGATTTACAATTGAAGTATTTATTCTATGATTTTTATAGTTCATTAATGAACTCCATAGTTTTATGTTAAATAGTAAATTGGTTATAAAGAGATGGTTGGAGGTAGTCAACAGGAAACCCTTGGCACTTGTCAGCAAGGTGTACCAGTAATCTTGAGGGAACTGGTGCTCCCTGACGGATTCGATCCCGTCTCACCCAGCCTCACAATCAGCTGCCGGACTTGACACACATGACATTGATCACCACTCAGTGATCAATCAATTGTGATTACATCTCAGTCCTACAGGAGGTCGCTGACCGGATAGCCCAGTGGTAACGTCTGATTGTGAAGCTGGGTGACATGGGATCGAATCCATCAGGGGACATCAGTTCCCTCAAGAATGCAGGTACACCTTACTGACGTGCGCCAAGTAGCAAGAAAGAAATTATTTAATCATTCTTATTGCAGTAAATTTTATAAAAGTTTTATTGTCAGATGATTTAAGATAGACTGGAAGAAACTATAGATCAACGTTTTGTATTAGATAGGACTGATCAATAATGATTACCATAAATTTTGAAGGAACTAATTCTACCTGTTAAAATCGAACAAGAACCTTTCTTATTTATTCATGTACATCATATCTATTTTGTTCCTAATATGTTGAAAAAGATCACGTTTAAATGATTATTAGTTACTTACTTACTTACTTACGCCTGTTACTCCCAATGGAGCATAGGCCGCTGACCAGCATTCTCCAACCCACTCTGTCCTGGGCCTTCTTTTCTAGTTCCATCCAATTCTTGTTCATTTTTCTCATGTCTATCTCCAGTTCTCGGCGTAATGTGTTCTTTGGTCTTCCTCTTTTCCGTTGACCTTCAGGATTCCATGTGAGGGCTTGTCTTGTGACGCAGTTCGGTGCTTTCCTCAATGTGTGTCCTATCCACTTCCAGCGCTTCTTCCTGATTTCTTCCTCCACTGGGATCTGGTTTGTTCTCTCCCACAGTACGTTGTTGCTAATAGTGTCCGGCCAATGGATCTGAAGTATTTTGCGTAGACAACTGTTAATAAACACCTGTATTTTCTGGATGATGGCTTTTGTAGTTCTCCAGGTTTCTGCCCCATACAGTAGAACTGTCTTGACATTTGTATTGAAAATCCTGACCTTGGTGTTGGTTGACAGTTGCTTTGAGCTCCAGATGTTCTTCAGTTGTAAATATGCTGCTCTTGCTTTGCCGATCCGCGCCTTCACATCTGCATCAGATCCACCCTGTTCATCAATGATGCTGCCCAAATATGTAAAGGTTTTTACATCTTCCAAATCTTCTCTGTCAATTGTGATTGGATTGGTGCATGCTGTGTTGTATCGGAGAATCCTGCTTTTCCCTTTGTGTATGTTGAGACCTACTGCTGCTGAGGCTGCTGCCACGCTGTTTGTCTTCTCCTGCATCTGTTGTTGCGTGTGGGATAGAAGGGCCAGATCGTCTGCGAAGTCTAGATCATCCAACTGCATCTTAGATGTCCATTGTATCCCGCGCTTTCCTTCAGACGTTGACGTCTTCATGATCCAGTCGATCACCAGGAGAAAGAGAAACGGTGAGAGTAAGCAACCTTGCCTAACACCGGTCTTCACTTCGAACGACTTTGTCAACTGTCCTCCATGCACAATTTTGCAGTGTAATCCATCATATGAGTTCTGTATGATATTGACTATCTTCTGAGGCACGCCGTAGTGTCGAAGAAGTTTCCATAGTGTTGTTCTGTCCACGCTGTCAAATGCCTTTTCGTAGTCAATGAAGTTGATGTAGAGTGATGAATTCCATTCAATTGATTGTTCCACAATGATCCGTAGAGTTGCGATTTGGTCTGTACACGATCTATCCTTACGGAATCCTGCCTGTTGGTCTCGAAGTTGGGCGTCTACGCAGTCCTTCATCCTGTTTAACAATACCCTGTTGAAGACTTTTCCCGGTATAGAGAGAAGAGTGATGCCCCTGTAGTTATCACACTTGCTGAGATCGCCTTTCTTCGGTATTTTGATCAGAAGTCCTTCTTTCCAGTCTGTTGGTACTTGTTCCTCATCCCAAATCTTATTGAAGAGAATGTGGAGTATCCTTGCAGTTACCGCTACGTCTGCTTTTAGTGCCTCTGCCGGGATGTTGTCCGGTCCTGCTGCTTTGCCACTCTTGATTTGCCTGATGGCCATGCTGATTTCTTCAATTGTTGGTGAGCCAACATTGATTGGGAGGTCCGTGGGTGCTGCTTCGATGTTGGGTGGGTTCAGTGGCGCTGGTCGATTCAAGAGTTCTTTGAAGTGTTCTATCCACCTGTTTTGTTGCTCTTCAATGTGGGTGATTACCTTGCCTTCCTTGCTTTTCACTGGTCGTTCTGGTTTGCGGCGATTTCCAGAGAGCTTCTTTGTCGTGTCATACAATTGTCTCATGTTTCCTTCTCTTGAAGCCTTTTCCGCCGTCGTTGCTAAATCTTCCACATATTTACGTTTGTCGGTTCTGATGCTCCTTTTCACTTGTTTGTTCATTTCCGTGTATTCAGCTTGTGCCTTAGCTTTTTCTGCTCTTGTTCGGCTGGTATTGATCGCTGCCTTCTTGTTTCTTCTTTCTTGAATCTTATCCAGTGTATCAACAGTGATCCACTCCTTGTGGTGGTGCTTCTTGTGACCCAGGACCTCATGACATGTTGAAGTGATTGCCTCTTTGATCCCCTTCCAGTTGCTCTCCACAGTAGTTCCTTCTCCATTGAGTAGATCATGAAAGGCCTGGAACTTGTTGCTGAGGTCTATCTTGAATTTGTTGAGTTTGTTAGTATCCTGAAGAAAGGCCGTATTGAACTTTTGTGATACTGTCTGCCCGGTTGTCCACTGCTTCTTGAGTTTCAATTTCATCTTGGCGACCAGTAAGTGATGATCTGATGCTATATCAGCTCCTCTCTTGGTTCTCACGTCCTCTATAGTCCTCCTGAACGTTTTGTTGATGCAAATATGGTCGATTTGGTTTTGTGTAGAGTGATCCGGTGAAGTCCATGTGGTTTTGTGTATGCGTTTATGTGGGAATACGGTGCCGCCTATGACCAGCTTATTGAAGGCACATAGATTTGCAAATCTCTCACCATTTTCGTTTCGTTCTCCCAGTCCGTGTCGTCCCATGATGTCTTCATATCCAGTGTTGTCCGTTCCAACCTTGGCGTTGAAATCTCCCATCAGAATGGTCAGGTCCTTTGTTGGGCACTTCTCGACGATTGACTGCAGCCTATTGTAGAATTGATCTTTAGCGTCTTCATTGTAGTCGTTGGTAGGCGCATAGCATTGGATGATGTTCATTGAAATGCCCTCTTTCTTTGTTTTGAAGGAGGCTTTGATGATCCTTGGTCCATGAGATTCCCATCCTATAAGTGCATTTTGCGCTTGTTTAGACAGCATCAATGCAACTCCTTGTGTATGTGGTGCATTTTCTTCTTCATGGCCGGAGTATAACAGGAGCTCTCCTGTAGTTAGTCGTTGTTGTCCAACTTGTGTCCAATGTGTTTCACTGATCCCAAGTACCTCTAGGTTGTATCTTCTCATTTCTGCAGCAATTTGGAAGGCTCTTCCGGTGTCCCACATTGTACGAACATTCCATGTACCTAAATAAATGGTTGCTCTGGTTGTCAGAAGGGGCATCGGCCTCGTAACTTCCGAAGGAATTCGGCTTTCATCATGAGGCGTCATAATTCTTCTAAATGAAGACCTTCTGACTCCCAGGGCAGAGTTTAAAAGGTTTGAATAATTTTTTCTGGTTAGCGTTTTTTTAGCGAGTTAGTTTTCTACGGGATGGGGACGCTAACCCCATGCCCAACCCTCCTCCTTTATCCGGGCATGGGACCGGCAGTAGCCCCCGGAGGGACTCCAGGCGGAGTTGATTATTAGTACAGTTAATATATAAGATATTTGTGAGACTACCCCCAGAATGTCATGGTACGGCCGAGAGTGGGGAGATTCAGCTCTCCTTTTCCAAATGCTCTCACAAGGCCATGTGTATACAACCACTAACAGACATCTTACTCACTGCTTTTTTACGACACCGGTGTTGTTTACAAAATTTAGAGAACGAAAAGTGAATGACCGGCAGTTTAATTGGGTTAGTGCACACGAAGGATTCACCTAGAGGAGTTGTAAAACATTTATTCCAAACCAATGATGCACAAGGGCTCGAGGATCCTGATGGAATAAATGGCGTATGAACTAATTATTAGTCAATGGCTACCTTGAGACTGTATCTCCTTACGTTGCTTCACTGCTTTGTGGATTTTACCTTTCGGTCAAAGGATCGCGGAGTGACTCTTTAATAAAACCACCTACCTCGGTGTAGGCACCCAGGAAGTGACCCAGCCCCCATATAAATCGAATGATTTATGTATGGCATAACTATTTGGTGTCTCCTTGTATCAATGTTTTTGTGTTAAATAAATAAAATATATATAGAACAATTTCACATAGATCACATAATAATCTTTGGAAATTAAAATATTTATCAGATTTGATCATGTTAAGTCTAAACTATTCAGTATATGTCTAGTAAATAACACGATTTCGTTCAATAGGTAGAACTGTTCATTAGAAGTTATAAATTTATTTAACCTTATAAACACTGGTACAAGGAAGCGCCAAATAGATATGTGACACTTAAATCATTCGATTTATATGAGGGCTGGGATACTGTCCGGGTGCCCAAACCGAAGCACATGGTTTTCTTAGAGGGTAACACCCAGAGGCTTTCACCTAAAGGTCTAATCCACAACGCAATGGAGCAACGTCAGGAGATGCAGTCCCATGGTAGCCGGTGACCAACAGTTGGTTCATACGCCATTTGTTCCCTTAGGATCCTGGAGCCGCAGTGAACAACTGGTTTTGAATCAGGATTTCCGAACTCGTCTAGGTGGGTCTTTTATATCTACTAATCCGGTTAATGCGTCGGACATTCGCCTTTCCTTCTCTGAATTTCGTAAACAACACCCCTGCTATGAGAAGTCAGTGAGTAGGACTCCTCTGTCATTGGTTGTATACACGTGGCCATGTGAGCGCATTTTGAAAGGCAGAGCTGACTCACCCCATTCTTGGCCGTATCAAGGTATTTGGGGGCGAGAATTATAAAGTTTTGATTCATAACAAACTATAATTAGTTATTAATCCTAAATGATAATTATTATTCTTTGTTTATTGGAAGAATTTGTTTTATGCAATTGTTATTCATTACAGCTGACCAATTATTGTTGCCAACATCCTTAATACAGTTTTTTTTGTAACAAAGATTGTGAAATGAAAAGAACGAAACAAATTCGTTACACAACTTAATTGTATTCCTGTTGATGTCATCCATTTCACATCATTCGAATTCGATTTCTCCAACGTCTTATAAATGATTGGCTTATAATGATGAAGTTACTTCTATTAATTTATGAAATCATTAAGAGTTCGATATCAATTAGAAACCAGCAAACAATGCGCAGCTGATTCTTCCGAGTATTAAACTACTCAGTTGTACACACCTACAACCTCATAGAAGATTAAAATCGGCTAGCAGTTTATCTTGAGAATATTCAGTTATTATCTCATGGTTTACTTTTATAACTCTGTCTCTATGTGGTTAAACCCGACAGATTGAGACTACGTATTGGGATGCTGAACTTAATCATTAGGGAATAGACGTTTATCATTATTATTGTTAGTATTAGTATAACGGATTCATGGTTTGGTCGACTGAACTATCCAGTTCAGAGAACAAAACTCCACGAAAATCATCCACCTAAGCTATAAATCTTCACCATCATTCATGAAGATTGATGAATAAAAAATTTCGTTAGCTATGCGTTTACATTATGTAACAATTTAGTCTTGAAATTCAAAGAATAATAGTTTTATATCATTAATAAAAATGAAGTATTAATCAAATTATTCTTCAATCATTTCTTTAAGCTTCTGAACAACCAGAACATATGAAAGAAGCTCGTGAATTATTAGATCATTGGTCTGTTGTATATCCAAATAGTGCTATATTCTTATTATTATCTGGTCGTTTAGAAGAAATATCTGGAAATTTACATCAAGTAAACTATTATACTTTTAATATCAGATAAGTTTTATGGATATTATAGTAATTTCAATGGTTAAGATCATGAGTCAGTTGAAGCTAGATCACCATGGAAAACCTGGAAGCACTGAACGGTCGTTACGTGGATGTGCACTGCTGAAGAGTCGCACACTAGGACGAGACGGCCATCCAGTGCTTCCAGGTTTTCAATGGTGATCTAGCTTCAACTGACTCATAATCTTAACCATTGAAATAAAAAAAATTACCTCTATGATCCTGTCAAAGAAATGTGAAAGTTTTACAGCTTTGATTGAAATATCTTACAAATTATTGATCAATAAGTAGTGAACAATCGCAAGTATGTCGAATCCCACTTAGTGATAATTGGATATTGTTAGAAATGTTTCGAACTTCATAAAAACTTTATACGATCAACTATTTAACAAGCCTTGTTAATCGGATGAATAACAAATTACAATCTAAACTTGATCATTACACTAGTTTATCATCATTAAGGTTACTAATCAGTAGTAGATTACATGAATCTTCAAATCATTTCATACAACCTTAAAATAGTACAAAGTGATAAATCTTCTAATTGAACGCTTGAATCGATTTTCTCAGCTCTATTAGTAATTTCAAACGAAATCCATATGACAATTTAAGTATGAGAAAACAAAAATGGCTTGAAATGTATAAAGAGCATTTCAGATAGCTTTTTGGGCTTCTGAAAGAATTTGTAATCCTACTAAACATAGTAGCAGGACAAGATGATTATCCAATTAGAATTTTCATACATGATTTTTCATTTTCTAAATGCGAAGGTCCATCGTTTTGAGTATAAGTGATAAACGTTTCCGACAAAAACAATCAGCGACGACCAGATATAACAAGTAAGCATTTGATTCACAAGTTATAACAATTGACGACAGACATTTCGGAACAGATTAGTTTCTAAGAAAGTTCTATTCAATAATGATTAGATCAGTTGTTTTCTAGTGTTGTTTAAGATCCAATTAGGTCTTTTATTTCGAGGAATACTCTAGGTCACTTCCACTTATTCAATATTTTCATTATTTTAAAGGCTATCACATTATTTCAACGTTCAATAAATTCACAATCTGATTGGATACATTATCATCATCTATGTTATTGGGAATTAATATGGTGTTATGCGTAAGTTTACTTGATTACTTATAAAGAATATGTTACTTGAATAGAAATTGAACTTGCTTTGCAAGATCATAATTACTGATTAGATCTCTTAATACTACAGCTCTGGTTGGTGTGAAACTGATAAAAGAAATATTTCCCCCCCCCCACTGTTTATTATTTACTTTAATCCATCTTTAATAGGATAGTTTTTGATCTACTAGGGGATAAATATTTTTAACAATGAACTGATATTGAAAAACATTTGATGTTTAGGCTTAAATTTCAATCAATCTTTGTTACAATGTATCAATGCTAAATGTATTTACATACAACGATAGAATGATTCAGTAGGGTGATAAAATATATGTTCTGAATCTTATTGAAAATCACAATCATTGGTATACCGTAGAATCGAGCTCAGTGGTCTAGTAGGTTGAGCGTTCGCGCGCGAGACTGAAGCCCCTGGGTTAGAATCCCGCGAGTGAGATCGAGGATGTGCACCGCTGAGGAGACCCACAATAGGACGAAACGGCTCCTACGTTTTTGATGGTGGTCTAATGTGTATCGGTTCATGATCTAAATATTGAGGGATCGTCAGTTAGATGTTAGCAGATCAGTCAATCGACATCTAAATAATGTACATCATTGGTATCTATAACAGTTTTGTTATTATATATCGATGAATGGTAACTTTTGGAATCTATTTATGGACCAATACTAAACGTTTATTTTTATCGTGTAGTTATTAAGTAACTAAACTATTCATTATCATGTTCCTCTTACTATAAGCTTTATTTTGATCTATGAACTATTATTATACGATTTACCATTCTTGAGTTATACGTAGTCAATCAATTACTATCTCCCACATTCACATTCACTTTGGGCTCGACTTTGTACAAAAGTTATTTCCTATTTTATGGTACGCTTGTGATAAACGATTCATATATCAAAGGCTGAGATTGGTGTTCTCGACTTAACTGGTTGAGCTAGTCAAGAAGCAAGACCATGAAGGACTGTAGACTGCTCTTGTGTGTTTTATACGTCATTGTTTCGATCGATAATTCATCGCTCTCTAATTGGCTGTATCATCACGTTATCCATTAACCAGGGCACACATGCCAACAGTATAATAAATATGTTAAGTTAATTAACTATTGACTAATAACTTGATGACATTGTATAATAGTGAATAGTAGAATAATCTCCATTTTTGATCAAGAATAAAGTTAGTGATGCTGATTGTTAAATTGATCAATCTGCTTTTAGCGTACAACATAATCTTTCATGAATTTTCAAATGATTAGTTTAATCAAATAAAGAGAATATGTTTATGGTTAATTCGTTTATTCAATTTTTTGAATATTCAGTAAATGAATTTAATGGTAATAGTTGACTCAGTCAGCTACAACGTAGGATCAGGCACATATATATGCATCGGTCCAAGGTGCAATAACTCATTAGCACAGCAAGATGAACACTAGATTTAGGATGTAAGCATGATCGAATATGAAGTCGTGAATAGGGAACACATTCAGTAACATACACAATATTGTAATGACGATAATAACATCTTTATTTCTATCTACCTTCTTTGAAATTTGTATCAAAAGTTTGATAACCTTTGTATTATTGAAAGTTTTGTGATCGATTAGGCTATAAAACTCATCGATTTAATATGTAGTACAGACATTTCAAGCCGTTGCTTATTTTTGGAGTAACTTGTAGAAAGACTAGAGAAAGGTAGATCAATGCAAAGTTATAGAACTGAAACCAGTATATGATGCAAACAATTGGTATTAAAGCTGACTTTGTGTTAAAAACAAACTTGATATCAGTATCCCGCTCGCGGTATTCGAACCCAGAGCCTTCAGTCTCGAATTCCGTGAGCGGGATCGTGGATGCGCACTGATGATGAGTCCCACAATGCGACGAGATGGCCGTTCAGTGCTTCTAGGTTTCCGACGCTGGTCTAACATCAATCGATCCATGATCTCAATCACAAACTTGATGTCATTTTCGTACTTTCCATGACAACAAATATTTTACTATATAAACAATTGAATTGATAAAAATCAAGCAAATACTGCTTGGTTAGTAAGCAGTGACCAATGCCATGATAATCTTATCCTTAGAATTCTATGGAAAGTATCAAATTTCGGCAAATAAAAGATACACTTCAATGACTAGTTTCAACTAACAGAAACCTGGGTTAATTTGGATCTCCTAAATTATCACTTTCAAATATTCTTCTTGGAAAAAAAACCTGGTTATTCAAATGGTTGAAAGCAGGACAACTTCATGTTATTCATTGTATTTCATATTTACAGATTACAAGCAGATTGGCAAAAAGCAATTTTATACACAGAGAAATTAGCATTAGAAAGTCGATGGAGTCAAGCATCTTATAGATATATGAAAGCAGCTTTCCTTTTACAAAGTATAGAAGATCGTACTGCTTATGAAATGAAAAATCATGATGGTGTAATTGAAAAACCACAAGAAGTGGTTGATCACTTATTAACGTAAGTTATTGATATCAAATAGATTCTTTAGTTAAACACATTATCCAAGAATTTATAGGCTCTCTGATTTGATAAAAATGGATAATGGTTAACAGTAGAATACAGGACGCCCGTTTCGTCCTATTCAGGTCTCGTCAGCTGGATGTACCTATGTCTCAGAGTCGATGTTCACTTTGGGACTTGAACTCACCACCGTTCATTTCAAACATCATCTCGTTATCTATTTAGATACTGAGTAATTTTGTAAATTACATTTCATTTTGTCAACTTTAAATAAATGCTCAACTTAATCTTATACCAATAATCAAGTTCAAATCAAGTTTTGATTCAAAGTATAGAAAACCTTAAAAATGAATGAAATAGTTTATTTTCTGGTCAGCGAGTTAGTTTATTCACTGGATGGGGTTGTTAACCCCATGCTCAACCTTCTTCTTTTACCCGGACTTCGGACCGGCAATAACTCTGGAAGAGCTACAGGCGAAGTTAATGAATGAAATAGTAACCATCTATTAAAATCATTTAGTTTTCTTCATTTTCTATCCATTTTAGTTAGAATAATAAAACTTGATAACCTTTTACATATATTTAAAGATCTTTACTGATAACCATTTTAATACAGATAAACTATGATGATTGTACTAATATTCATGAGATGAAATGGGAATACTATGTCTATCCTTATCATTTCTCTTATATTAGGGACTAGTACTGATGTGAACAGAACGAACGGAATACGATAACATGAAACATCATACTTACTTAATTACGCCTGTTACTCCTCGCGAAGGAACAAAGGCTGACTACCAGCCTTTCCGTTCAACCCTGTCCAGGGTTGTCCTTTCTAGCTCTTTCCAGTTCTTATTCATCCTTTCCATATCTGCTTCCGATTCTCGACGTAGTGTGTTATTTAGCCTTCCTCTCTTCCGCTTCTCTTCAAGATTCCAAGTCAGGGCTTGCCTCGTGATGCAGTTTGATGATTTGCGTAGTGTATATCCTATCCATTTCCAACGTCTTCTCCTAATTTCTGCTTCAGCTGGAAGCTGGTTTGTTCTCTCAAACGGAGGGCTGTTGCTGATGGTATCCGGTCAATAGATGTTGAGTATCTTGCGTAGAGAACTATTTATAAATACTTGTACCTTGATGATGGTTTTAGTAGTTGTGCAAGTTTCAGCTCCATACACTAGAACTGCCTTGACGTTTGTATTGAAGATTGTGACTCTGATAACGGTTGACAGACAGTTGTATTGAGTTCCATATGTTTTTGAATTGTAGGAATGCTGCCCTTGCATGAAACATCATAGTAATATGTTAATATACTGACTGAATTAAGAATATATATGGACAGTTTGACTGAAGCTTACTTATTTAAATATGATAGGTACAACATTAGTTAGTTATTACAATGATTCACTAAACTTCTTCTTGATTTAATAATGTTTTATGACAGAATTCGAAAACTCCTAAAAATAAAGATAGTATCACTACTCATAATTGATTGATCACTAGGTGCGAATCAATGTCATGTATGTCAGATCTTTCTTAGTGTAGATCGAATGGTATCAACCAAGTTGCAATGTAACCACTAGTGTAGATGACTTGACATTGCGTTCACTATGTTGGGATAAGATATGCTTTGAGGGAGTCAACAGGAAACCCTGGACCCGGGTTTCGTGCTATCTGGCACACATTAGCAAGGTGTACCTGTAATCTTGAGGGAACTGGTGCTCCCTAACGGATTCGACCACGTGTGACCCAGCTTCACAGTCAGAGATTGTACCATTGGGCTTTCCTGGCCGTGACTGACCTTCTGTAGAACTGAGATGTATTCATAATTGATTGATCACTGGGTGGTGATCAATGTCATGTGTGTACATTGTGTTTCACTACTGATGGTGTTATACATTGGGTATGGGTCGTATAACACAACGACAATTACATTTGTCTGACCGTTTTCTTACGGTCCAGATATTCATGACAGAAAAATTGATTTCTACTTTAAAATTAGTTTAATACACATGATGTATCTAATTGTGTCTGTTTTTACTCACTGACCAATCACAACTAACATTATCTCGATACATCAGATCACTTTGTTATTGATAGTGAATACCATCCTATAGTTCAAGAATTTTGTCTGTAGCATTAATACATTCCACGTAGTAGTCAAGATTAATGTCTGATGCTATAAACACTCTTATGTAGTGAATGAGAAGACAAGTGCGAGACAATCGAATATATTTGAATACACAAATTACAGAATCTCTTAGTAAAATCTGGGAACCATACAATAGATACATCATTTGCAATATGTCAATTAATCGTCTCAAACTTCATTGTTCTTTCGTTTCCACATCAATTATTCGCTGTTCTCGTTCTCGTTTGTTCGATCTTTTTAACCTTCTGCCATATCTAGAGTTTTTGTTGAGATAAAGTCGATCAAGAAACGTTTACATCATGTATTATTATCAATCGAAGAAGCTCTTAAAATTGAATATTAGACATTTATTCTTTCCTTGTATAATTGATCTTCGAGCATTATCAAGAATTAGTTAAACAATACCATTGAATTTTGTAGCAGCTCTTTAAAGGTACGAATGTTTTGGATTTTATCACTGAAAGGTTTGTAAATATGAACTATTGCTGATGAATTTTAAAGCGAAATAAAATGTCGATGCAGTACTCCGTACTTTTAATTGTGACACTACAATAAACTTTGATTCATATTTGCCCTCAAATTCCCTAATAGGTTCTAGAGTGAGAAGAGTCAGCTCTCCCTGTCGAAATGCTCTAACATGGCCACACGTATACAACAACTGACAGAGAAGTTCTACTCACTGTCTTGTCACAGCACCAGTGATGCTTACGAAATTGTGAGGACGAAACGTGGATGTCTGGTGCTTTAACCGGATTAGTACATACGGGGGATCCACCTAAGGGAGATGAAATACCTTGATCCCAAACCAATGATGCACAAGGGCTCCAGGATCCTGATGGAATAAATGGCGAACAAACTTATTGTTGATCACCGGCTACCATGGGACTATATCTTCTTACGTTGCTCCACTACTTTGGGGATTATATCTTTCGATCAAAGGATCGAGGAGTGGCCTTTTAATAAAACCACCTGCTTCGGTTTGGGCACCCAGGCAGTATCCCAGCCCTCAAATAAATCGAATGATTTATGTGGCGTATATCTATTTGGCGCCTCCTCGTACCAATGTTTATATATTTAGATAAACTAATAAGAATTATATTATTAAACACGTATTCTTGATAATAACTTTCAATAGTCAAGCTGTTCAAGTATATTTCTCGCAAATACTTAGATGTATTTCTTTTTTTGTAGAGATATACCGCATATGATCAAACGTTTCGGTGGTCGATCATTACCTATTGAAAAAATTGCTTTGAGAAAGTCTTCACGATATTTTGCACAAAATAAAAGACTAACTCTTCCAGCTTTGGTAAGTTTATACTAGAATTTCTAATGTAATCATTATAATTAATAATGTATAATGCATTCCATTAGATCTTACCTGAACAGTCATTGTGACGACTTGGACTTTTTGATATATTTATGGTTCATATAAGAAATGGATATGCACTACTGAAGAGTCCAATACTAGGACAAAACTTCTATCCAGTGTTTAAAGGTTTTCAGTGGTGACCTAACATTGATTAGTTCATAATCTCAATCAATATTTCCCTTTATTTTTATAATACAGTTCACGTTGTACTAGGACACTAAAAATATGATTCATAATGATACTAGATAGATTTTCTGATAAATACTAACCATATTGCGTATACTTCGAAATAACTATTATCCAAGGTGGAAGTCTTATCGTTATTTAAACAGTACGACTCATATTAATTTACCCAATGATCATATTTCATCCCTTCCTATATATGTCTAATGCTCTAAATGTAATCTAAGTAACATTTGCCACCAAATGCCCTGGTACGGCCAAGAGTGAGGAGAATCCGCTCTCCCTCTCGAAATGCTCACACATAGCCACGCGTATATAACCTCTGACAAGGAAGTCATACTCACTGCCTTCTCGTGGCAGGGGTGTTGTTTACGAAATTGAGAGGACGAAAGGCGAATGTCCAGCGCTTTGACAGGGTTGTTGGACATGGAGAGTCCACCTGGGGGAGTTGGAAAACCCTCATTCCAAACCAATGGTGCACATGGGATCCAGTAACCTGAGGTACAAACGGCGTATGAACCAATCGTTGGTCATCGGCTACCATGGGACTGCATCTCCTTAAGTTACTCCACTGCCTTGTGGACCAGACGTCCAGGTCGAAGGGTCTTGGTGTGGCCGCCTAAGAAAACCACCTGCTTCGGTTTGGACATTCGGGCAGTATCACAGCCCCCACACATATCAAATGAGATTTGTGTGGCTCATATGTATTTGGTGCCCCCTTGTTCCAATATCTATGTGTTAAAATAAATAAATAATTAGGAGTTGAAGGGACTCTAGTAATAAGATACGTTCAAATGTCACATACTATACACTTATGATACCTTTTTTGTAAGGTGAAACTTATCATGTGGTTCGAAACATTCTAGGATTCACTTTAAGAACTAACCAGTGATTCTATCATCAATATAGAATTTATATCATTATTGAGTTGCTTATACTAAATGTATTCTTTGTAAATATCAGCCATGAATCGAAGCCGAAAATATGATGATTATACTTAATATGACGATAATAATGAATGATAACTGTTGGAATCTATTACTGAACTAATACGATATATGTATTTTAATTGTATAGTCTTTAAGTAACTAAACTATTCTGTTACAACTTGTGACCGCCTATTAGAGAACAGTGAATGATCGATCGAACCAATGACGCTTAAAACTCGTGTGAGCAGTCTAGAGTACTGATCGGTCCTGCTTTCTGCCTAGCTCAGCCAGTTAAGTCCAGAACACCAATTTCAGCCTCTGCATTATGAATCATTATATTTCAAACATACTGAGTTTATATACCAATCAAACAGACCACAACGTATCAAGAAAGTATAAAACAATATTTGTACAAGAATTAGCCAGATGTGACTGTGAATGTGGGAGGTAGTAATCAATATACTGAGTATAACTCAATAGTGGTAAAACGTATAATAATAGTTTATGGGTCAAAGTAAAGTTTACAATAAGAGGTATATGAATATGCATAGTTTAGTTACTTAATAATTATACAATAGAAATATACGTTTAGTATTGGTCCATCAACAGATCCCAAAAGTTACCTTTTATTATTCTGGTCAGGACATGATATATTCATATTCCTTTTATTTTGACCCATAGACGATTTGTCGTCCTTGAGTTAGGCCAAGTTTATTTAATTACATTCTCTCACATTCACAGTCACTCTCTTGGCTAAATCTTATACAAATGTGTATTTTCTATTTTATGGTACAGTGTGGTCTGTTTGGTTTGTATATAAACACAGTATGTTTGAAATATAATAATTCATATTGCAGAGGCTGAGCTTTGTGTTCTGGACTTAACAGGCAGAGCTAGGCATGCAGAAGAACCGATAATGACTGTAAACTGTTCGTACGACTTTATACGTCATTGGTCCAGTCGATGAGTTACTTTTCTCTAATTGGCAGTATCATTACGTCATACACTAATAAGACACAGGGTACAAGTTATAACATTGTAAACACTTATATTCAACTTCATGTTGATGTGTTGTTCACACAATTATTCTACTTATTTTTCTCATTTAAGTAGTAAAATATTTTATCATGAAATAATAGGTATGTCATTTATCTTTTTATTGAACCACAGGAACTTATATTCATTTGGAATGGATTCAAAATGATTCAGTCACAACCAGATGCTATAACAGCATTTATTATGATATGTGAGAATAAAATTAATGAATTATTTCAAAATAGAGGTGAGATATACATCATATGATGATTTTTCTCATTTTTTTTGTCATCACAATGTATAAAGTATATCCAGCTGACGACTCCCGAATAGGACGAAACGCGCGTCTTGGATTCCATTGCTAGCCACTACTTATCTTTACTTATAAACATTGTGATTTAAGACAATATCGAGATAGTCCGTACAGAATGCAGATATACCAAGAAGAGACTGATCAATTGCAACAATGCAAAGATACAATCAAATGAATTAGACGGAATAGTAGTTTGGATGAAACTACATACTCTGTCAGTGGAACAATACTAAGTAGTTAAAGTGTATCAAGAGCTAAATTAGTTCTACGTTCAACGTTGTTACTGACTGACTGAGGAGACCAAGTTAAAATGCATAGATTACAGGAAAAGAGTCATATATTGAAATAATATCCAGTTCCTATACTAGTTGATCACTGAATAGTAATAAGAGTCTAGTTTGGGTGACTCAACTTAACATGTATTATGTTTTACTGTTTATTGATTAGACGCACTCAACAGGAAATCTTACATCTATAGTTTGTACTAGCTGGAGCTTGATAAAAAGGTATCACTATGACTAGTGATCATATTGCAACTGAACTAATTAAATCCAATTAAAAATAAAGATTAGACAATCATGATATCGGTCACTATTCAGTTGTAAGTATTTGAGTCTTAATGTAGGTTATTAGAAGTCTCAATTGTTGAAAACTTATGTTTAAAATGATGAGGTTCGATGAAGCATGCTTGAATCTTATGAGGAGTGCTAGTTACCTGAATATGCACACTATATCGCCGTTTGCCAACTAGCACGAAACCCAAAGTTCTTTAGCTTATCTGATATGTAATGGAATAGCTCATATTGATCATCTAATTGAGTAGATTATTTGAACATTACACATATTCTTCCCTTCTATCTATCTATCTATCATATTTATGTTTATCTTTAGATACAAGTGAAACATTTTATGATGATTATTGTTTAGCTTTAATGCTTAAAGGAGTTTGTCTTAGATGTCGTGGTCAAGCATTTCAAGCTTATATGTGTTTCACTGAAATAATACAATCGTAAGTGTTGTGTAATTCAATTTACAATGGAACATTTTTGAAATATACTTCATTATTATTCATGTGTAAGGAACCAATATTATGAATTGTATTCTTGGATGGTGAGTTGAGGATGTGCATTACTGAGGAGTTTCATAATGGGAGAAGAAATGCTCGCCAAGTGCTTCCACATATTTAACTGTAGTCCAAACAAGATCGGTTTATGATTTGAACTATGATAATTTCATGCTTGTTTAGTTGTTAGCACTAGTCATTGTAGCAGCAGCCTCAACAGCAATAGGTCTCAACATACACAAAGGGAAAAGCGAGATTTTCTGACACAAAACAGCATACAACAATCCAATGACACTTGTCGCAGAAGATCTGGAAGATGTAAAAACCTTTACATATCTGGGGAGCATCATTGATGAACAGGGTGGATCGGATGCCTATGCTCCATTGGGAGTAACAGGCGTAAGAAAGTAAGTGAGTAAGTGCTAGTCATTGTTGTCCGATATGGTTATGTTGTAGTCACTGATTAAGATGAGTTGAGATCATTACTGAATGATAGCATGGTTGGTGTAATCATCAGAACACCTTGGATTTAGGTTTTACGCAAGTTGATATTTAGCGGTACATAATATCTTACAGAAGTCAGTGTGACACTATTTGGCGACGGTTCAAATTACATAAGCAATGATAGTTAACTTAACATTTAAGAAATGTTCTGATAGTGAGTGTCAAATACTACGAAAACTACACCTCTAAACAGCTTTCTATGGATCATCTTTAATTATTTAACAAGTAGACTGAGTCATCCTGGTAGGTGTAGACTACGTGGTTGAGATCTGCGAGACGATAACAATCGATGGTTAGAGACCTTGAATGACATGTTTCGAAATCTTTTGCAATGGCGCATGTGCATTCACTCTTTGTGTTCTCTCAAATTTCAATCTTCTGAATTCTTCGTGTTTTTTTAAATATTTTTTCTCTTTCCAAATTTATTTCACTGGACTGTACTCCTTGAATAACATCTTCATAACCTAATCGTTTTGATTACTGCCTATAGTTTTGCTATCTTTACCACTACAGGATATGAATCGACAATTGTATCTATGTGCTAATGTGATATGGCAACTCGAACTGATATACGTACGTAGGTACAAAGTTCTATGTTGTTGCTGACTGACTAAATTCTTATACACTGACATTAGCTGTACAGTTATTGTAAACCAATATACACTGAACAAATGTTTCTCACATGGAATAGAATCATGTACCATTATGTTAATCTATAGATCAATACTGTGAAATGATTTTGACTGAAGTTTTTCTCTGAGCTGAATGGTTTGGTCATGATGAGATGATGCCTACGATTAAACAAACCATCTAGCACAAAAAGACAAAACTCTATCAAAATCATCCATCTAAGCTACACATTTTCTTTATCATCATCTCAGGTCTATTCGAATTCATTGATTGGTTATTATTGTTTTGTTTGTTTAGTAAACGAAAATTAAAAATGGACACTTATCTTTTACCATATTGTGAAATGGAATTATGTCATTTATCATATGAAGAGGGAGAAATTGATGAAGCAGTGAAACATTTAGAAAAAGCATTGTAAGTTGAATACTATTTACAATAAAACGATTAACTTGCTAGTTACATAGTGATAATGTATTTGTATATGCTTATAAATAATTCAATAGTCTATCATCCTCATTCCATTAGACTTTAGAATCTAAGTTAATATAACGTTTTATGTCGACCGGCCCCTCTTCCCCCGATTATTACGTAACCTCGTTGAATAGTTGAAGTCTCAAATCAATTTATGATGCAACCTTTTCGATTCTTCTATAGACTCATATAATTATCATACAACTACAGCTTAAGTAAATGGTTTCGTTGAGAGGAGAAAATTTTCTTCATTGAATACTCTTTATTGTTAATCAATGTCAATCAATTCTCTGAAGAATTGAATTGAATAGTTCATTATCTTAGATCTACAATGTTTTCCTTTAGTTATTAAATAGTAGTTCAATAATAGATATTCCACAATTCATAGGATTATGGAACAATTGTCTAGTATTATATATGATTCCTTTTAGTTACTATTGATCTAACTGATCTCATAAATGAATAGTTTTTGTGTGAACTGAAATGCCTTGATGATATTTCAAAGGATTTACGACGGTAATATAGTACACAATAAAGAGGTTTTTTTTGTATTAGTAGACTAATAAGTGAGATCTCATTTTCGAGCAACGTTTTCTTTTCTAACTTCTGATGACTTCAATTGTTATTTATTTGTTTATTTGAACACATAAATATTGGTACAAGGAGGCACTGAATAAATATGTCCCTCATACAAGTCACTTGATTTGTGTGTGGGCTGTAATACTTCCCAGTTGCCCAAAACGAAGCAGGGCTACATCCAGAGTCTTTGATCTAATGATTTAATCCGCAAGACAATGGAGCAATGTATGGTAATCGGCAACCAACGATTGATTCATACGCTATTTGTTCCACCAGGATCCTGGATCCCATGTACACCGATGGTTTGGAATCAAGGTTTTACAACTCCTCTAGTTGAATCCTCCGTGAGCACTTGCCCGGTTAAAGCTCCGAATATCCATTTTTCGTCCTCACAATTTCGTAAAGAACACTGGTACTCTAAGAAGGCAGTGAGTTGAACTTCCCTGTCAGTGTCTGTATACGCGTGGCCATGTGAAAGCAATTAGAGACGGAGAGCTGACTTTCCTCACTCTCGGCCGTACCAGGGCCGACATGATCAATTAGAATAAAGATAAAACTACGTATAACTTCATTGTAAACTCCTTTAAATACATTTTTCATTAAATTTTAGTTAGATACTGTTATTGATCTATTACTAATTACAGTTTCAATAGTGACTAATGCAATTTGACTAATTGTATCATAGTGTAACACCAAAGATGACGTTAATTCTGACTCTGCAGTCCAATGGGAAAGATGATAGACTAATTACTTTAAGTGATGACTAGTATTTATAGAGACTGATGAATGAGATTATTTATGCAAGATGTAATTGAGAAAGTCTCAGTTTGAGCTAATATATTATGTTTCAATGGTTAAGATCATGAGTCAGTTGAAGCTAGACCACCATGGAAAACTTGGGAGCACTGGACGGCCGTTTCGTCCTATTGTGGGACTCCTCAGCAGTACGCATCCATGACCTACTGGGTAAAACCAGTAGGTCCTGGGTTCGAATCTCTATGGTGATCTAGCTTCAAATGACTCTTGATCTTAACCATTGAAATTACTTTAATCTCTACAAAACCCATCTGATACTAATATATTATGTAACATTTCTCCATAGAATGTAATATTTCAACTACTATTTCTATTGAATATCTATTTAAAACCTTATTTCTATTGATTATCCGAGGTCAAGACCTCATGATGTCATGTTGTAATCACAAAACTACTTAAAGAGTATCAAATTAATTCCATGTTTAACATTGATACAGCAAGACTATAATTTATGAACAAACCAATCAGATTTAAGATAATGAGTCTTTGATTTTGGCGCGAAATTCATTCATCCATTTGGCTAAATAATGTTTTGACATTTAAGCTAATATTAATTTGTGATGAAAAATCGTAAATCTTATTCTTAATTCTAACTATCAACTTTCAATCATATTTTGATGGAGTTTTGTTCTCTGAGCTGGATGGTTTGGTCGTGGAGCTTTCATCGTTCTTCTGAACGACATCATCAGCACAAACTTCAGATAGAAGTGAAGTGTTCAAATTTCTCCATATACGTTTCACAGCTTGTTCTGTACACCTCGATGTTGATTGGTTCTTATTGACCTTAAATTTTTCATTGTTTACTTCTTTGTTTTGGTTGTGTCTCCCAAACCATCCAACTCAAAGAACAAAACTTCATCAAAATCATCCACCTGAGGTACAAATCTTCTCCACTACTTTCAACCATAATTCATATTCTATCAAACTGTTTTATAACCCTAATTTAAATCTAGTAACTAGGCAGATACACTCCAAGTCATTTTGGTGTCACTTATAAGTCGTTCATAAATGATAGTCTCACCTAGTGATATTCATGTTTCTTATTTTATTTATTCTTTTAGAAGTTATAAAAATTATCATTTAGAATCAAGATTACACTTTCGTATTCATGAAATGGATACACGACTTAAAGAGAATAAACGTAAACTATCAACTGTCACAATACATCAAGAACAACAATCTCCAATTATGAAAAAAGCTGGCAGTGAATACTTTCTTACATCACCAAGCATCTTTTCCAATAACAGTAATAATAATAATAATAATAATAATAGTGATAATAAATCAATATCATCGTTTAAATCAGTTGATATTCCTGCAAATTATTCATCATTAACATCAACATCAGAATCGTTAACAGTGCCGTCATCATCATCATCAACAATAACAACAACAACAACCAAAGTGAAGGGTGCTTTATCGGCAAGAAATTTATCGCATTCAAAAAATAGTAGTGTTGAAACATTGTCTTTATCATCCGATGCAAGACGTTTATTCGATGAAGATGATTTAGACGATGATGAAACATTCATTATGGATTATATACAAGATGAATAGATTTACTGGTAATATGCTTTTGCCATGGTAAGTCAATGAGCGTTTATCTTACACTATGGACTAACCTGCGTTAGTTCACCATCGTACACTAGGAAGTACTGGACAGGTGTTGTATATTAGTAAAGAACCGACAAATAGTTCTCATCCATGACCCTGTCAAGCATTGAACCTAAGACCTGCGGACCTCACATTGAGTGCTTAACTATTAGACCACGTAGCCGATATCCAACGATATACATTTTTAACTTTAATTGATTCACGATATTACAAAACCATCATCTTCCAATGATATTGGTAGGCGACCGTCGCACATCTGAAATGGTTGGGCGCCGAGAAGTACCTGTTGAAATTAGTCACTAGTGAGAATATAGCCAATGTAGTTGATTTGTTCTTCCTAATTTTTGATGACTTGCTTGCTAATATTATTCTTTAATATACACTATAAATGAAAAGATGATAGTATTTAGGAGGAAAACGTTATATCTAAGAGGCTAATATGTATGCGTACAATTTAGCATCTTATTATTGTATTTGACTGCCAACTTTGAGAACCATAAGAAGCGTGAGTTGATGATCCTACACGAGATTGAGGTGGAGATTCTCAAGTATCGCAAGGAGCACAACACTTTTAAGCTAGTGATCTAGAGTTCGACAGTTAATGCTTTCAAATTCATTCAATCCCGGAACAAAAAAAATACTTCATGATATGTTGTAACTCCTCAGTAGTACGCACCAATGATTTCGTACACAGTACTGAATTTGAGAATTTCAGGTCTACTGGTAAGAAAGGAATTTTGAAAATGCACAATGTTGAATAACGAATGAAAAGTAATGTACTTTATTTGTCAGGTTCAATCATATTTTGGGCGTTGTAGGTGCTTATTGTCGTGTAGTCGAATTAGAGTATACTGTGTCTAGCATTAGATGACTGCAGTTCTAGATCATGCTGGTTCTTTGTAAAATAAAAACCCATATCACTAAGTGCCATGGTCAAATACACTAACACCGAACTATTTAAAATGTTTCCTTATTTAAAATTATAAATTGATACTAGCCGAACCACCGTCGAAAACTTGGAAGAGATAGACGGCCACCTGATCATAGTACGGCACTCCTCAGTAGTGCGCACTCATGACCTTCAAGTTCCTTGCGCGGACGCTGGACCTATAAACTACTGAGCCAGTATCCAATGGTGTTAATGTCCAACTCAAATCATTTCACAATATTCTGCGATTATCTTTTATTACCTGCAATAAATAACCGTATCACACTCAGCATGGTTGAACTCTACTAGTCACTGCATCTTACTAGAATTTTAAGAGTTTCATCTTGAAGCTAGAAACTAATGAGCACATAACTATTAATTAGTATATGGGGATTTGTGAAGATTGTAGACTTATTATTAGTTTTAATTACTATATGATTTTAGTTAGACCATTATTTATAAACTATAAGCACAGGATAATCGTTTCGTCCTAGTATAATGGAAGTGGGTGGACTCTTCAACAATACACTTCGAGAATTTTGAATGCACAATAAAAAGTACTAACACTTATCTCTATATTTTATACGAATATTCGTCAAAATTAGAACGAACATTTTGACAGTAATTGAGCGCCGAGTATAGAGAAGTCATTATATGTGAAAGTTGTATTTGAAGTATTCTCAGCGATTGAAATTTAACTAATTCCAGCGTTTCGTCCAGCTGACTTGTCTGGACTTCTTCAGGGTAATAATCAAAATCAAAATTATCAAAGAAATATATAGATTTTAACAATCAGGATTATACTGTGTTAAAGCAATCATATTTGGATGTTGATTTTTTTGTACAATAGGATAAAATGAGTCAGTTAACTACAAATCATGTGAAGAATTCAACTACATGGAAATATCAGAATGGGTTTTGTGTAGATTTTAGAAATTTCACAGATTGAAATCATGAGTCAGTTGAAGCTAGACAACCATTGAAAACCTGGAAGCACTGGACGGCCGTTTAGTCCTAGTATGGGACTCCTCAGCAGTGCGCATCCACGATCCCGCACCACGCGGGGCTCGAACCCAGGACCTACTGGCTTCGCGCGCGAGCACTTAACCACTAGACCACTGAGCCGGCATCCAACGGTGTTAATGTCTAACTTCAACCAATCCACGAAGTTGCGCTACCGTACACCATTGTCTTCAGTGAGTTCCTATCTCACAACAGACATGGAAATACTTAACTGAGTAACAAATCGTATGTGTGTGAGTGTGTATGTATGTATGCATGTGTGAGAGATTGATATGAAGGAATAAATAAAGTTCAAGTTCAAGGATGAAAAACTTGATAATGAAAGATCGATGTGCATGTCTAAACATAAATTGTATTGTTTAAAAAACTCATTCAGTTCTTTCAATAATAATAACGATGCATGTGATATTAAAAACAGGTTTAAACAAGAGATAAGTTCCAAATTTACTTGTCAAACGGAATTTGCCAGGTAGTTGCCATTTGAATACCATCTTTTCGGTTTAGGCTGTTCTTGTTCACACATATGTGCAGAGCTTCTGCTGTCAATCTTTCTTTATGGGTGTTAAAACCTTTCTGAAGTATTTTGGTCCCTTCAAAATTAATCTTCTGTTCTGTTTCTAACGCATGTAACGCAATCGCTGATTTATTTTCAAGTTTCTTTAAATCTACCGAGGATTTTGGAACATTTTTCAAGCATTGTTTGTGTTCCTTCAATCTTACATTTAATTGCCTGGATGTTTCTCCAACATAGGTAGCATTACAGTCATGACAGTGAATCTCATACACAATGTTCTGTTGTTCATCCTTAGCTAACTAACACTTATCTCTATAATTTATATCATCTCATATGTATTATTTTCTAATCAACTATTCTATCCTATTACAGATTTACTCATTATATACATTGTATAAGAAAACAATTATCCTGATAGAAGAGAATTGAAAAGAAATTTTGTTTGTTTATTTTTTTCAACAACAACAAGAAACCCCCCCATAAAAAAAATAATCAAGAATACAAAATTTAATAAAATTCCAATTCATGCACAATTATTTTTTCCTTTTTTTTGAATTGAAATCTAAAACAGATTGTTTATTGTTACTATGGTTACTATCACCACCACCACCACTACTACTACTGCTGCTACGACTACTAATATCATTTATATCAGTAGTAGTAGTAGTAGTTTTTCTTCTTCTTCTTCTTCAAATATCTACATGATACTGCATTGTTACTTATTTTTATTTGCATACATTATTAAATTGAACTTTATTTGGTTTGTGTTATTATTTTTGTAAGAATTCAGTATAGATAATGCGTGCAATTCTATACATACATACATACATAAACAGATACCTATAACCCATATACATTTCAATCATGATAACCAATCCAATTTCTTCCATGATATAAAGAAAGGAAACAGAAAGAAAGAACTTACTTGTTGCTGTGGTTGTTGACAGTTTAATCTTTTATTCAACTATTGTTGTGGTTTACTTTACGAATCTAAATGTAAATAGAATTTTGTTGATTACTCGTTTGATATTTTGTGTCTGGTATTATGATGTTTATTTTGTTTGTTTGTTTTTTTCAAAATGAAAAGTCTTCCTAAATTACAATTTTCCACAAAAGAAAATGCACATAAATATTGTAATAATGATAATATTAATACTACTTATTTCTTATACATACTACTTATTTACTTGTATCTTTTCATTGATGTTTAAGACTACAATTGATCAGTCTCTTATTGGGATAGGTGCATCTTGTGTGGATTGCCTCGACATTGCATTAAGTCACAAACTTTGTGAGCAATGATAGATAGTGGCTAGTAGTTGGGATATAAGACACGTGTTTCGTCCTGTTTGGGATTCGTCAGATGGATGTACCTACATCTCAGAGGTGATTTTCACTTCAGAACTCAAACCCACCAGTGTTCGCTTCGAACGCCGTCACATTCTCCACTTAGCTACTGAGTCCTTATAGCCACTTGCATTTACAATGGAGTGATGTTTAAATTCACTTGGTATTGTTTGCTTGAATCTTCCCATTGTTATTTAGGACTGGAACTGATCGGTCTCTTATTGGCATATGTGCATCCTATGTGGATTGCCTCAAGTCACAAGCTTTTTGAGCAAAGATAGGTAGGGGCTAGCAGTGGAATACAGGACGCGTGCTTCATCTTCCCATTGATATTTAGGATGCGCGTTTCGTCCTATTTGGGACTCGCCAGCCGGATGTACCTAGTTATTATCAATTCCTAAATTATATGGGAGGTACATCATATAACTCATGAAAAATACTTCCTGATTTTCGAAAATAAAATGACTGTAATGGATAATTGGTTTAGTAAGGAAAGTGATTATTATTGTCTATACGAATATTACACAGATATATAAATAATAAAATTAAATTATCACATGGTTGTTTCCCTTTCTGAGATAGATACTTGTATAGATTTTGATCATCTTCCTAGTGTGAATACACATTGTTGATGAGTTATGTACTAAGACAAGGCAGGTATTCAATGATTCCTAATTAACCAAGATTGTTTAACTATGATCAATTCTGCGCAAACCTTTTACGTTAATGAACTCATCTTTCATTTCGACAGTCAACTATTTCAATGTTCCAAACGATTTCAAATACATCTCTACCGATAAATAACTCTTCGAAAGGAATAACTCAGTGCAGTTAACATTTATGCTAAGTTTGTTACACTTAACGAACCTAATTAACTGAATGTCCCTAGTCAACCATCTTGATTTTTCATCAGTGTAGCTGCTAAACTGAAGTAGTAGTTCGAATTCCTTATCGGACACTTGCTTTTTAAGTTCTATAATACTACAAAGCTTGATTGGAGAACATTAGAACTGAAAGCAGAAGTTTAAGATTATATAATGAAGTTCCAGTGCAAACTATACTGGAATGTGGAAAAAGTAGGACGTTCCCTTCAGACAACCAGGATTTGCAGCAATTTTGCGTTCCTAAAAATCGGAGGTTACGGAAGACCGATCCCAAAAATAGCATACCTTAGTTCGCCACACACATCTTCATCGCCGGCAACCAGGTCTACAAAATACGGAGTCAGCCCTTCAAGAACTCACAAAATGTCCGTAGGTAACCAATCGCAAGCAATTATCCCCACGATTATGCTGTCACTAACTTCACTAGTGATCCACCTTTGTCAAGTCCATCCAAAAGTATTCTTCCATATTGTGAGGAACTGTTCACGACCAAACCATCCAGCTCAGAGAACAAAACACCACCAAGAACTGTTCATACAATTCTAACAGAACACGATAGTATGGCTTTAACATTGTACCACTTATTTCCGTTTAAGTAGTTAACTAGTATCTCTAACTGTAACACATAAATTGTGAGGCATACATAACTACATAAAAAAACGAACAATGCAGTGTGTTAAGATATCACTTTGTTTACTGAACCGTGACTGATCACCTATAAGAAATAAGTTAAGTATGCAAACAAAAATTACTAACACCCTAATTCATGATATGTTCTTTATTAATTACTCTTAAATGTTTAACAAACAACTATAAACTCTTTTCGATGGGGTGTTGTTTACGAAGTTGTGAAGACGAAAAGCGAATGTCCGGCACTTTAACCAGGTTAATGCACAAGGAGAGTCAACCTAGGGAAGTTTAAAAACCCTGATTCCAAACCAATGATGTATATCAGTTCCAGTATCTTGAAGGAACAAATTGAGCATGAACCTATTATTGGTCACCGGCTAACATGAAACTGCATCGCCATATGTTTCTCCACTGCCTTATGGATTAGAACTTCAGGTTAAAGACTCGGGGGAAGGTGGCCCTCTAAGAAAACCACCCGCTTTGGTTTGGGCAATCGAGAAGTATCCTAGCCCTCGCACAAATCGAATGATTTATGTAGCGCATATCTATTTGATGCCTCCGCGTCAGTCAGCTACAACGTAGGACCAGGCACATATATGCATCGGTCCTAGTTGCCATACCGCATTAGCACACCAAGATCAACACCGGATTCATAGGAGTGGTTAAGTCAATGATGGTGATATATAAAAGAAAGATTGCATATAAGGACATAGTACAGGAAGAAAGAATTAGTACGTAGAAAGAAAGATATGAAGCGATTTTAACCTCTTAGTTTAAGGGAAGACAGTGAGTGTATACACCAACGCCATTATGATCGATTCTGATCTATGTCACCAAGAGTCTCCAACCATTGGTTACGATAGTCACGCGGACCTCAACCAAGTAGTCTGCATCTCCCAACATGGCTCAGACTAGAAGTTAGTGTCTTCAAGCACTGATGCCACGTTTCGGTTTGGCCGCCCCTAACTTTCTTCTAACATTTCCAACACCGGTTAGCATTGCACGTCTTGGTAATCAGTGTTCAGCCATACGTAACACGTGGCCCAGCCGTCTCAGTCGATGAAGATTCACAACCTGATCAACTGATTTACCATCATTCCTTAATACCCTGCGTCTAACCTCACTATTACTAACCCGGTGATCCTAGCAGATGCGAGAAATATTTCTAAGTCATCTGTGGTCAAATACTAGTAGCGTAAGAGTATCTTCGACCCTTAATGGCCATGTTTCGCATCCGTAAAGTAAAACAGAACGAACTGCCTCCTTGTACCAATGTTTATGTGTTTAAATAAATAAAATATCAACAATAATGAATCATTTACATAATACATAGTACCATTTCATGAATTGAATTCAATGAATAAAAGTAAATTACAATCTTTATCATTATATTTCATATATAAATTACAATGGAAATCTACAGAACTGTACAATAATCAATAATAAGGTATAGATAATCTTTTCATTATTGTTATGTACATTCATCCATTTATAATAAATATGATATCATTAGAAATTACAACTGAAAAGAGCTGGAAAGAATTGTCCAGGACAGGGTTAGATGGAGAATGCTGGTGGTGAGCGGCCTATGCTCTTTCACAAGGAGTAACAGGCGTAAGTAAGTAAGTAAGTAAGAAAGTATTTATCATTAAAAGAGAGATACTATTATTGTGTTAATAATTCCGGTGGTAAATGACCAACATCTCCAAGGCGATTAAGTGTTACTATTGAACCATATCTTAATTGTTTTGTATGTTTCACTTCCTGATCATTATTATCATCACTATTATGATTATGATTATCTTCTTTAGAATGAATTATGAATTCATCATTTGTAATTATGAATGTACTAATACTTCCATGTCCTAAACTTAAACGTAACCATCCTTCAATTGGTAATTGTAATAATTTACAAATCCAATAACGAAATACATTAGCATGACCAATAAATACAATTGTTTCAATTGGTTTATATTCTATCATACGATGACATGGACAATCACATTGAATTATATTTATAATAGAATTATTGTTTAAAATAGAACAACAATGATTAGGACAATAGAATGGACCATTATATGCAATAAGACCTTGTTTTGTAATTGGTTTACAATGTAAATGTATTTGAAATCCTTTATCGATACGTATACCTTCTGTTGAACGAATATTATCAGATTTTTTTGTAGACGCTTTAACACCATCACCACCCGAAAAAAAATGAAATGAAACATTCATGTAAGAATAACAACAGTAAATGAGGATTTCACACATATGAACAGTGGTAACCGTACTTAAGATTCAATACGATTAATACAATATACATAAATATATATATTACTAATATGTTAATAGTTAAAAAACCACTCACAATTCAAACAGATGAGGTTGAATCTATTAAATTTGACTGCTTTTCATATACTTACAATATGGATATGGAGGATCCACCGAACGAATGGTACAAATGGTCTCCAGTATGAACCTATTGTTGGTCACCGGTTACCATGGAACAACTCTTAATTTTGTTGCTCCACTGCCTTGCAGATTAGACTTTTAAGTCAAGCACTCCGGATGTGGCCTCCTAAGGACGTCACCGAGCAGTATCCCAGCCTCTCACACAAATTGAATAATTTATGTGGCCCCCAAATGACGTGTTACGGCCGAGAGTGGAGAGAGTCTGCTCTCCCTCTCGAAATTCTCTCACATGCCAGGGAAGTCCTACTCACTGCCTTCTCGTGACGGGGGTGTTGCTTACGAAATCGAGAGGACGAAAAGCGGATGTCCGGCGCTTTAACCGGGTTGCTGAACATGGAGAGTCCGCCCAAGGAAGTTGGGAAAACATAATTCCAAACCAATTGTTCACATGGGCTCTAGTACCCTGAGGGAACATATGACGTATAAACTAATTATTGGTCACCGGCTATCATGGGACTGCATCTCCTTACGATGCTCCACTGGCTTGTGGACCAGACCTTCAGGTCGAAGGCTCCGGGTGTGGCCCCTAAGAAAACCACCTGCTTCGGTTTGGGCACCCGGGCAGTATTACAGCCCTCATACATATCAAATGAGATCTGTGTGACGCATATGTATTTGGTGCCTCCATGTACCAATATCTATGTGTTAAAACAAATATCTATGTGCATCATTATACCAACATTTGTGTTTTTAAATAAATAAATAAAATGATAAAATACATTTTTTTCAAACAACACAAATAGAATGTAAGTAAGAGAAGAGTCAATTCTCAATGATTTCATCAACATTAATTGAGAATCTTCATGCCAATAACAACCGTTTCCCTGAATTGTTAGCATGTTTTAAATTACAGCCGATACACACATTGTTTTAGCCTTGTACCCAAAAGAAACCTAGTTAGATTTCTTGCATGTAGAGCTAGGAGGATATACTCAGACGACATAATGAATAAAGAACTAGAGCCCATTCATAATATGTTGATTGAAATAGGTTATCCACAAGGTTTCCTGAGGAAACACTTGCATTTAAGAAACAGGAAAATAGCGGCATCAACAAGTAGTAGGAACGCTCTCTTCCTGAAGCTGCAATTCAACGGGGATATAGCTGGTGATGTGCTACAGGATAGACAGACTAGAGAAACGAAGAGAACTGTTAGTGCAGTTAACCTGTTTATCGTTCTCGATCTGATCTTTGGTGATTCTTCAACTAAAGGATAAGTTGCTCGGTTTCGCAACATCTGTGTGTATCTACGATCTCAGATGCTTCTGTGGAGAAATCTATTTTAGGTATTCAAACAGACAACTCAAACAACGAGTGAGTGAACACCTCTCTTTGAGGATGGCAAAAAGTATGGCCAAAACAATACGCAGCTCTGTTCTATCACATTTGATCGGTAGCGGTCATGTAGTAGATAGAAATAGGTCATCTAAAGTGATTTATAGTATTCCTACTAATTTTGCTTATGAGTTTCCATCTCGTCTTTTTGACATAGCAGAAACTATAGGGATTCAACCTAACAATCCAACTCTTTCTATTCATAAGATTTTTCTAACACCCTTATCTCTCTTGGTCTCATTAACTTTGGTAAAATATTTTGTTTATTGTCATTTCACCACACCCCTTGTTCATTTTTCCTCACTCCCTTTATCCGAATATATGCCCCTTTGTCCAATTATCCGGACACTTATTATTACATAATCTTGTAGTTTTTATGAATATTATTTCAGCATCTATATATTTCAAGTCACTGACCTATTTCCCATCCTAATTCATTCATACTACTCTGTACTTTAATTAACACATCTTGAGTAGATGTTTGGATTAAACAAGTATAAGTTATTTATTTTCTTGGAGAAACTAGATTCGTGATTTTACATTTTGTTTCACATTAACCAGTTTTACTCAGTGGTTAATAGACTACATCTGACTTACTAAAACTCTGCCAACTGAATAAGCAGATAGTATTTAGTGTTGTCTCTTTAGAATGGTCCACATTTAAAACGTGCTTTAACATCTCAAACTCAGTGGAAAAAACAAAATCCATTATTATATATTTATCTGGGACTGGAAAACATATGCGTTCGACTTACATGTTGGTGGAACAGGAGCAACAGGAGGTGGACCCTCAGTAAGATAACGTGATAGTTGACAATCGAACATGGCACCCGCATAAGGTATATATGGATTGTCAGTCATTGGTATTTTCACTGGAGAATTTGATTTAGACTTTGAAATTGTATTTTTTTGGTTAGATTTTTGTGTAACAGGGTATGATTTAGGATCATCTGACTCGGATGAATACGGTATAACAAGTTGAACAATTTCTTGTGAATCAAACAGATCGTCAACATTATTTTGTAAGCCAATTAGAACAGCAGCTGTAGTTTGTCGAGCACGGATTAAATCTGAGTGTATAATGCGATCAATTCTAAGAAAAGATATGTGGGACATTGAAGTATTAAAAGACAGTAAGGGTGAACAAATGGAACTAGAACAGTTTCATATAAGGACTACTTATAGAATTTTAAATAAACTTGAAAATGCGTGAGTGGAACAAGCTCGAAAAACTAATGATAATGGAAATTATAAAAATGACATAACTATAGCAGATTAGTTTACTGTATAGTCAGTCAGTAACAACGTAGAACCTTGTACGTATGTACATCGGTCTAAGTTACCATACCCCACTAGCACAGAGAGATTAAGTTTTCAGACGAAACCACAGAATAGTAGAGGTAGTAACACTGAATAAAGCCATTAATAATAATAAATTAATAATAATAATAATAATATTATCAGTGCTAATAGGAAAGATTAGGCATCGGAGATACAACTCGGAAAGAATATATAAATTAATGAGATAAAAACACAAAAAGTTATGAGGAATTTAGAATCTCAAGATTTGGGGGAGGCAAAGAATTGATGTATCTGCACCATTTTGGGCCATGTCATCCAAAGTCTCTAACCAACGGTTACGATAATCACGCGGACTATAACCAGGTTGTCTATACCCACTAACATTTCCAGGTTCAATTATCAGTAACTTCATCGACTGGTGACATGTTTTGGTTTGGGCGCCCCCAGATTTCTTACAGCCTACTGTTGCACCAGAAAACATCACTCGTCGAGGTAAGCAGTGGTTGTCCACATGTAACGCATGTCCCAACAACCTTAGTTGATGAAGATTTACTACCTGTTTAGTTGAATACCTATGTTTACCTAGTACTCTCTTCCTAGCCCAGACACTGATTACTCCGTGGTCTCAAAATGCACGAGAGATGCTTCGTAAACGTCAGTGATCGAATGCCAGTAACCTACGAATATTCCCTACTCTTAATGCCCATGTTTTACATCCATTAATTAGAAAGGAGCGAACTGCTGAGCAGTTAACTCTCCCTTCGGTTGGAAGACGGATATCTCCCCGACGCCACAAATTGCATGAGTTGGCGAAAGCCAACCAAGACTTCTGAATCGGTGCCAAGATTTCGTCAGACACCAGACCATCAGGACTGATAAGACTCCCAAGATAAATGAAGCGATCGATGCGCTCAACTACTTCACTTCCTTCAGGCGATGACGCAAGCCAATCTTGAAGTTACATGTTACATGTGAAGGGAGAGAATCGCATCCCGAACATGGTCGCATTGTTGCCTAAGGTGGTGAGAAGACTACATTTTGTCAGCATCTTCACCAAACAGGACTATATCATCTGAGTATTCTATGTCAGCCAGTGAATCTCCTAGTAGAACATCAATCCCTAAAAAGTCAGACGATGAGTTATCACTAAGAGCATGTCTATGACAAAGTTACGTAAAAATGGAGGAAAAGGACGAGCTTTCGCAAGGCTAATGCACTTCTTTGGTACATCTTCTGATGATACACACTGACATAGAAACTCACAATCAACGGAGTCGAACGCTTTAAGGTCAAGGAATACTGTTTTGTAAGATTATGGGATTTGCAAGAAAGTTCTCTGAACACCATTTGTGTGTATTTAGCACCAGCTAGGTAAAAACTGAATATTTTAGAATTAGTTCATGTACATCTGAGTATAGGCAATTACAATCAGATTGAATAGTAGTTCGATTAACCATTCTTTATGTCTAATTTTCCATTGCGGTTGATGATACACTTAAAACTTTCCCGTTCGTCGTTTTGTCAACTCCCAATTTGATTATATTATTATGAAGAGTAGCAACTTCGACCGATACAAATTTGTGCAAGGTAATACGGTATCAGTGGGAAGCAAAACATTTTTGTCAGTAAAACATTCAAAAGCCGACCAGTTGTTAGGAATATAGTAAGATTCTGTATTTATTACTATTAAACCACAGTGAACCATGGTCACGGAATATACGATTTGATAATAAATGGAGTTATGTCATTGATTTAAGCACTCGCCTTACTACGATTTTCAGTGGTGATAATATAGTTTTAATGCCCTAAATCCTAAAATTCCAAATCCTCATAAGTCATTTCGTGTTTTTATCTCACTAATCTATATATACTTTCCGAGTTGTGTCTCCGGTGCCTAATCTTTCCTATTAGCACTGATAATGTTACTACCTCTACTATTCTGGGATTTCATCTGAAAACTTTATCTCTCTGTGCTAATGGGGCGTGGTAACTTAGACCGATGTATATACGTACGAGGTTCTATGTTATGACTGACTGTTAATTCTGGGATTATAAAATAGGTATGATGGAATGAACCGTCGTCAAATAACTGGGAGGGTTATTTGGCTTCACTAAGCCACTTTTTATTAACGGGAATTGGTGAAATAAGTTGCAACCCCACTACAAAACAACATAGCTACTTGAAAGCCTCAAGATACGTCCAATGAACAAAGGAAATAATGTTCGACGAAAACTAAGCTTCCATTGAATTTACTAGGACGTATTTTAATAGACAACAAAGCAAAACTGATAATTCAGTAGTCGTGAACAGATTTCTACGTATTAGATAGTTAATAAAGAGTCATATTTCAAACCTAAAACATGTAGTCCAAAACGTTATCCAAAAGTCACAACCACACAAGCAATACTTCACAATGCAAAGCTAAAACACTCAAATTTCACTGATTACTAAGATAAAATCTGCAGATGAATAGGAAGTATGAGAATTATGTACAATCAATATCACATTTAAGCCTACTTAATTCCCATTTCCCTAAGTCGACAACCTGCAGCATAAGCTTGTCGCCAACCAATATCGGTGAGGACCTTTTCCTCCGATTTCTTTCTATTCAAATGATACTGTCCATGACGTATAAAAATAATTAATTTATGATAAGATCGCTGATGTTTTACTACGTTAAGTGTATCTGGTTTTAATCCGAACTTTGAATCATCGTGTATACCTATAAAAATAAACAATAAGACGATGGTTAACATTTCAAGACGATAAAAGTCATTATATACCATGTGACTTATCCCAGTTGTAGTTCCAGTGTTGAATTTTCAAATCAGATCCAAGAGAATGTACACTACAGTATACGGATGCTGCTGTGAGAAATCTGAACCCAAATGTTCTAAAATGCCACATTGCAAGATGTAGAGGACAAGCGCTTATGTGCAGAATCCGGTTACTCGACAGTCTGAAAGAGATAAGCATTGCATTAGCTAGTTTACAATATGAATATAGAAAAAAAATGGACTCTTCTATCGTTTTGCTTGTAGTTGAATTATGAAGTCATACTACGGGCGAAACGGCAAAGCCATAAACGACATAAGATCTAGCACGACACTATAGACATGTCCGTACTACACAGAACGATAAAGTCGAAATATTTGTTAATGGATGGATGTTCCTCGATTTTCTATTCCTTTAAAATGTACGAAGACCTGGAACTATTTAAGTGGTCTTAATTGATAACATGTATTTAAATAGGTACTTGGAGCAAACTAATGAAACAAAATGCCATCCTGTCTAATCTTATATGTTTGGACAGAAAAAGCACTGATAACAAAAAACATTCTAAACTGAAGTATTCAAGCCAAGTTTTATGAAAAGTGAATCACTGCAGGTCATGTTTTATCTAGCAAATGAAAATATAGAGCAACATAAATGAGAATCCAAACAAACCCATAAACTACAGTAAAAGATTTGCGGAAAACGACAATAAGTACTTCCAGCTCTCATGTTCAAAAAAGAAAAGGAACAAAGAAATAGTAATGACTACAACAGGTACGCTACCACAGCCAATTTTGAGCTATTTTATGGCTAACAGCAGCCGTAGTAAGAATCCAATACTTTACTCATAAATTTTCAATGGCCCAAAAGGAACTAATATCCCTAACAATCACTTATCCTGGTCATTTCGAGAAAGAGGTGCTGACTGATTGGGGGAAAAACTAAGAGCACCTGGTAACGTTACTCAAGAGATTGGGTGTTTGAAAACTATCAGCACAGTTTTAGTTATGCCCATACAAGCTAATAATTTTACGCAGACTAAAGAAGTGCTACATTCTTCAGTCCACTAACATTATGCATAAATAAGGATGCAACTGTAATGTAACCCAATCTTTCTATTTTGGTGTAAACTTCTTCTTCAAAGCTTTTAGGAAAATCCTCAAAATACTAGCGGAAATTTCGGGTTTACGCCAATATTTACTCAGAATATTATAACACTTCGAGGTTTTTCACCAAAATTTAAAGAAAACTAACAAATTTTTCACGACTTTGTGGTAAGCCTTAAAACTTATAAATTTTGAGCAATTACCCGAAATCCCTCAACGTTTCTCTAAAATAGGTAAATTGCGAACTGAATTCGCAGGATTAGATATTTGCGGTCATGGATGACCTTCAGTCTTCAACAAAAAGTATAATAAATCGCTGGGTCTGCGTTAATCATTGTAGCTTGTTCTCCAGTAGAGATTCTGCCTCTATTTAAAATTTTCATGGATGGGGCTGATTACACTTGTTTTTATATAGCTTGGTCGCGCATCCACACCAACAGCGGTTGGGTACTTCGTTCTGTGCATTCCTTGCAACGACTAGCCAGCCTAGATCAAAAGCTTTTCAACACATTGGCAGCCTACCAAATATGACATCGAACTCATTCATTTCTGATTAGACTGGTTTTATGCTGTCCGGTTATGAAAGAGTTACGGATAAACTTGTTGTCAAACCCTGAATATCTGTGACATCACATTGGCGGACAAACATTTGCCTCGTATTTAGTAAGTTAGTAACTGCTTATTCCTTAACCCATGTTTCTCAGAAGTCAACAGGCTAGATAATTCCACACCGAGTAACTAAGCCTTGGTTATTTTTAAAAAATACATCGGTTACTATTCTGGTATGACTGATAGGTTGGTAGTTAGACACAATCTGCCCCATTCCATAAGTAAAAACATGGCAAAAACAGTATTTTTTCCAATCCTTAGGGGGTTGAGTTATAGAAACCTCTATATCGAGCTGCGTCGTGAGTGATTCTGAAATAGTGTCTGCTTGGAACGATATTAATTGTGGGTGTGCAACTACTTACGTTTTGTTATAAAGAACTTAATAAAGATCCGTCGACGTCAAAACATCATAGCTCAAATATTTATTTACCTACTTATCTTGCGTATATTTTGATATTTTCCATTATCCTATCTCGAATTTTGAAAGGTCCGTATGTTTAGATTAGGAGATCGAACTCCAACTGCTGTGTCACACAATGTGAATCAAAGCCTGATCCAACAGGCAAAGTCCAATTAAATATGAGAACACCTGATATTCATGCAACTCAACCAGCACCCAACAAACCCACATAATTGGAATACGGAATAACGGCTTCGTGTCAGGCCCTTTAAGGTCGTTGAAACGGAACGGCGGGCGGCTTTGAAAGGACCTGACTTTTTACCGTGCCTCCAACACCTCTTCTGACTTATGCCGTAGATAAAGCTAGGGGCAAATACCAGCATTAAATCGATGATATTAGTTTTGAGAACAAGTCATTCCTATTTCAAAAATTTTTCGCTTCATGTAAATGAATTACTAACTGTAGCAAAATCATCCGTTCTACTCTTCGCTGATGACATAAAAATTTGGAGGCCCATACACAGTAAGCTGGAAAGGATAGTGTTATAGGGTGATCATAGCTCATTGCTGGCATGCTTGGACAGGTGGTCACTAGAGGTAAATACTAATAAGTGTGTGGTGATGCAATTAAATAACTATGATGAATCGTATCACTATACAATATGTGGATTTTTACTATCAAAAGTAGGAAACTATAATGATTTAAGAGTCATATTAAGCAGTGATCTCAAAACCACTAGTCACTGTAAGGCTGCTGCTGTGAACAGCCATAGAGTATTATGGTCTATTCGTAGGTCTTTCCAGTATTTAGATGATGAAATGTTTAGATTATTATACCCGATTTATGTGCGACCATATTTAGAACATGGGATTCAAGCAGCGAGTCCTTGTTTCAAGTATAAAGCAGATATGCTAGAAAGAGTCTAACGACGAGGTACTAAGATGGTGCGCTGTCTATCCGACCTATCTTATGAAGACAGACTGAGACACCTTAACTTATTTCCGTTATCTTACCGTAGAGTACGGGGTGATCTAATATTGGCTGATCTTATACTGAACGATGACCTTGGTATTAACATATCTTATCTTTTGCTCCCGTCTAGAACCGATCATTTGAGAGGACATACGAAGAAAACTCAAAAACCGAGATCAAACCGTTTACGTCTGGAGTTCCGTTTCTCGCACCGTTTAGTGAATTACTGGAATTCTCTACCGGAACACGTAATATCAGCACCGTCTGTTAATATATTTAAAACGAGATTGGACCTCCACAGTATTACAAACTGCAAGGATTAATATAGGTCGACAGAACTCCTACCCTTATTACTGAAGACTGAAGACTGATGATACCTTTGTACTTGTTGAATGCTCGATTTCGAATTCCAAGTACAATGCATTCGCTTGTACTTGTGTTTTACTTTCTAATTCAATTGCGTTATTTCTGGGACTCTTAGTTCTTGCTATAATTCAAATAATTCGAAACATTATATTGGCGTCGCGATGGAGCCTGCAATGGAAAATTTAGATATTCATTCAACTACTGAAGCTTTTGAGGATTACTTGGAAAGGTTCGAAATCTGGAGCATGACCAAGAAAGATGTTAAAGGTGATAAAATTGTGGCACATTTTCTGACATTCATAGGGAGAGAAGCGTACAGCTTATTAAAAACTTTGTCATATCCAGAAAAACCTATCTCACTCCCTTATGCAACTCTTAAAGAGCTATTATTAAGTCATGTAAAATGCACCAGTTATGAAAGCCGTGAAAGGGCGAAGTTTCGTCAAAATGACCAAAAGGCTCAGGAATTCATCCTTGAATTACAGAAACAAGCTGCCAAGTGTAATTTCGGTGATCAACTTCATGTGCAACTGAGAGATCGATTAATTGCAGGAATTAACATATCGAGTTTGGAAAGAGAGATGCTAGAACTGCGTGTATTAACTACGAAGCAGTCAAGGAACTTGATATCCAGTCGATGAAGATTTCTAATACTTTGCTTAGTCGTTTTGATGAACTACAATCTCAGGGTCAATCAAACTTGCGTTCATTTAACAGTGATTCCTATTCTCGTGTAAATATGAAAGGTGTTTCAACGAGGAATTACAAAGCAAATCACAAAGGTGAGATGAAAGTGGAAAGTTTCATGCTCGCAATTCATGTGTATTTTGTAATGCTAATGTTAATCTTACTGCAACTAATTTTAAGTCTTGTAATTCTGATTCTACTGAGTCGAGTATTCATGATGATCATTTATCTTTATCAACGATTTCAAAAGACAGTGAAGAGTCATATGGCAGTTCGGAGTTAGATGAAATCCCGGATTCTTGTTAGACAACTGTTCCTAATCAACCGATTTATCAGAATTCTCATGCTATTGTACCAAGTGTGACTTTTCCTAATGATTCATATATTTCTAATAAAACTACTTGCATTTCTGAGGAAAATATGTTAAATGAACGTAATCATGATCGAAAACCTGATGTGGTTTGGATAGATGCTGATTTTGTTAACGATCCTACGCTCTGCAATAACAGTCCTAATGAATTTCATGAGAAAATTTCAGAAGAACCAAATCCTGATGTCATATCATATATTGCCGATCCTCTTAATGCATTTGATCCTTGTGAAAAACCTGCTCAATGCGAAGCACGAGTACTAAGTGACCTCGAGTTTGATTACATTTCGGATGATTTCATATCAACTGCTGTTTACCCTTATCACAAAAACAGTTCTAATGTTTACTCTAAACAATGTGAAAAATATGTTTTAAATGAAGCCACATTATTTATGACTTGGGGATATAAAGATCCAACATTATTTCGTGGGGGAGGATAGTGTTGGAAAATCTATGGTTCGAATTCTAGATATTAATGATTTCATTACAAAACCGACATGCTGGTTGTATACAATTCCAGGTGAGTCTGTTCCGATTTCGTTTGTTAATTCCAATACTAATGAGCACTTTCTAGATACTACAAAGTTTTTATCTTATACAATGTCGGACAGACTCAGAATGAACTTAACAAGAAGACGTACATCCGATTACAAACACTTATACACCTATTTAAGTTGTGGCGGATGTGGTGTTTGAATGGACTAATGATACTCGAATTCCAAATACAATACATTCGCTTGTGCTTGTGTCTTACTTTTTAATTCGATTGCGTTAATTCTGGGACTCTTAGTTCGTGCTATAATTCAAATAATTCGAAACATTATAGCTTTATGAGGTATTGTCTAGTGTTTCACTAGTTTGGCTTTGATGCAATATGGTCTAGTCTATATATTACGGTTCTTTCAAGTACTCAGTCACTTAGTATTAACTCGGTCACCGATGCTATTATTGTATTATAAGTAATATCTCGTGCAAGAAACTAAAATATTCAAATCTAAACGTTATAGTAAAACTAGAAGAATAAGCATGCAATAATTCTTTAAGTGCTTGTTATATCTTACGCAACTTATTCTTCTTTGATAAGTCGATGTTTCATCTTAGTTCGAACAATTATTTTATAATTCAGTGTAGAAGTACTTTTGCTTATGTTTATCACCATTAGCTCTATTGAAATTATTCTCTTCGGCATAATCATTCACTTCTCTTATTGTAATATTCTGTTATTATATATAAGCTTTTTACCATATCTATCTCCGTCTACATTTGCTAGTAATTTGTCCGCTACGTATTTGGATATATAAACTAGGTTATACTTAAAGAATTTGGCTAAAGCTGATTTGTACATCACATTTTGATGCAGTTTTTTTCTGTGAACTGGATGGTTTAGTCATGGGGCTTTTATCGTTCTTCTGAACGACATCATCAGCATAAAATTCAGGTAGAAGTGAAGTGTTCGAATTTCTTCACCTGTGGTTCACAGCTTGTCCTGTAGACCTTGATGTTGAATAGTTCTTGTTGACCAGCACATCACATTTTCTAACTTCACAACTTTTTACGATAACAATGTGAATTTTTGGAATTAAAATGTCTTCAATACATTCGTTTTTATTTCGTTGCATCACCCTTGTTATAATATTCAATACACAATGGTTACGTCCAACTTAATATATGGAGTTAATTAGGATCTATATTTCATCAATAGTCAGATGACAGACATTGTTTTTATTTTAGTAATAATCTTCAGTAAATATTTAAACCCTTTTTATTTATCTACAATGCCAGAAATTGAAATAAATAATTGTCCAACTTTTCTTACTTATTGTGCAATGTATTTTGTTGCTTAGGCCTAAAAATGTGTTTAATCACTCCAGACTACTTATCAAAATTGAGTAGTATGTCGTAATTGTTCAAAAAGTGAGTAGAGTAGAAAATAAATAGAACTATTGTGATGTATGCTACTGATGTTGATAGATTTAGGTAGTATGTATCATCAATCAAAAGTGAAATGTCTGATAGCAGAAAGTTAAGATTTAGATGGTGGTTGGAGGTATTCAACAGGAAACCCTGGACCCGGGTTTCGTGCTACTTGGCACTCGTCAGCAAGGTGTACCTGTAATCTTGAGGGAACTGGTGCTCCCTGGCGGATTCGACCTCGTGTCACCCAGCTTCACACTCAGAGACGTTACCACCGAGCTATCCGAGCCGTGACTAACCTCCTGTAGGACTGAGATGTAATCACAATTGCTGATTTCGTGCCAAGTTGCACGAAACCCGGGTCCAGGGTTTCCTGTTGACTACCTCCAACCACCATCTAAATCTCAATACATAGTGCCCGCAGTGTCTAGTCACCTAGACTGGTGGCCACATTGCAACATGATCGATAGCATTCGATCTGCACTAATAAGGACTAGACAAGCATGACATTGATCACCACCCAGTGATCAATCAATTGTGAGAAAGTTAAGAAGATCGAAGTAAATACGACGAGAACAGACAGTGATTCATGTGGAAGCACAGGAACTATGATATCTAGGACAATTGATCGACATTTTGCAAATTAAGTATTCACTGTATGATTCTCAGATTTTACTAAAATATTCTGTAATTTTGTGTTTAACTACATTCGATTAGTCTCCACTAGTGTCCTCGTCCACTACACTATGAATTTTATCCGAAAACACATTATGTGATGTTCTGAATTGCTATCTCCTAGACACTGCATAATGTTTATCAGAAAGATTCCCAACGTTTTTGTTCATTCTGATTAAACAACTGGTTGTGTTTTTCTTAAAGCTTCAAATAACATGAGACAATTTTCTGATGAAGTTATGTTTGATTAGTCCTTCTGATTTACAGTTGAAATGCCAACTTCAAAGTTTGGGCAGTACCCTTGACATAAAATACAAATACGTTTTAATATCATAAAGGAATGAAACGTGTTTTATTTCAATGAACGCATGGTAAAATACCTAACGGTTATAACTCTATACGTTCAATCTGTGATATTACTGAAGTAAGCATTGATTTAAGTCAATTGATTAACTTAAAGATTTTTAGTGATTTACGAATAGAAAAGTGATTAGTTATCTCATATTATAGAAGGAGTAAAGGTTCTGTCAACTAATTTTACTTACTTTTACTTACGCTTGTTAGCCACAATGGAGAAGCATAGGCATACATCTCGAACAATCCGATCACATATTATATACTTGTTAAGAACATTTATATCTGAAAAATAATAGGTCAACTAGACAAAAAATGGAGGGTAAGAGGAGACGAGGATAATAAAGCAGATAATGTGAAAACAATTTGAAACCTTATCACTCAGGATAATATGGTAATATTGCCAAGGTAGGTTTAAGAGGAGAACAGACTGTTTTTGAATACACACAAAGAGGGTTTGAATTTTCGTATGGCTAAGGCTTCAATAAACCTTAGTATACGCCCTTTTACACTTTTATACAACACCAAAAAAGCCAAGTTATAACCTGTTTCAACTATGTGTTTGGCAATAGAGGATGATGGACCGTTATCTTCCATTCTTATTGAATCAGTCGATTCTGTTTGTTTCTGCAACCATTTTAGTACATGGCCTAAGCTGATGAAGTCTTGTTCTCTGAGCTGGACGGTTTAGTCATGGATCTTTCATCTTTCTTCTGAACGACATTATCAGCACAAACTTCAGGTGAAAGTGAAGTGTTCGAATTTCTCCACATGTGGTTCACAAATTGTCCTGTAGACCACTTGTATTTATGTTTAATATCATAATGAAGAATGATCTGAAAAATTTCTACAGAATATTTCATGATGTTGTTGAAAAAGTAGTTGTAGTATGTTGTATTGGTTTATTGAAATAAAACTCTCTGACCTATTCAAGTCTATTTCTCACATATACTAACTGTCCAGTGTATGAACAATGGAAAAGATTGTGAATACATGTGATTGTATTATTATTTCAGTATATATAATGAATAAATGATGACATGGAAATGAATAAAAAGTGGTTCGACATTACCTCTTTTAATAACTGAGATCATCAGTCAAATAAAGCTAGATCATCATGGAAAACCTTGGAACACTGGATGGCTGTTTCGTCCTCAGTAGTGAGCACCCACGATCCTTCACGTGGAACTCGAACGCAGCACCTTCGGTCACGCTCGCTAACACTTGAACTGTAGATCACTGAGTTGACATCACATGGTGTTAGTATCTAAATTCAACTAAACCACGAAATTGTGCCACCATCTACCATTGTCATCAGTAAGTTACAATCTCACAACAGACATGGTTAAACTTCATTTGTCATTGCTTCTCATTAGAACTTTAAAAAAATACCACTTGAAGCCAGTCACCAGTGGATAATTTTTTATAGTTGAATTCATGTGTCAATTTAAGCTAGATCATCATAGAAAACTTGGATACACTGGACGACCATTTCACCCTAGTACAACTGTTCACATCCACAAACTCACCTCACGGGATTCGAACCTAGGATCTATCAATCTCTAGAGAAAGTGTTTACCCACTAGAGAAATAAATAAACACTATTTATATAAACAATTATTTCATCCTATCAATGTTAATTCATATCACTATTTAAATTTCCCTCATTGAAATTATTATCCCAATTCTGATTGGTTTATTTATGTCATATTGATTGATAAATCCATTTCTTTGAATATTTTTTTAATCCCTTAAGCAAGAAACCCTTAAAAATGATGTAATTGAGTACAAAGAAAGTTACCTTTGTATTATTATCACCATTACCATCATTACTGTTGCTGTCAATAATGTAGTGAACGGAACACGGGTGGGGACAATTAGAGTTACTTGGTAAAATAGAAAAACCATGTAGCAAGTCGTTAATTTGCAAAATATCAATCCCTCATATCAACTTGGACTGTTCCTGTCGCAAAAATCAATCCATTAACTCACATTTCATCGTTCATGCGTTTTCTAACAAATTGCTTAGTGTTCACGCCCTTCCTTTCTTGATCTTCCCCCATCTTCTGTTGCCAGACATTACGTTTTTAACTCGCGTCATATACTACTAACAACAATATAAGTAGCAGGCACCACACTATTACCATTATTATTACTATTAGTAATATTACTATTACCATTACCATTACAATTATTACTATGACTATTATTATTGTTCAAAAGATTTACCGAACCATAAATATATACGCAATTATTATTCAATCATCAATGAATAGATCATTCGCATAGGTGTGTGTGTGTGTGGATATATATACATAATGAAACGAATCAATTGTAAGTTTTCTTTTGCTATTGTATGTTTTTATGATGTAATCAACCATTTCATTGTAAATCAAATGGATCTATCCAAGTATCTATCTATCTATCTATCTGTCTATATGAGTTTGTATTGATATTAAACTTTCCAATTACTTGTTGTTACGCAATAATAATAATAATAATAATAATAATAATAATAATAATAGTAACCAACCAAACAAAAGAATAACGATAAAAAGGGATTTCATACAAAAAAAAGGTTTAAATAATTACTTTGTTGTATCTTAGAGAATTCACGTATCTAGATGTATATGTGCATATGTGCGTGTGTGATATGGTGTGTGTGTGTGTGAGTGAGTGTGTGAGATTATACATATAATGAATGATCAACCGTTTCTAGTTAATGAAACAACTGAATTGAAAGAAAATCTTTTTATGGAATATTAAACTATAATGATTATTTGGAAAAATTAATAGTTAAGCTAATCTCAATCATAGAAATTGTAATGATTTCAACATTTTGTTCAGGAGTTTTATTTCAACTTCTTCATGGAAAAAACTCAAACAAGATGAATCATTGAATTTATGAGTCATTTGAAGGTAGATGATCATGAAAAACCCGAAAGAACAGGAGAGAGAGCTTTGATGAGTCGGAATTTTCGATGTGAACTGTTGAGGAATCCCATACTAGAACGAAACGATTGTCCAATGCTTCCAAGTTTATCATGGTGATCTAATTTCATCAATTGACTCATGAATTCAACTATTAAAATTACTATCATAACCAAAAACTCTTTCGTTGATTATAATCAAACAAGATTTTTGGATAAGACGTTAGAATCATTTGAATTTCATGAATAATGATTTTTTTTTAATACTAGGTGACTAGATCCTACCAAAACGGTTCAAATGGTTTTGTACGGAATAGGAAAAGCTTTCGGTTAATGGGCTTCCATATCTAGTAGCAGAGGATCACCATTACCTCCAGGGAGGAATCTCTGTTTTTTATCGATAAAAAATGTAAAAAAGAAAAAAAGTTCGCAAATCCTTAGTTCTTAAGAATATGTCAAGTTTTCTCTTGAAGGACTCCTGTGAAGTTGCTTTGACTAGCTCAGCCGGGAGGGAATTCCAGCATTTGACTATTCTTAAGGAGTAGTAGTTGTGTCTACAGTTCGTTCTCATGTGTTTCGTCTCCAGTTTCTGGGTGTTACTCCTAAGTTTTGTGTTGGGACTAAGCTTAAATAGGTGACTTAGGGAATGTTCTCAAGTGCTAAGGATACTGGAAGTCATTAGAAGGTCAGGTCTAAGACGCTCGTAGTGTAATGGGTAAATGTTCAGTGATCAGAGACGTTATTCTTAAGACTCGGATTTGAGTCCGCGAACTGATTTCGTGGCTGGCCGTTGCATTCGTTCCAGAGTGTTCTCATCCTTTTGCAGTGAGGGGGGAAATTCTATGTTTCCGTACCCTAAATGAGGACGAATGAAACTGTTTAAGATTATGTGGTAAGTTCTGTCGAGTTGGTCAAAAATGAGTTTCAATGCTACCAGTGCATGGTTTTTCGAAAAGCATTTTTGTCGCGGTTAGCGTAAAACTTCAGATCGTAGGATACCTGAACTCCTAGTTCACTTTCAGCTTGAGATACCTATAGAGGCGAGCTAGCTAATTTGTAGTTTTAGTCTGCAACATGTCTCAGACTTTAGACTTTGAAGTCTTTTTAAGGTAAGTCTGTTGTCATCTGCCCAACTTTGAAGATCGTTTATAGAAATTAAGAAAAGAAGAGGTTCTAGTACTGAACCCTGTGAGACATTCCGTAGCCTGAGATAAAGTGAAGTTAACGCTGACCTCGCAATGTCGATTTTTTGGATATGAAGTGAGGTAATCAATTAAAGGTGATTTGATACCCAACCGTTTGAGGTGACTGATAAGACATATATGGGTGACCTTATCAAAAGCTTTTGAGAAGTAATGATAAACGACATAAACCTTCCCCTTGAGATCAAGAGTGGTTGTCCATCGGTTCACCGTGGTCAACAGGTTGGTTACACAAGAGTGACCTTTTCTAAGAGCATGTTGTTTGGGTGAAAACAAATTTATGGATAATAAATAGTCGCGTAAACGATCAAATATCAGGGTCCCATAATTTTTGAGAGTAAAGAGAGAAGTGCTACCGGTCGATAGCTTGAAAGTTTGCTGCGTCGAACTCCTTAGAAAATCGACATGATTTGAGCTAGCTTCTCATCTTATGGTGGCATTCCTCAGCTTAGTGAATGTGAGAGCATCACTCTAAATGGTGTTGCTAAGATTGAAGTTGTTTGACCGGATTCAAAATATTCCTTCAAATATCGACCAATATTCACTGATTTGATCAGTGTGTTGGTTGATTGTTAACTGTCAAACTTCTAAAAAATGTTTAATTTGATTTATGTTAACTTTATCCAAATTTAGTTTGCATAATTATTAATAAATTTATACAGACTGACAATATTTCGATGTATGCTACATAGGTTGACAAATATAAGTAGTATATACACCGGTCAGAGCTGAAATGCTAGTCCATCAAGGTTGAGAAGATTCAACTGAAGAAAACAGAGATGTAGGGAGATACATCATAAGGGAATCCATATTTGTAACAATCATGAACGATGAAATGAACAATTGATGAAAGATATACAAATGAAGTATTCAATGAATGGTTTTTATAATCTACAAAGAACTACTTACTTGCGCGTGTTACTCCCATTGCAGCATAGGTCGCCCATCACTATCCTCAATTCAACACTATCCTGGGAAATACTTTCCAGCTCCTTCCAGTTCTAATTCATCCTTTCCATATCTGCTTCCAGTTCTTCACATAGTGTGTTGTTCAGCCTTCCACTCTTCCACTTCTCTTCAAGATTACAAGTCAGGGCTTGCCTCGTGATCCAGTTCGATGATTTACGTAATGTATATTCTATTCATTTTCATCATCTCTTCCTAATTTCCTCTTCAACTCAAAGCTGGTTTGTTCTCTCTCACAGAAGGCTGTTGCTGATAGTATCCGACCAATTCGGGATGTTGAGTATCTTGCATAGACAACTATTCATAAATACTTGTACCTTGTTGATGATGGTTGTAGTAGTTGTGCAAGTTTCATCTCCGTACAGTAGAACTGCTTTGACAATCGTATTGAAGATTGTGACTTTGACATTTGTTGATAGTTGTTTTGAGTTCCGTATGTTCTACAATTGTAGGAATGCTGCCCTTACTTTTCCAATCCTAAACTTTACGTCTGCATCTGGTCCACCTTGTTCATCGATGATGCTGTCCAGGTAAGTGAAGGATTCCAGAGTTTTTCCATCAAGTGTGATTGTTTTGGTGTTCTCCGTGTTGCAATTGAGGATCTTGCTCTTCTCCTTGTGTATATTGAGGCCTACTGATTCAGATACTTCTGCTACACTAGTTGTGCTCATTTGCATTTGTTCACGTATATCAGATAGGAGGGCTAACGAGGTAACTGTTTCATCTTAATTACAAAAAACACCATTGATATTATTTGTCTCAAAGAGAATAATTTAAAAGTATTTATCTGAAGTTCAATAGTGGCTAGTAGTAAAATCCAGGACGTGAGTTTCATCCTATTTGTAACTCATGAGCTGGATGTATCTGCACCCTGGATTTCATGTTCTAATAAGCAACAAACGAGAAGAAACAAGTAAACAAAATGTCAAGCCAGTTATTGTTTGAATTATTGAAAAAGAAAACTACAAAGACTTGTGGTGGTCCCCAAACAAAAGGAGCTTACACAAAATATATTGATACACTAGGTTAACAATGATATACCAAAACAAATTAATGATTAAGAAACCTAGATGTCTGTCCGTTAGTAAAAACAAAGGTAATAAAATACCGTTAGCAATACAAAAGGTATATTAAACAAAACAGACGCTAACAGTTACTATAGAATGAATGTTACTTGTGAACTGCCTCGTGAGGACAACGACCACAAACTGAGTTCACTTGATTGACAGGTGTTCCTCTGAAAGTGACTGCACCAAAGACGTAATGAGGAAGACGGAGTCCAATAGTATTATACAATAGTAATCCGTGCCAAAAGTCCAACGTTGAGTCGGAAGGCCTATAATGATGTTATAATACTATTATAGTCTTCAATCAAAACGGTGGCCAATAAAACAGAAGAACAAACGGCGAAGGTTGTGTTCTATATTTTAAACCACCCGGGAGTAGAAGTGTATATCATTCATCGAAACAATTATCATCGTCTTTTTAACAAGTGATACAGCAAAACAACAGATATTGAATAAAAATGTGGTTACAACTAAAGTGTGACAAATTAGAGAAACAAAAATGTGGTTTTTATTTTTGTTGTTACAAAAATCACTGAATATATGTCACCATAGACTACTGAAGTTTGAAGACGTTGACTGATTACAAAATGAAAATGATTAGTAATTTCGATTTTTAAACTATTGTAGCAGCAGCATAAGCAGCAGTAGGTCTCAACATACACAAAGGGTAAAGCAAGATTCTCCGATACAACAACCGAATCACACTTGACGGAGAAACTCTAGAAGATGTGGAAACATTCTTGTAACTGGACAGCATCATCGATAAACAAGAAGGATCTGATGCAAATGCATATGCACGGATCGGCAAAGCAAGAGCAGCAGATCTTCAATTGAAGAACATCTAAAACTCAAAACAACTGTCAACCAATATCAAAGTCAGAATTTTCAATACAAATGTCAAGACAGTTCTACTGTATGGGACAGAAACTTGGAGAACTACAAAAGTCATCATTTACAAGATACAGGTGTTTATCAACAGCTGTCTACACAAAATACTTCGAATCCGTTGGTCAAACATTATCAGCAACAACCTGTTGTGAAAGAGAACAAACCAGATCACAACGGAGGAAGCATTGGAATTGGATAGGGCACGCATTGAGGAAATCACTGAACTACGTCACAAGACAAGCCGTCACTTGGAATTCTCTAGTCCAAATGAGAAGTGGAAGACCAAAGAAGACATTACTTTAAGAAATAGAGGCAGATATGAGAAGAATGAACAAGAATTGGATAGAACTAGGAAGGAAGTTCCAGGATACAATGAGTTGGAGAATGCTGGACGGCAGCCTATGCTCCATTATGCATAACAACTGGCGTAAGGAACATTTATCATCAAATTATCAATGACCTGTTCACTATCACTGATTACATAACTGACTATTATTGATTACTACTCAGTGATCAGGGTTGACTTGAGGATGGTGATGGGTGGCGTATTCCTCCGCACGAGTAGTAATAAGCGTAAGTAAATAATCACTTCTTTACAGGTTGAAAGTACTGTATTGAGTGGACGGCCATATTCGGTGAATACGCTGATAATGTTTGGAAAATACATCCTTCGGATCTTGAGAATAATTTATGGAATGAGTTTATAAACAATGGCAAATTTTTTAGTTGTGTATTACTGTTTACCTTTACTAGGACAATCAATGAAATCTAGAAAGCATCAGGCAGTTTTATCCTAATTAATGACACTTTAGACATTAGCATCTGTGAATTGTGATTTAGTGGTTTTTATTTCAAACATCTGTCTACCCACAGCTATCCACTATCAGTATCCATTTTCAGTTGTGATATTGATGTTTGACATTTGTGATGATTTGAGGAATTTCAAAATATAAATCGCAGACTGATCTTAATTAGATCAACATTGGAAAAATGAAAGAACTAGTATAGGACTCCTTAGCACTTTGTATCTACCATCCCATTCTCCGGTTGATTGAATTTAGACAATAACACACTTTAATGCTGGCTTATTGATCTAAACGTTAAGCGAATACGCTGAAGACCATGATTTTGATTTCATATATTATAGTCGTAGATAAGCACTGATGAGGAGTTGCTTACTGAGACGAACCAACTATCCAATGTCTTCATGTTTTCGCTGGTGGTCTAGTAGTCATCAGTTCATGTTTTACAGTTTTACAGACTCAAACTATATTTGTGAATACTGACTGGAAACTATCTGACAAGTAACTTCCTACACTTCATACATCATTGATATCAAACACATAAAAGCTATAGGATTGAATTAGATAAAGAGATACGGATGATACATAATTTTGCCTACTGTTTAACAGCCTACAAATATTTACAAAACTCATCTACCATTAGACTGTAACTAAAGCATATAGAGTCAATCTAACGATGTCAGATATTTGAATAATCCATTTCAAAACAGTTTAACAGGTTAATTATGACAAACAGTACATTCAAATTCACTTGGTATTGTTTACTTAGACCTTCTCAGTCTCATATCGGCATATACGCATCTTGTACATATTACCTTAAGTCACAAGCTTTCTAAGTAATGATAGATAGTGGCTAACAGTGAAATTCAAAACACTCATTTCGTCCTATTTAAGACTCATCAACTAGATGTACTTGCATCTTCGAGTCAATGTTCACTCTGGGATTCGAATCAAATACTATTCAATTAAAACGCTATCATCTTTATCCACTCAATACTTCACTCCTTTACACAAGTAAGATAATATCATAAATGATAGTGATTCATTTTATTATCGAATAAACATAGTTATCACTAAACATTCTAATCTAATTCAATGTTCATTCATGCATATCATTTCTTCATTCAACTGTAAATAGTAATAACAACTTTCTTATAATTTTAGTTTATGTCTAGCATAATGTGAATGAAGTGAAAGTGTTAAGCATACGTTCATCATTTTTTAGAAAATATTTTTGATATCATTTAAGTATTTAAATCAAACATCAAATGGTTATGGTTAGTCAAGAGTGAACATTATACTTATGTTGTTACATATTGAATAAGATCAACATGAAAAACTTGAAAGAACTGGCCGGCTGTTTTGTCCTATTGTGAAACTCTTCAACAGTGCTCATCTATGATCCCGACTCACGAGATTCGAACCCAAAACCTATTAGTTACGTGTCGATAGATATAAGTAGTATATATCATCTGGTTAGTGTTTTTAACTATGACTGTAGTATTGTTACAATTGAAGAACATATAGAACTCAAAACAACTATCAACAAATGTCAAAGTCACAATCTTCAATACGATTGTCAAAGCAGTTCTACTGTGCGGAGCTGAAACTTGCACAACTACTACAACCATCATCAACAAGGTGCACGTATTTATGAATAGTTGTCTATGCAAGATACTCAACATCCCGAATTGGTCGGATACCATCAGTAACAGTTTTCTGTGGGAGATAACAAACCAACTTTGAGTTGAAGAGGAAATTAGGGAGAGATTATGGGAATGAATAGGACATGCGTTACGTAAATCATCGAACTGGATCACGAGACAAGCCCTGACTTGTAATCTTGAAGAGAAGCGGAAGAGTGGAAGGCTAAACAACACACTATGCAAAGAACTGGAAGCAGATATGGAAAGGATGAATAAGAACTGGAAGGAGCTGGAAAGTATTTCCCAGGACAGTGTCGGATTGAGAATGGTGATGGGCGACCTATGCTCCATTGGGAGTAACAGGCGTAAGTAAGTATGTATCATCAATTAAAAGTGAAATGCCTGACGACGGAATGTTAAGAAGATGGAAGATAATAGAACGGGGATAAAGAATGAATGTTCTGGAAACGAAAGTACAGTGAACTGTGAAACAATTGATTGACATTTTGTAAATGAAGTATTTACTGTATGATTCTTAGATTCTACTAGGATGTTTTGTAATGATTATCCTTCCTTGTGTTCTCATTCACTACAAAACAGTTTCTTTAATAGATTTTTTAAAACTTGCTTCTTTGAGAATTCGGTGTCCAAACGCTTCTCATGCGTATTTTTAGATGTTACTGTTTTGTATCAGTCTATTGAATAAATGTTTAAATTTCCCGACGGATCAAACATCTGTCGAAGAAGCGTCATGATATTCAGTGTACTTATTTACTTACGTATGTTACCTCTAATATAGTATAAGCCGCCAACTTGCATTCTCCAGCCAAATCTATTCTGGATCTTTCTTTCTAGTTCTATTGTATCGTATTTGTTGTATGTATTCATGATAGTATGTACTTGTGAAAGTTCACACACAGATATAACATTAATTCAATGCTCTCTTGTTCTTATCACATATATAACTGATATCAATATGTCCTTTGATGTCGCAATAATGATTTCATATCTAAATATCACTATGTAATGCGTATTGACTTTAGTTAGACGAAAATTGGAAGCTAAGTAACACAGGTTAACTGTTTTGTCCTAGTACTAACCTCTTCAGAAATGAATTAATTGAAGTTAAATTTGTGAATTACTGCATACAGTTTGACTGGTCTGAAGATTAAGAATTTGTACAGAGAATTAAATGTTATAAGTTCTATCCTTTAGTGAGATCATCAATGGACAATTGTTGTGACTTTATGTCCGGCTAGTTATCACGTGATTTATCCATGAATCAAAATACGACTTATACAATCTTAGCACTGTGCCAAACCAATGACGTTAGACCGGTATGAGCCGCCTAGCCCGTCCACTTGAGTCCAGAACACCAAATACCAGCTTCCATTATGCAAATCGAATCGAATCATTTATTTCAGACATACTGGGTTTATGTATCAAACAAACAGACCGCAACACACCATAAAATAGGAAATAACATTCATACACAATAAAGCCAAAAAGTGCCTGTGAACGTGGGATGCAGTAGTTAATAGACTGAGCATAATTTAAGGACAGTAAATCGTATCATAATAATCTATAGATCAAAATGAAGCTTATAATAAGGGGAATATAGATATATACAATCTAATTACTGAATAGTTATACAATAAGAATATATAGATAATATTATTCCACTAATAGGTCTCCAAAGTTACTCGTAATTTAATCTTCGTTCGGATATAACAACATTGTCGAGGATTCCGGCACTAAAATGAAGTAGCTGCTTGTTTACTTCTTGGTTTTTCAATGGTTATTTAATTAAGTTTAATATCTGATGCAACAGAGAAAACAGTCCCAATCGTTTCCATAAATAGCTGTTTGTATAGTCTATTACTATGATTACAAAACTACCTAAAATATTCTATAAAAGCGTATCGTTTCAGGTTCCCATGATTACCCACACACTTTTACGTTGAAAATGTTAAAAGGACAAATAATAGAAAGGATAACGTTGTACTTATCAAAACATACTATGCAGGTAAATTGATATTTAAATATTAACTATGTTTATTGATTCACTCCAATGTCACTATATACTTCTTTCAGGTTACCTTCAATGACATTCATAAACTTGTGTATACCCTCTAAAGCAGTTCCATTGGTAGGACGAAACGAAGGATTTATCCTACAGTTTTAGAGCATATTTCAGGAACGACTCTTAGTAATGGATTTTCTCTGTTTTTTAGTACTTAGAATATCAGGAAGAAACTATGAAACCTTACAAGATGATTAATTAATAACCTGATCTTTTGAAGCTTAAGGGATCTAAAAATCAGGGAGCAATACATGACTGTTCCTTACTGTTGTGAGAATCATGAAAGTTGTATACCCTTTCAAGTGTTATACTATCAAGTCTCATGTTAGAACAAAAGTTTTAGATCTTTTAAGAAATGGATTAGCGTTTAACTTTGCTATTTATTTACGCTTGTTACCCATCGTGGAGGAGCATAGGCCTCCCATCAGAATTCCCTATTGAATTCTGTCCTAGACTATCCTCTCCAGTTGCAATTGGTTTTTTGGTATCTGTTTTCAATTTCCGACGCCATGTGTATCTTGATCTACCTCTTTTTCCTTTCCTCTTCAGGATTCCAAGTATACACGACCGAATTGAATTAATTGGCCATATAATGTGACCATTGACCAGTTCTATCAGTGGCAAGTGATTGTGTTCAGAAATGTATGAAATCGATTAGTGACTACTTTACATTTGAACTTCAGGAATTCATCTAGAAGTAGATTATTTAAGTCTGTATGCGATATTCGTCTCGGACTGATCTCATCTCAAGCATCAATGGAAATCGAAAAACAATGAACAACAATCTTTTTGTATTAATTTAACTTGTCTCATATATTTTCCCAACGAACATTAAATTTGTTCAATTTGTTTACTATATGGTCAATCAGTACTGTGCTCACGGTCTTTTTGGTGCTATTTCAAGTAATATTCTCGAATGCTTTTTAGCGTCTGGCATAAAATCACAATAACTTACAGAACGTATTTTTGGGACGGCTTCCAAAAACTACGACGCAGCCTCCAGAAGCCCTAAAGGAGCCAAAGGGTTTCCATCCAATTGGAACATGATCGAGCTTTCTAGAATATTAGCGTGGTATGCTACTATTAGGCAGTAGCATAACATGCATTTTTGCGAATTGGCTGAATTATAATGTTGAAATAACAATCGTTAATACCTATAAATACCCATGGCTTTCTGTACACTTTGATCCTTACTTAACACGTACTTCTCCAGTCTTCTTCTGTCCTCTGATTTGCAACTGTGGGGTTCTATACGTTCTAGTGTTTCAATTATCTCGGAGGAATCTTCATACTGCCTTTTAGTAACACTCTACTGTAGTAGATTCCAAATTATCGGACAAAATAAACAAATTATGTGGAAGTTGGAACATGAAATGAAGCTCACAGTGAAAAATATGCTCCTTCATTTGGAATTCATTCACTGAATGAATGCAAAGATGTCTGAAACTACATGATACTGTACACATATATTGAACATTAGTAAACTGATGCTCGGCAGCAAGGATCATAACATCCTATTAACTACATTTGGGTAGTCTGAACATTGTTACAAAAATCAGGTTTTGTTTGTTCTAGTCATACGTCACTTATGTGCTGTTAGTGGTATGAGGGCGCTTATGACTTCCCGGTTGCCCAGACCATGGAAGTATTCTTCTAGAGTTACCTGATAACTAAACTGGGTTAAAGGTGATCTTAGTGACGTAAGAATGTGACCTTAATGCCTAAGGGAAAACTGCTTGAGGTCGGTCAAACACGACATATTTGTGAGTAGTTCTCGTATCAGCTCCGTATTTGTTGGGACCTTACTAGCGGAGATGGAAATCCGTGAGATAAGATGGGCTGTATACACTCTTTGTGTTCCCTTAAACGGTGTGATTAAAATTGTTTTATATCTCTATCTCTACGAAGCAATTCTTTCTCCTTGTATTATATCCTTATAAAAAATCTTTTTTTTATAGATTACTACTTCAATGAATTCGCTGTTCATCATGTTGTGCTGATGAGGTATGGCAAATTGAACCGATGCATATATGTACCTGGTCCTACGTTGTTATTGACTGACTGACTGATCTGATTTTATGTAAAAATGCAAACTACATGTTAACAGTTTGAACCAGTATAGAGGTGAACATTCAGTGAACTGAATCATTATTATGATCATTCCACTTCAAATAATAAAACAAACAAGTAAATTACATACCATCAGTAACAAACAATCTACTGTAAGAGTGAACAAATACACTTCCAGTTGAAACAGAAAATTAGCAAAAGATGTTGAAAGTGAATGAGATACACATTTCAAAACTGATCAAACTGCATCATGAAGCAAGCGTTAACTTAGAATCTTCAATGAAAATGAAAGAGTGGATATCAGAAGAACACAGTAAGTTGGGGAATTGGAATCCAATATGAATAGAATGAATAACCACTGCAAAAAAGTTGAAAGAATTTTTCAAGATATGATTGAATAAAGAGTACTGGTGAATGGTCTTTACTCATTCACACATTATCATCATAACAAATTGATAAGTCGTGTAGGTTGAACGCTATATATATGAATCCTAAGCTATTCCCGTAACCCGCAGACTAGAACTACACAGTGACTTGAACTCCAGAGAGAAGGCACAAGTATGAGAGAAAACACTTTATCCCAAGGTTCGTTTTAGTACAGAAAGTCAAGGCTATTTATAGGTGTTGGCGTCTGTTAAATCAACATCTTATTTCAGCCAATCCGTTAACGTCATATTATGCTACCGACCAATGGTAGCACGCCACACTGGAATTCTCGAACGTTCCATCGTACTCTGATTGGCTAGGGCCCTTCGACTGCTTTTTGGGCCTCTGGAGGCTCCGTTGAAGTTCTCCGAAAGCCGACCCAACACAAATAGAAACAAACCATTTACCTTGATTAAACGTGAATAAATATGGTTAGTTAATTTCCCTTGTTTAAAGATTCAATTTCTTTGATAATTGAAGTTTGGCTTTTCTTTCTTTCTCTCTCTTTTTCTTTTTCTTTCTTTTTAATCAAAGGAATGTCATTGAAAAACTTTGATTAACTATGGAAGAAGTTCGTGTCAAATTGTTTTAATAATAAACAAAAAAGAAGAGAAAAGAAAAGAAGAAAAAAGAAACAAAATTGGATCAAACGAATTGAGAAACATTTTTTTGGGGGGGAGGGGGTCAGGGAAACAAGGGAAAAGAAAAAGAAAAAAGAAAACCAACGCATTATACTTTGATTAAATGAAACTTTGGTCTTTTTTTTCGTTCCATGTTGAAATGATTAGTTTGAATCTAAGTATAATAATGATCAATTTATGAAATATAGTTTCTATGTAATAATTTTAAACTTATCTCCAAAGAGGATTATCAATCATTGGATGAAGTCATTCAAAGTTTAGATGGAACTTTATTTGTTTATTTATTAAAATATATAATGATTGGTTCAAAAGAGTAGTGATTAGATATGCACCACATTTCTCTATTTGATTTATATGAGAGCTGAGATACTACCTGGGTGCTCAGATTGAAACAAGTGGTTTTCTTATGGAAGCACTGCTCGATCTTTTGACTTGGAGGTATTTTCTACAAGGCAATGGAGTAATGTAAAAAGATGCAGTCCTATGATAGCCAATGATCAACAATTAATTCATACACTATTTGTTCCTTCAAGATTCTGGAGTCCATAAATGCACCATTGGTTTGGAATGAGTGTTTGTGAAGCTCTTTATTTTCTCGTCATTTAGATCGGACGATGTTTGTTGACAGGCTCTCCACTTTAGTGGCCCGAGATCTACTCCAATTTGATCGTATAAATGATCGTTCTCGAAATATATGTGTCGCCTATCCTCGTATATAATCATTGACTTTAATCGCATCAGTCAATAACGGAATTAAATAAGTCAAATAACGAGAATAGACTTTCGAATACATATATTTTGTATATGAAGCGAATGGAATAGTGAGAAGAGAAACAACGCGGAGTGGAGATGGTGGGTAAGCCAACTTCCCTTTAACCAAGCGTTAATTCATATTTATAGTCACACAAAAATACGTTACAGATATGTGATGAATGGGATGGAAAGTGTACACACATATGCGCTCATATAAAAACAGTCAAGATTGATAAGCGAATAATTAACAAGGTCAAAATGTGACTCAAATAGAATGAATAAAATGGGCTGTCCGAAAGCTAGAACAAGGTATATGGGCTTAACAAAATAACCGACACTACAGGTTTTCCTACTCCTTTATGTGGATTCATCATATTCACCAACCCGGTTAAAGCACAAGATAATCGCTTTTCTTCGTCTCAATTGCGTAAACAACACCCAGACTGTGATAAGCAGTGAGTAGAAGTTTAGTGTCATTGGTTGTATGCAGGTTGCCATGTGAGAGCATTTGCAGACTGAACAATCAGGCTTTAATTGATTGATAAATGAATGATCTATAAACTGATTTCCTACAATCTTTTATGTTCACTTAATTGTTATAGCTTGGCTTCGTTCGTCAATCACCTTGACAACCTCTATCATATAAATATCAAGAGTGTTTGAACTCAAAAGGCTATAAGAAGCTGTAGTTACAGTTTAAAAGCAGATGTCACAGATAAAAAAATTACGGACACGTCGAATGATTTTGAAACAAAGAGGATAATGTGTGTGGAAGCAAATGCAGAGGCAAATATCATAGTCAAATTAAATAAGGCGCAGCTAAGCAAGGTAAAGGCTAACAGTAGGATTCGAGTACACATATATATGGTAAAGAGAATGATTCATCGAACGATATTTAAGATATTAACTATGAAGCTAGAGGGAGCAATGTACGCAAGCTGTTACTTGTAATCAAGCATACACATTCATACAGCAATAATTGTAGTTATATGATATACCCTTGTGGGACAGGGTAATTTTACATTGGTTTTCAAAAGAACCAGACACCGTCCAGACTTTCACGTGATAACCCAAGCAGTACAGCTTAATCCCGTTTGACAGGGGAACCAGACACCGTATAGTCTTTAACGCCACAATATGAATAGTACATCTCAATCCTGTGGCGAAACCACACAGGTACCAAGCACCCTGGTGGACCATTCGCATCATTCATATACACATTCGCGTCTCATGTATAGTTATTCCAACCAATGATCACGTGAACTAATTATGCACAGTACGAACAGGCCGAATTTGACCTATTCGGCTTACACGACAGTCACACTCATTCTTGTTAGCAAATGCAACATGCTTTACACTGTCTGAATGAAAATGGCTTTTGAGAAAACTGAGAAGCAGCTACCAGTATGAATGAAATTGGTTAATCAGTAAACCAATTTTGTGCACGAACAGTCAGCAAAACTTGACAAAGCAATTCCGAACCATCTACAAAACCAATGGTGAACCTCCAGTCTCATATGGGACCTTCAGCACTGCATAGCCATATAGCTTATACTGCATACAGCACATATGTAGAGTAGTAAAGGAAATAGCCCAGCCTGAATCGTTAGGGATTAAATAATGCTTAAAAGCCATTGTCTTGTGTTGGAATACTATAATTAGACTACCAAGATCGATTTCATTTTTCCGGCTTTTCAGACCCTGAGTGAGGGGTAGTATTTCACACAATATCTGATCCAGACAAACGATCGAAGAAACAAAGTGAATGAAGCAAAGAGAAGAGAGTGGAACGAAATGACGTACAGTGGAAATGGCATGTGAGCCAACTCTCATTTAATCAAGTCGTTAATCAATATTTATAGCCTGATAAAAATAGGTTACAGACGTGAGATGAGTAGGATCAGAAGTGTACACACACATCTATATATGCGATCATATAAAGATAGTCATGATTGATAAATGAATAATTAACAATGTCGAAACGTGACTTAAAAAGAATGAATAAATTGGACTGTCCAGAAGCTAGAATAAGCTGTGTGGGTTTAACCATAGTAACAGACATTACACATTCAGCTCTATGAATAGACGAAAATAACACGTTATTATAGAATAAAAGGAGTTTTGTGAAGATTATAGTCATTTCAATCGTTGAATTTATGAGTCTACTAAAGTTTAATCACTGTGGAAAACCTGGATGAATTGGATGGCCATTTTGTCCATTATAGAATGAACAAACATTAAATTCACTTGATATTACTTACTTGAATCTTCGCATTGATGTTTAGGTCTTTAATTGATCATTCTCTTATTGGCGTATGTGCATACTGTGGGTATTGCCTTGATATAGCCTTAATGCAGTAGCTAAGTGAATAACGCGATGGAGTTTGAAAAGAATGGTACTAAGTTTCAATCCCAGAATGGACATCAATTCTGAGATGCAGGTACATCCAGCTGACGAGTCTCAAATAAGACGAAACGCGTTTCAAACTGGATTCCACCGCCAAACCGCTATCTTTCTTTACTTATAAAAATTAAATTATCTAATCATTCCGATAGAATAATGTTTAAAATCTATTTGTTTTTGATGGAATTAGTTTTATCGCTGAAGCAATGAACATTATTTACAGGTAATATCACAAACTGGCCTTATTTAGACAGCTAATAGTAATCATGAAGCACTGAATAACTGCTTTATTGTGGTATGGAACTCATAACAGTCAACAATTAGGATCTTATTAGAGCTAAAATACAGAACATTCAGGTCTCGAATGCACGACTTTACCCTTTAGACTTCTGAACCGGGATCCGTTTGTTTACATGTCTAGATTCATTTAATTTTTGATAACATTTTTCAATGTCATTAGTCGGTAACTACATCATATTCAATATGGTTGACATGTATTGGTCACAGTTATTCAGTGGAAGTTTTGAAATTACTTCTTTACATTAATCACTGATGAGTAAATGATTTTCATTAATGTAAGGAATATGTGAATATTCCTAAAAATAAACATTCTACGTACCTAAATTGCTCTAGTTATCAGAAGGGACATCAGTATCGTGACGTCCGAAGAAACTCAGCTTTTATCATGAGGTGTCCAAACTCTTCTAAACGAAGACCTTTTAACTCTCAGGGCAGAGTTTGAATAGTTTCAATAAATGTTTTTAGGGTTAGTGCGTTTTTAGTGAGTTAGTTTTCTACAGAAACGTGTCGCCCAGGACGGTATGCTAGTCGGCAGCCTATGCTCCTTCATTGGGAGTAACAGGCGTAAGTAATTATGTAAGTAAATTTAAGGAACTTTCAAAATGTTGTCATTCGTTAAATGTAATAACACAATCAATCAATATTGTATGTGACAGTATAATAGTCATTTTTGTAAGTTAGCACTATTTTGTCTAAAGAAACAAAGTAACTTACGACGACAACTACGACGACTATCGTGTAATTCTAGAGAGAACTTCACAAGCGATTGCATTAATCACTTGAACGTCTTTGTGAATTCAGATCTTAACACTGTACCTGGGAGGTAAAAATCAGTACCTTTATTTTACTCAGTGAATGTGTTATGTTAGGACAATTCAGGTGTCATTTAATGGTTTAAATTTCTATACTTCCTAACTAGGAACATACTGTTGTGTAATTATTCAATAGTTTTAGATGTTTGTTCTAAATAAATCAGTTTAAGTGACAAACTAAATACAAAATGTTCTTCATAGATCTGCTATCCAAATGAAAGTATTTGGTTAACACCGTTTTTTTACAAGTTCCATAGTATATTATGTAATTAATTGATAGGATGAAAGGCGAATGTCCGATGTTCTGACCGGATTGATAGATATGGAGGATCCATGTAGGGGAGTTGGAAAACCTTGATTCCAAACCAATCGTACATATGGGCTCCAGAATATTAACGGAACAAATGGTGTATGAATCGATCGTTGGTCACCGGCTACCACCGTTTTCTGGATGAGAACTTTAGGTTGAAGGCTCCAGATGTGGTCCTCTAAGAACACCATTCGTTTCGGTCTGGGTACCCGGGTCGTATCACAGCTCACACACAAATCAAGTGAATTGTATGGAGCATATGTATTTAGTACCGATTAGAAAATTATCAATAAACGTTTCCAATTAAAGATATTCTAATGACGTTTACAGTAATAACTTGAAAAATTTACTATTTAAGTCAATGAATGTTATCATATTACAATGATAGTAACCATCTCTTTGCTCAGCAATGTATGCCTTGTTACAATACATAATTAAAAACAAAGAATCTATAATTAATCTAACAATTTACGGTTTAATTCAAAGTTTTCTATCTTGTGTGAGAGAGTTATCAACCTTGGACAATGGATGAAGGGTTACGCAAGATCAGTTAGACATTAACACCATTGGATGCATAATTCAGTGATCTACAGTTCAAACGTTCATATGCAAGACGGAAGGTTTTGGGTTTGAATCTTGCGTCCGTAATCATAAATGAGCACTGTTGAGTAGTCCAATAGTGGGACAAAATGACCGTCCAGTGCTTCGAGGTTTTCATTATTGATCTAACTTAAATTGACTCAAGAATTCAGCAGTGAAAATACTACAATCTTCAAACTGATGATAAGTTTATATTTGTACAGAATATATAACATATCTAATGGAATACAGAACAATGAAATGATAAAACATATATAAATGAATAACCCATTATATTCAATATAAAATACTTTAGTGGCCCAGATATTGTCCAGACACTAGAATAAATTATATAGGCTTAATAATAGTAACCTAAACTACAATACATGATAATTGAGAAATGAGTACGAAGTAAAACATTTACATATTTACTTATGACTGTTAATCCAAATAGAGCGTGAATAGAATTTCTTTCTTTCTTTGAACATATAAATATTAGTACAAGAGGGCACCAAATATGTAATACTTACTACTTACGCCTGTTACTCCTTGTGAAGGAGCATAGGCTGCTCACCGGCATTCTCAATCCAACCCTGTCTTGGGCAATACTTTCCAGCTCCTTCCAGTTCTTATTCATCCTATACATATCTGCTTTCAATTCTCGACTTAGTGTGTTATTTGGCCTTCCTCTTTTCCGTTTTCCTTCACGATTCCAAGTCAGGGCTTGCCTCGTGATGCAGCTTGATGATTTGCGTAATGTATGTCCTATCCATTTCCATCATCTTTTCCTAACTTCTTCTTCAACTGAAAGCTGGTTTGTAAGTATGTGCATGTATGCGCTACACGAAACATTGAGGATGGGAAGACAAAAGAAGAAGGTAGGCAGCGTAAAAGAAAAAGAAGAAGAACAATGACGACCAGGTTGATGTAAGGTAATGTAATAATAATAATAATAATAATAATAATAATAATAATAATAATAATAATAATAACAATAATGAAAGAAACGGAAAGGTACAACCACAAGAATTTTTTCAAATAAAGAAGATACAACCACTTTGTATGAAGAAAGTAAAAGAAGGTTACAGCAAGATCGCCACTGGCTTCTATTCTGAGCCATATCTGATAACGTTTATAGTCACTGTGCTGCACCATCTCTGGGACCGCAGGCAGGGAGTCGTGAAGGACCAACAGAAGCCAGCTGTTTGTAGCTTCCTTTTATACCACGACTCCATGTCATACACTGAGTACCCAATAGAGCATTCTCCGACCCACTCTACCCTGGACCTTCATTTCTAGTTCTGTCAAATTTTTGTTCATTCTTCTCATATCTGTCTCTATTTCTTAGAGTAATGTGTTTTTGATCTTCCACTTCTCCTTAGACTTTGAAGATTCCAAGTGACGGCTTGTCTTGTGACGTAGTTCAGTGTTTTCCTCAATGTGTGCCCTATCCAATTCCAATGCTTCCTCTGTTGTGATCTGGTTTGCTCTCTCTCACAACAGGTTGTTGCTGATAATGTTTGACCAACGGATTCGAAGTATTTTGTGTAGACAGCTGTTAATAAACACTTGTATCTTGTGGATGATGACTTTTGTAGTTCTCCAAGTTTCTGGCCCATACAGTAGAACTGTCTTGACATTTGTATTGAAAATTCTGACTTTGATGTTGGTTGACAGTTGTTTTGAGTTCTAGATGTTCTTCAATTGAAGATCTGCTGCTCTTGATTGCCGATCCGTGCATATGCAATTGCATCAGATCCTTCTTGTTTATTGATGATGCTGTCCAGGTACAAGAATGATTCCACATCTTCTAGAGTTTCTCCGTTAAATGTGATTCGATTGTTGTGTCAGAGAATCTTGCTTTACCCTTTTGTGTACGTTGAGACGTACTGCTGCTATTGCTAAACTGGTCGTCTTCTCCTGCATTTTTTGTTGCATGTGCGCTAAAAAAACACTAGCCAGAAAAAAAAGATTATTCAAAGCAAACATTTACCTTATTTTCATGTATAATTGCTTAAGGAAATTGTAGAAAAAAATTTGTTATCTCCATGTTTAATTCATGTAGTTTACTTACATCATGTTTTAAGATAGAATCATTAACGTGAAATTTCGATGATGATGATGATTATGATGATGATGATTATGATTAGCTTATTCTTTCAATGTTGAATAGAATTGAATAAGTGTTACATTGTTTGTATACATAATTTAATTGTCCATTTACCCTTATAATCAAAGATAGATGAGGGATAGCGATGGAATCCAGTAGGCGTGTTTCGTCCTATTTACGACTCGTCAAACGTTCTACTAAGATTGTAGTGAAGGAGTGCACCAAGTGGGGATAATCAAATGTATTTGAATACAATTTTACAGAGCAGAGCATCTTAGCAGTATTTGAGATGTAAACAGTAAATAGTTCATTTGTTTCAGACTTCATTGTTCTTTTGTTTTTACAGTAATCATTCTTTGTTTTTGTTCTCTTTTCTTTGATCTTCTTAACATTCTGTTACCAGGTATTTCACTTTCAATTGATGAGACATACTACTTATATCTGTCGATATCAGTAGTACACATCACGAGGTGATAATTGAGAACTATATTTAATATTTCTATATCCATTCAGTATAAAGATTGTTCAATATGATTAGGGTGAACTTTCTTTCAATGAGAAAATTATATCGTTTGCATTAGTTCAGATGAACTATATATACAATATGTATTTTTATAATTGTAAAGTGTATGCTCTTAATTTCAACAGTTACTATTTTACAATTGTAAGCAATAAGATTAAGAAATTGCAATAGTTCACAATTCTTATATTAGTCAATTATGCGCACTGCTGAGGAGTCCTACAATAGGACGAAACGGTCATCCATTACTTCCAGGTTTTCAATGGCAGTGTAACATCAATCAATTCATGATCTAAATCAAAAATGTAATAATCTCCACAACCCCTATACTGTTGATTAATCAATGAGTTTAAGAATCTAATGAAAAGAACACATAAACAACATCAACGAAACATCAAATATAACATGAAGAGTTCCAAGTGAAAATAACGCGAATAATTAGAAGCAACACACGTATACAATGATATATCCACATTCATAGATAAGGGTAATACAATCAAGTATATAGACATATACATACAGTCATATGTATGTACTCATGGAAACAAATAAAATTAACCAGGTAACTAGAATGATCAGGTTTATTCATTAGTCTAAAAGTTAAAATAAATCGCTTAGATGAGTAAATACTTTAGGAATAGGCTCACTACTTGTTAACTATGAAGATGTTGATCAAGTCCACATTGGAATAGTAACTAATTGAAGATAATGGTTGACAACTATATTTTATCAACTGTTTTACATTTATTCAATTGGAAAGTAATATGTGATGAGACCTATAATTTATGGATAACATTTGAGCGACGCTAAATTAACTTTGAGAGTATCCACTTAATAACTAGGTCCGAATGAAGGTTATGAACCAGTGTGAGGAATTAGAATTATGATTTATAGTTGATGATTAGGGATTAAGAATTAGATTTTAGGGTTTTTATCACGAATTGACATAAGTTAAATGTCAAAACGTAACTGAACCAAATTGGATGTGAATGAATTTCGTGCCAAAATCGATGACCTGTTATCTTATATCTGATTGATTCGTCCAGATATTATCACAGTTATATAATATACCCTTGTGGGACAGGGTAATTTTCCAGTAGTTTTCAGGAGAATCAAACACCATTCGAACTTTTACGTGATCACCCAAACAGTACACCTTAATCGCGTTTGACAGGAGAACCAGACATCATCTAGGCTTAAATTTTATAACACAAGCAGTACAGCTTAATCCCGTTTAACAGGAGAACCAGACATCATATAGCCTTTAACGCTACAATCTGAATAGTACATCTCAATCCTGTGGCGAAACCACACAGTTATCAAGCACTCTGGTAGACCATTCTCACCATTCATATACACATTCACGTCACATGTATAGTTATTCCAACAAATGATCGCGTTAATCAATTATACTCAGTACGAACAGGCCGAAGTTGACATATTCCGCATTTCTGAAAATTTATTGAATTTTATGAGTAATTATGCGAAAGTTTTATAGTCAAACATAATTTGTAAGGATGTTGTTTTCTTTATTGACATTTAGTTTCTCAACATACATTTAATATCTCAATGAAATTGTTATTACTTGAACCATTTGTTTAGATTGTATGTATTTACAAGACAATTTATTGTCGTCTGTAAGAGTTTAAATCGATAATGATGATGATGATGATGGTCGACTGGATTATGAAGACCTTCATATCTAAGCGAAAACATGGAATATAATGAACAACTCGGAATCACCTAACCCTTCTATCTCATACACATGAATAATTGTTGATAAACACAAACAGTGTAGCAGAAGCTTCTGCATCAGTGGGCTTCAACATACACAAAGGAAAAAGCGAAAACCTTAAATACAACACAGAGAACAATAATGTTGTGTCTTTACGTCCAACGAATTATCATGTAATTTATTCTTTAATCCAAATAGGACTTATTCCCTCTGGTACTGTACTAGACCAATGACGTCCGACCAATCCGGTCAGCCTAGAGTTCTTATTCGTCCCTTGCTAGCCTAGCCCGTCTAGCCCGTCCAGATCAATCCAGGACAACAATAACAACCTCCATTATGCCAATCATTTATTTCAGACACACTGAGTTTATATACAAACCAGATAGATTGCATCGCACCATTAAATAGGAAATTACATAGGAAATACACAATAAAGCCAAAAAGTGACTGTGAATGTAGGAGACTGTAATCAATAAACTGAACATAATTGAAGAACAGTAGATCGTATCATAATAATCTATAAATCAAAATGACGCTTATAATAAGAGGAATATGAATATACACAGTCTAATAACTGAATAGTTATACCAATAAGAATCTATAGATGATATATAGTTAATGAATATGTCACAGAAGTTACTCGTAATTTAATCTTCACTAGGATATAAAAATATAGTGAGTAGTGGAATCCAAAACATCGACTGAATAGACTTACATCTCAGAGTTAATATCTATTCCATAACTCGAACCCAACATCGTTCATTTTAAACGTTATCCATTTGAACTACAGACTTCTCATAATCACTTATCTAGACAATATTTTTTCTTTTCATTACAATTTGATTATTGAAATTCTCTATTATTTTCAAAGATAACGCCAAAGTTTTGTTTAATTGAACAAAACAAAAAAACAAAAAATAAAAATTCACAAAAATTTTGATTCCATTTTGTATTAAAACAAAGTGGGTTTTTTGTTTTTTTATTTTTTCCTTTTTTTGTTTTTTTATATTTTTTTCCTTTTTTTTGTTGTTGTGGAAAATATTACTCTATGAGATTTGGCTCTCGTTTACGTTCATTAACTTTATCTTGTGTGTGTGTGCGCGCGTTTTTTAATTTCAAAGCATCATACTAAGACAAAGGAGCTATCTAGTAATTTATGGATTTCAATAGTATTTTAATGAAGGAAAGTTAATGATCGAAATCCATGAATGTAGTTTATCAATTCCTTTTACAGATTGACGACATTAAGTGATTTCGGTCACAGTCTATTTCATTTATAGGCAGTCTCAGTTTGAACTTGAATGAAACCTATTTTAATTTTAAATCGTGTTGTAAACGATTTAGTCGTTGAGCTTTCTCAATTACATATACATATATGAAGGAAGTTTATAACTATGAAATCGTGTACGCACGTTACAAACTAGATGGTACATGTCAGAAATAGGTATTTCTGATGTTCAGGGAATCAATGTTGTATTTCCATATTGGATTTCTATCAATCTCACCCACTGTCTCAATCAAAAAACGTTGTCACGGAGCTACATAAGAGAATGAAACTCTGTAAAACTACGACGTGTTTTCATGTCACTGTTACTAACTGTGTTTTTTTCGTATCAATTTCGTTTTACGCTCTCGGTATTAAATGCGTTTTAGCAGAGCCGAAGTCAAGATTAGGTTACGGAACATATAAAATGGGGTTTACAATATCCATTTTAGGTGTATCGTGATCCAGTTGTGGATCATGGTGAATACAGAAACGGAACATGCCTTTTTTGAATACATTTGTTAAGTCTTATATAGCTGATCACGATAGCTTCAGGTATGAAGATGAAATGTAATCTAGCTACTTTACGTAGATTGTTTGGTATATGATGCAAACAGAAAAATCTTCATCTGTTTTAACATCATGTTCATAATCTACTAAGTGAGAAAGAATGGCGTTGTTATTAGATTTCGTGACACCACTTTCCAACCATGCTAGCACATGTTCATGAGAAGGCAAGGGTAAAGCCCCTTGAGTCACACTTTGTAATGTGTTTCCATTCTGAATGATATCATTTCATATGATTTAAATGAACGTAGTATACTCCTTAGATTATTTATTCTACCATCTACACTATCTTCCGAACGCATTAGTCTGATTCTAAGGCTGAATCATTTAACTAGATATATTTTATACTGAAGAGGTGTGAAGCTATGAGAATCGGTAGGTTCATTGATCCATCAAATTTTCCCCAAAATATTGAGACTGGGTAAGCTTATTTGAAGTTCATTTCTTAGTTTGGCTAAAAGAGATTTTACAAGGATCTAACCTAGATGTGACCCTATTACTACTCTATCTGTTTGTATGGAGAATCTATTTATAAGCATAATGTAGGTATTCATCGTCGAAGCTTCCATATTTCATTTATTGTAATCAGTATCACCATTTACTAATCTACGAATATTATCGTAACTATGTCAACTTAATAGTTGAGTTCATGAGTCAATTAGAAATAGACCACCATTGAAAACCTGGATGCACTGAACGGCCATTTTGTCCTAGTATGAGACTCCTCAACAGTGCGCATCTACGTTTTTACTCGTCGGACCTTTCGGTCTGGCGCGCAAACGCTTAACCTCTAGACCACTGATTTGGCAGATATCCGATTGTCTTAATGTCAAGCTTCAACCAATTCACGTAATTGCACCACCATCCACCATTGTCTCTTAAGTGAATTACTACCTCACAACAGATTTGGTTGAGCTCTACTGATCACTACTATAATATCTACAACACTTCTTTCTCATTATAACATATATCAACTTAAACAATAAGACTTAATCATATACATACTACTCATTCATTCATTTGAGAATATAATAAAATGATAAGAATAACATTGTGTTTTTCTTTCATGATAATGACCTGAAACCATACAATGATCATGATCAGGATAATGGGGTTGATCATGATGATCATGAGGATGATCATGTAGATTTAAACTTCCTTTCAACTGGATTAATCCAATTAAGCATTTTGATTGCTCTTTTTTAAAACTGTCATTAATAATTTGGATCTTCTTCTTTTTTTTTCTTTCTTTGTTGGTTTCGTTTTCTTTATTCTTCTTCAACAATAACAATACAAAAATGGGAAATTCATTGTTTCATTGAATAATCATTTATCAGTGGATTTGATTACCATCATTAATGATATTGTATAGTTATAGTTTATTCAGCTTAGAATACATAATGACAGGTATGTATATGAAATGAATTGGTTTCGTGTGTGTGTGTGTGTGTGCTTGTATTTCTGCGTGTTGTTTTCATTAAGAAATCACATGTTATTAGGTCATCATAATAGAATTGGTAATTATTCTATTTATAATATAGTAATCCTTAAATTTATCTTTTATAAATCATTTTTATTTAGTAGCTAAGGAAATAATATGATGACGTTTCAATTGAACGGTACTTGGTTAGAGTCTTGAAGTGAATATCAACTTTGAGATGAAACTACATTTGACTGATGAGTCAAAAATGGGACGAAACTCGTGTCCTTTATCCCATTATTAGCTACTATCCATGTTTGCTTATATATACATATATATGCAGCAGCAATTTGGAAGACTCTCCCGGTCTTCCACATTGTACGAGTATTCCATGTACCTAAATAAATGGTTGCTCTGGTTGTCAGAAGGGGCATCGGCCTCGTAACTTCCGAAGGAATTCGGCTTTCATCATGAGGCATCATAACTCTGTAAAATGAAGACCTTCTGACTGCCAGGGCATAGTTTATATGAATGGAATAATTTTTTCTGGTTAGAGTTTTTTTAGCGAGTTAGTTTTCTATGGGATGGGAACGCTAACGTCATGCCGAACGCTCCTTCTTTGTCCGGGCTTGGGACCGGCAGTAGCCCCCGGAGGGACTCCAGGAAGAATATGTGTGCATAATTTGACGTCGTCATAATTCATTATTTTCAAAATTTTGTTACTAACCCTAATGTGAAATAGCTTCTCATTAAATTGTATTACATAATTAATTATGAATAGTACTGAAAGTGAATAGATATCACCAAGACTTTTCATTAAATGAAAAAATAAACACCACCCCACATGGAAATCAAACTCTAATTATTTAGCTTAAGGGTTTGTGTTATGTAACATTCTGTTATTATGATATAGAATAGAATTCAACATGTTGATGAAACATATTTTCATTGAAGTATCTCTATTTATCTCTATCTTATTCACTAGTTGACTTTTATTCTAAATGGATTTCTACCTGTTTCCATATCTATCACCGTTTCTATCTCTCTCTCTGTGTGTATGTATATACATACTTAGACGAAAACGTCCTTAGTTAGAATAGTTTCTGGGATAATCGCCAGACTGAACTGATCAATGAGATACACGCACACACATATATACAGTGAGAAATGTTTGACTTTTTATACACATAGTCAATCAGCAATCAACAAGCATATTGAAATCAATCCAGTTTATCAACCAATCAGAAAAATCATGCACAAACATAAGAACAAAATTGAAAACCTGGAAGCAATGGACGGCCGTTTCGTCCTGGTATGGGACTCCTCAGCAGTGCGCATCCACGATCCCGCACCACGCGGTCTAGCTTCAACTGACTCATGATTTCAACCTGTGAAATTTCTAAAATTCTCCACAAAACACATTCTGATAATAATAATCAACTGCTCACTAGTTACTGACTTCTGGAAAAACTCCTGAAGTTCTAGTGAGAAGCCGTTACGAGTGGAGTTCAACCGGTCTGTTGTGAGATAACAACTCACTGAAGACATTGGTGTACGGTGGCGCAACTTCGTGGATTGGTCGAAGTTAGACATTAACATCGTTGGATGCCGGTTCAGTGGTCTAATGGTTAAGTGCTCGCGCGCGAAGCCAGTAGGTCCTGGGTTCGGGCCCCGTGTGGTGCGGGATCGTGGATGCGCACTGCTGAGGAGTCCCATACCAGGACGAAACGGCCGTCCAGTGCTTACAGGTTTTCAATGGTGGTCTAGCTTCAACTGACTTATGATTTCAATCTGTGAAATTCCTAAAATTCTCCACAAAACCCATTCTGATAATAAGAATAAAAATCAAAACAATGGGAGACACAACCAAAACTAAGAAGTAAACAACGACAAATTTAAGGTCAATAAGAACCAATCAACGTCGAGGTGCACAGAACAAGCTTTGAGACACATATGGAGAAATTCAAACACTTCACTTCTATCTGAAGTTCGTGCTGATGATGTCGTTCAGAAGAAAGATGAAAGCTCCACGACCAAACCATCTAGCTCAGAGAACAAAACTCCACCAAAAACATAGTTCCTTTTATCATTTTGAAAAGGGCAAGAACAAACATTCTAGCAGAATAGCATGAATTCATTTTTATATCGTTGGTTCTCGTTAGCTGCTTACAACCTGTGATATTTAAAATCATAATTACATAATGGGTTTAAATTACTTACATAAAAGAGTTTGATTGGAAGTTATATTCAAGACATATTCATATAGTATAGCAAAATTATTGACAAGTATAAGAAGCGTAAAGAAAACAATACTGAAGTAATTACTGTCAATAAAAAACCAATAACTATAAGTCTTAACTTCAAAGGTGACGAGGTTGCAAACACAATCAACAGGAGACTGAATACTGCGCTAGCCAGAACTTATCCGGCGGCCAAACTTCAAATTCTGTATAAAACAACATGCTCAATAACTCAATCAAAAGTCGATAAGCATTCTTTTCATGTTACCGCCAATTGTATTTATAAATTTACGTGTACCTGCCAAAGCAGCTACATTGGCCGAACAGAAAGGAAGGGCATATCTCAGATTTTTTGGACATGTTCCAAAAAGCCTCAGAACAAGAGAAAGAAAGACGCTAAATAGTGCAATTACCAAATATCTTCTTAATACAGGACATCAAGTCGATACCCTACAATCATTCAAGATGATTAGTAAGCAGCCAAACTCCAGTCTTCTGAAGTTTGCTGAAACAGTTGCTATCAGGCTCCAAAAGCCTGATTTATGTGTTCAAAAGGAGATGGTTATTAATCTTTCCTTGCCTTGGTGATTAATATTCCTTCGTTATATCTTAATAATTTTTTTTCTTCTTCTTTAAACTCTTTCTTGCATTGATTACACCATTGAGTTTTATTCCAACTATTTTATTTTATTTTATCAACTGAACTCTACTCATTTTATTCCTATCAAGGTTTATTTGTTTCTAACCGTTTGAACTGTTGTCACAATGTTCTTTCATCACATAAGGTATATATTTACAATATTCAATCTATTCAATTAATTTACTCCCTTGCTATACTATATGAATATGTCTTTAATATAACTTCCAATCAAACTCTTTTATGTAATTAGTTTGACTTTTTATTGGATTATCATACACTATTTTAAAATCAATAAAATAGACAGAATTGGTTAAAGGCAAAATTTGTTTGATATTGTTGATCTATTCTATAGTTTTTAATTGAGATCATGAACCGATTGATGTTAGACCATCACAATTGAAAACCTGGAAGCACTGGACGGCCGTTTCGTCGTACTGTGGGACTCGTCAGCAGCGCGCATCCACGATCCCGCGAGCGGGATTCGAACATAGGCCTTCGGTCTCGCGCGTGAACGCTTAACCAACTGGACCACTGAGCCGGCATCCAATGGTGATAGTTTCTAACATCAACCAATCTACGAAACTGCGCAACCAACTTCCATTGTACTGAGGTAGATACCTGTCTCTACCCGACAAGGATTAGCTCCACTGGTTACGGCTTCTCACTAGAACTCCGAGAATTCCCCTAGTGAGCACATGTTAATTACTAGTATAGGGGTTGTGGAGATTATTAAGTTTTTGATTGAGATCATGAACCGAGTGATTGTCTAACATCAATCGCTTCATGATCTCAATCAAAAGCTTAATAATCTCCACAACCCCTATACTAGTGTTCTATAGTTGTCAAATGAAACATGAAGATATTCTGATCTCTAAACATATTCATACTATGACGAAGACACTTGTGGAAAAAATACAGTTGTTCTTGAGTGGTAGCCTAATTTTTGGCGAAATTATTTCATTTTCGAACATTGAGAAGTGGACTACACTCATATCATTTTGAGATGATAGAGTAGATTTATACCTCAGGTGGATGATTTGAATAGAGTTCAGAAGAATGATGAAAGCTCCACGACCAAACCATCCAACTCTGAGAACAAAACTCCATCGATATTCATACTCTGGAAAACCACTGGATTAGATCAGATATTATGATCTTTACACTTGATATCGGATCAAGTGTAGTTCTTCATAACTAAATGTGAACATTACAGAAACAAGTGATGCATTCTTAGTAATGAGAATAAACAATGTTAGAATATTGAAAACCAGTGTAAATTTCAATCTAACAAAACTCTTCAAGATGAATATTATAAACAAGAAATAATTTAGTATTTTCTAACCTACCGTTATAGTGAACTAGAACACAAGTGGAGAAAATAGAAAAATTGTCTTTGTAAAATCTGAGAACCATACAGTATATACTTCATTTACAAAAGATCATTCAATCGTCTCAGACTTGATTATTCTTTCATTTAGACATCAATCGTTTTTTGTTCTCGTTCTCTTTTTCTTCGATCTTCTTAACCTTCTGAATCCAGGTATTTCACTTTCAATTAATGATACATACTACATATATCTGTCCATATCAGGAGAAAACACTTCCTACAATCGAGTTGATTTTAAATCAATAATGAATTTACAGTCATCATTATGCTTATTTTATTTGAATTATTTTCAACTCATTATTATGCGAAATCTTTATACTACTATTTAAGTAGTTTAAGATATTGATATAGAAATTATTTTTAAAGTTAGTTTGTATGCGTCTATAGTTAAGTCTGTTCTGATATCTTTGAAGAAGTGAATGGAATTGAGAACATTTTTAATCTAACAGTAGGATATTCACGATTTGACTATAAAGTCATAAATCACTGGTTGATACTGTGTTATAACATGTAGCCTGAATGACCTGCCAATTAGAGAATAGTGTGTAGTCGAATTGGGATTACCAATTGTAGCGTGGCGTCGAGTAGAGATTAACTATGAACACCGCTACAAAGAAACACGTGCCAAGCGAATCAGAAGGCGTAAGAAGCTCGTTCCAAATGACTCCATAAAATCCCCGAGAAGCCGAATATCAGAAGGCAATTAATGGACCAAGTCGATGTTTATTTACAGGCGATCTCGTGGCATCGAAAGGATACCGAGATCGTGCCAGGATACAACCTTGGTTACAGAAGGTAACCGAATTCGCGCGAAGTTACAATCAAAGTGTAAGCGAAAGAAAGGAAGCACAAAATAGCTGTCATTAGCACAGTCAAACAAAAGCACGTTAAAACAAAACACTGGTACAGTTGGTTATAATAATAATTGTTTTTATTAAACCAGTCGTGTTCTCGTGATAAACGTGAGTCACTACAGGAGCGCACTGCTGAGGAGTCCCATACCAGGACGAAACGGCCGTCCAGTGCTTCCAGGTTTTCAATGGTGGTTTAGCTTCAACTGACTCATGATTAGCTTCAACTGACTCATGATTTCAATCTGTGAAAATTTCTAAAAATCTCCACAAAACACATTCTGATAATAATAATCACCTGCTCACTAGTGACTGACTTCAGGAGACACTTCTGGAGTTCTAGTGAGAAGTCGTTACGAGTGGAGTTCAACCAGGTCTGTTGTGAGATAGGAACTCACTGAAGACAATGGTGTACGGTAGCGCAACTTCGTGGATTGGTTGAAGTTAGACATTAACACCGTTGGATGCCGGCTCAGTGGTCTAGTGGTTAAGTGCTCGCGCGCGAAGCCAGTAGGTCCTGGGTTCGAGCCCCGGGTGGTGCGGGTTCGTGGATGCGCACTGCTGAGGAGTCCCATACCAGGACGAAACGGCCGTCCAGTGCTTCCAGGTATTCAATGGTGGTTTAGCTTCAACTGACTCATGATTTCAATCTGTGAAAATTTCTAAAAATCTCCACAAAACACTTTCGATAAATAGCGGTTTGAATCGTGGGACTGATCGGCTGACGAGCGATTGTAGGACGGAAGAATTGGCGAACAGGAAAGCGATCGTTGATCGTCGAGTTGCCAACGAAGGTCGTTTTCGGAGAACAGTACCAGGAACGATGTGTTGTATTTATTGCTCGAGTTGGCATGCTACACCAGAGTGGTTTGTATCCAGAATCTGAAGAGGGCGTTCGTAGGGGTGCGCACCAGAAACGCTGCAGACGTAGGACGAAACCACGTTGAGCCGATGAACCAGAAGCGACCATAACGACCATGTTCGGGACCAAGCATATGCCAAGCATTCGAAACCAATATATCGACTGAGTACGTTGACAAGAGCGTGGGTGGCCAATCCAGCTTTCGCCAAAGTTGACTGAAGTCGACGGAACCAAACGGAGATGGTCGAAGGCGTGGGCTCAGGAAACAAAAAGAAAATGAAAAAAAGAAGAGTGTAGCATACGTGTAGTATAGGAATAATCCTACACCGTATCGGTTGTTGACTGTGCGACTATTCGCGGAAGCGTACGGGCAACCGTACTCGGCGACCGGAACGTAAGACGGCATTCTCGTTCGTATTTCGTGAGCCTGCAATCTCATCCGAGGTCAGAGGCGGCGTGGTCTGCTGATCTGAACGTGAGACTGTCGTCTCGTCCGTAGACGGTGCAGATGACGTGTGCTGTTGACCGGGACGTGAGAATGAGGTATCACATGCATCTAGCGTGGGACCTGAAGAAGATTTAAGGATCCCGCTAGGTTTGATAGGTCTAGCATTGAATCTCAGGGTGTCAGATAGGGCACTGTCATCGACGTGTGCTGGTTTGAGACGATCAATGCTGACGATCTCGACGCGTCCATATCGATCAACCTTGAAGGTCTTTTCGTGACGAGCGATCACGTGAAAAGGGCCTTCGTAAGGTTGTTGCCAAGGTTTGCGTACCGAATCTACTCGTACAAAAACATGTGAACAGGTAGATAACTCTCTAGAGAGAGCGACCTGTCGATGTCGTATTCCAGTTGACACCGGAGACAGCGTTCGCATAAATGCAGACAGTCGATGGACATAGTCTGATTTACCGAAATTAGGTCTGCTCCGTGGTGTGATGCCGTATACAAGTTCAGTGGCGGAACATTGGATATCTGCCTTTAAGCTCGTTCTCACCCCTAAAAGAACGAGCGGTAAGGTTTCGTGCCAGTTGCCGTTTTCGTGTGCTCGTAGAACACTTTTAAGTTGGCAGTGAACCCGTTCAACTTAACCATTTGGTGCTGGGTGGTAGACGGATATGCTTATGCGTATGCATTCCGTACCAAGCAGCCGGGTCAGCGAGGAGAATCGTTAATAGGGTAACATTTCTCGAATAAAGCGTGGAATTCATCATCACGCGAATAAAAAGTGACAAGGACTCGGTACACATACGTGTGAGTCTATTATATTAATACTATTCTTATCGTTATCCGTCATGTCGCGTATATGATATATTAAAAATATGAAAATATAAGACAGACGTGGATAGATAAATCATAGACTCACCGAATTGGCTTCTTTGGAAGATTTGATCAGAGGATGAGGCGTGTTCCAAAATACGGGTCACCAATTGTATTCAAATTGGGATTACCAATTGTAGCGTGGCGTCGAGTAGAGATTAACTATGAACACCGCTACAAAGAAACACGTGCCAAGCGAATCAAAAGGCGTAAGAAGCTCGTTCCAAATGACTCCATAAAATCCCCGAGAAGCCGAATATCAGAAGGCAATTAATGGACCAAGTCGATGTTTATTTACTGGCGATCTCGTGGCATCGAAAGGATACCGAGTTCGTGCCAGGATACAATCCTGGTTACAGAAGGTAACCGAATTCGCGCGAAGTTACAATCAAAGTGTAAGCGAAAGAAAGGAAGCACAAAATAGCTGTCATTAGCACAGTCAAACAAAAGCACGTTAAAACAAACACTGATACAGTTGGTTATAATAATAATTGTTTTTATTAAACCAGTCGTGTTCTCGTGATAAACGTGAGTCACAACAAGTGAATTATCGATCGGACCAACGACTCATTCAACACGTACGAGCAGTCTACAGTCCGTAATAATCCTGTTTCTTGCCTAGCTCAACCAGTTAAGTCTAGAACACCAATCTCAGCCTCTGATATATGAATCATGTATTTCAAATATACTGGGTTTATATGCCAACCAAACAGACCACATCGTACCATGTAATGGGAAATAACATTTGTACAAAGTCGAGTCCAAAGTGGATGTGAATGTGAGAGGCAGTGACTAATAGACAGAGGATAATTCAAGAACGATAAATCATCTAATAATAGTTCATAGATCAAAATAAAGCTTATAATAAAAGGAACATGAATATGAATAGTTTAGTTATATGATAAAAATATTCGCATAGTATTGATTCATGAATGGATCCCAAAAGTTACCATTCATAACACAACATACTGGTTGACAGTATTCAGTTTTTCTATAGGTATATAACTGTCTCATTCATGATCTGATCGATCTTGGTTAGTTTAGCATTGTGATTAGAATTCCATTGAATGTAATGACCGATGACTACCGAATTCATTGTATGAATAAACATCGAATTTTCTTTGAAATTTTTCAAGATTTTTTCTTTATTTTCGAATAAATTAAAACGACATAATTCTGTACATGTTACCTGAAAAGCGTCAGTCGTCTGAACATATATATATTACATCGTGTTCGAATAGACTTACTGATATGACGAATCTAAGTAGTATACATATATATCCATTGATTACTAGTGACTGGTTTCAAGACATATTTCTTCGAGTTCTAGTGAGAAGCCGTGAACAGTGGAGTTTAACTGCATCTGTTGTGGAATAGTAACTCAGTGAAGAGACGATAATGGACAGTGCCGCAATTTCGCAGATTGATTAAAGTTGGACATTACCATCATCGGATGCTGGCTGGTTCAGTAGTCTACAGGTTAAGTGTTCATATGTCAGACCGATAACTCTTGGGTTCGAGTCCCACGTGAGCGATCGTGGATGCGCACTGCTGAAGTGTTCCATACTAGAACAAAACATTCATCCGAAGTATTGAAGTTTTCATGGTAGTCTAGTTTTAATTGACTCATGAATTCAAGTAATAAAACTTTTTCACATCTGTAAAACCAGGATTTTTCTCTTCTGTTTTTCTTGTCTTCCAGACATTTCAAACTTATTTAATTCAATAACACTTTTTAAAACGTAGTCTAGTTTTTGTATCTAAAATTATAAAATTCCAATAGTATACAACTTACATATTTACGCCTGAAGAAATGAAAACCTTCTAACTCCCAGGGCAGATTTTAAATGGTTTTAATTATTCTTTCTGGTAGACGTATTTGTAGCGATTTATTTTTCTACGGGTTGGGCTCACTAACCCCATACCCAATCCTCCTGCTTTACTGAGGCTTGAGACCGGCAGTAACTCTGGAAGAGCTACAGGCGGAGTTAATAGTATATAAAGTAATTTTAAAAGTAGAATATGACAGTAAGAATAGGATAAACTAGCGATTTGTAATGTCGGACGATTAGAGGTTTACAAATCTATGTCCTAATCTACTATTAGTTTGGTATCATTAGTAAGATAATCTTTAAAGACTTACTGTTGTATCATTCAGTGTCACGATCCATACATAAGATATTCTGAAATGTCAGAATGAGGATTTATAGTGATTGTAGTGATTTTAATAGATGGATCGATGAGTGGATCTAAGATAGACCACCAACCGAAACCTGAAAGCACTAAACCTGTGATTTGTGACGTGAACGCCCGACCTTTTGACCGCTTAGTCAGTGTCTGACTCCAACTAATCCATAAAAATTACGCGACCATCTTCCATGGTCTACGGTGGGTCACTGCCTCATGCCCAACGTTGATGAGATTCCCTACTAGGATGAAACGGCTGGTCCAATCCTTCCAAATTTTCAGTGGTGGTCTAAAATTTATCGATTCATGATCTCAATCAAAATATTGAATTATTTATTGCTAGTTTGGATTGAAATGTTAATCCGTGTCAAAAAATCGTTATGTATCAAATGACATGGTATACTCAATATCATTTATCAATCAATGTTTTCTAACCTTAATTGACATAAACAGATATATTTCAATGAATGAAA